>CM050175.1:5523170-5865670 GCA_027410445.1 Discoglossus pictus | reverse complement strand
GGCACTGACCTGCAGGAGGTCAGATACCCTGTTAGTCTGTTTGGAAAAGGGGAGAGAGGGGATGAGATCAGTCTCGTCACTGCAAATTGGAGAAGCTTGGTTGCCCAAATTCTTCCTTTTGACTATGGCCCATGTTGATTTTCCCCCTACAAAGACATGGAAGCCATGCTTCATTTGGTCAGAAAGGACTATGATCTAACTTTTGAACCACTGGACCAATTTATATCATTTGGACATATGTTTGTATTTGGACTATGCTGATTCGGAGAATGTGATGCATACTTTTAAAATTATGAATAATGTGGAAAAATGTGTTACAGATTCTGACCACCCCCATCTATGAGTCACTAAGGCCAGATGGTTAAGAGCAAAGGTTATCTACATGCACAGCAGGGGAGATAGCTTAACAAAAGGGTTTTAGCAGACAAGATGGCACCATGAACAATGGGGGTAGGGACTCTTGAATAATGAAATGACCTGGGGTTTCCCCATACTCCCAGCAGGGGAATAAGTGAGCTAGAGATGTTACTCTCTCCACCGCCAGAGGTAGAATGAGCAGTTAGCCACGCCTAATGGGCGGCTCCTGGGGGAGGGGACTCCTGGCTCCCATACCTTAACCTTGTCTGATTGGCCAGAGGTAATTAGGGGTTGACCAAAGGTAGTCACTGCCCCTACTGTGTATGTGAAGTTTTAATATGTCTTTGTAATTAATAAAGAAGAGAGTTCACTGCTTGACCCTCAAACACAGAGCTTATGTCTCGTTCTTGGGGGGATTCATGGGATGCTGTTACAGACTGACTGCCAGGAGTGTAAGCATCTTGGGGTGCTTTACCTGTTCAGCTGCTAGCGGCTATTCGTGAGGTTCCAGTTGCAGGCTTGGAGTATATTCCCCTTGGATCCAGTTTGGGGAAATGGGTGTCCTGCAGTAGCTGTCCCTATATCACTGGACGGGCGGATCGGCTAAAATGGACTTGGCGCCCCCTTATATGTGTGGGGGTACCGTAACATATATATATATATATAAAACGAATAGTACATTAATAAGCCTATTTGCATGTCTAAAAGGCGGGCCCTGCAAATGACAATACAATGTACCTCACTCTTTTAATCCAAAAATATTAAACAGCTTTTAAGCAAAGCACCGGGTTGGATTTTACACAAACCAAGAATCAAGGCAATAACATTGTTATACAGGTAATGCTGTTTGGTCCAGACATTAATTTTGTTGGTGGTCCGAGATCCTTTGGCGCTCATTGCGAGCCTCGCGCCGTTGGTTGTTGTATTTTTTTTTTATGATAGGCGCTTTTGCTGTTATTGTTTGTTCGGCGGTGATCTGCTTTTTGCGCTTATTGCAAGGCTTTGTATGCTATGAGCAGCGTTGGCACTCATTGTGAGTGGCACAGTGAATGGCTTTTGTGTTTATTGTGAGAGTTTTTTTTTGTGTATATTTTTTTTGTATGCTAATTAAATAATAATAAATTAATAAATGAATATACTTTACCTATTTGTAAGTAATATATGCAGGAAGCATTGTGCTGAAGAGCTGACAATCTGTTTTGATGTTCCTGCAGCATACAATGTAGGTTTGCACTATTGTGGAGCTGAGGTGTAAGTGTCAGCAATGTGTGCAGTGTGTAGTGTAAATAGGCTGCGTGAGCGAGGGGAAGCTGTTAGGGTAGCTGTGTACTTCCGCATTGTGTAAGTTAGTGTTGTAAAATAGGGGTGAATGTGTGTGGTACGCGGCTGTGTATGATGTAGCGTCCTTGGTAAGAGTGTATCTTGTACCTTGTACGGCTTTTTTGGAAAGCCATTTGTGCTTGGTGGTGTTTTGCGTCTTTAGGGTCCTGTGGCCTCGTTTTCATTTGTTTCGGCGGCCTTTTTTTTTTCTTGCTTAGGGGATTTTCGTGTGTCTAAACTCTGGAATTTGGACTTAAATTGAGGTGTGACTTCAGTTGCAGAGGCCCTGGGTGCCCCCCTTGCTGTGGGTAATCTTTTTATGTATTTGTGTGTATTTATTGTGTTTTTAATGTTAACAGGTGCGTGCGGTTCGGCCGTTAAGGTCATATTTTTGCGTGGTTGTAATGTTTTTTTTTCTTAGACCCAAGTCTCATATTTTTTTATGCTAAGTCCGTAAATTTTCCGTTCTAAGTCCTGCGTCTCGTATTTTTTTCGTCTCGTATTTTGTTTGGCTAAGTCCCGCTAAAAGTGCTCCGGGTTTCACGGCTCGCCTCGCTACCCAAGGCCTTTGGCGCTCATTGCCTAAGTGCTCTGGGTTTAACGGCTCGCCATCGATGAGCACCTGCGGCGCTGATTGCTAATTCCGCTAAGTCGTACGGACCACGCAAACAACGTGACGACTATTCGTAGTTGGACAAATATAATATGTGATACTCTCCCCAGTCCCAGAATGTGTGTGTATAGAACATTGTCCATATATCAATTTTCTGCATCTCTAAACATACCATACAGAACAGAACAATGCCAGATAACAGTGCACATTTTCAGTATATAAATGTTTGTCTTAGGCCATTTGAAATGTTGGAATATATAATAATTTACACATAGCAGGTAAAAAGTGCACATATGCTTCAATATATAGTAATCCACCTTAAGTGAACAGAAGAGGAGAGAGGCCCCTGCGTCATTAGCATATGCCGGCCGCTCACAGGAAGAAGACATGCTGCTGGGGAGAGAAGAGCAGCAGGAAGTCCTCGCATCAGAGTAAGGAGAGAGGGGAAAGGAGAGAGGGGGGGAGAGAAGGAGGATAAGGGGGAGCGAGGAGGCGGATAAGGGGTGAGGTGGAGGATGATGAGGGGATGGAGAGAGGAAGTTGTCAAACTGCGAGTTGTCATCCCGCAAGGCCGCAAGTGTGACGACAACTGGCAGTTTGACAATTATAATATGTGACTAGCGACTTGCCCGTCAAAAAATGACGGTCAATAAAAGAAAGTGTTGAATTGCTGTTTTCCACACAATGTGAGTGTACTGTGTGCCTCAACTATATAGACCCATCTAACACACTAATGAACGCATGTAATAACACTATAAGTGCCATGAGGGTTATCCAGGACCCTCATGACCCAAAGTGTAAGCACTACACCATTTTAACCAAGTCACTTATGGGGGGTCTATCCAGACCCTCATAAGCCTCTATTTAACCCCATCAGTCCCATAAGGGTATATTATGACCATTATGGGCCTGTTACAACCCAACATTAACCACATAACTGCCATGACAGTCCTCAAGGACCATCATGACACTAAGTATAAACACTACACTGCACTATACCCCCCCAAAAAACATTAAATATCAACTAAAAACCCTGTACACTAACCTATTAACACCTACACTACCTACCTACCCCCTAAAAACCACCTCCCCACCACTGTAATTACAGAAATGAAAAAAACTAAAGTCATCAAAAATCTAAAATCTACATTACATAAAATAAAAAAACCTAAAATCACCACACACAAAAATGTACATTACATTAAAAAAAAAACCTAAGTTAAAAAAAAATAAAAAAAGGAACATTACAGAAAATAAAAAATACATTACAACCCCCCCCCCCCCCCACTACAGAAAAAAAAATTACACACCTGAAAAGGAAATACATATAATACATACAATACAATACATACAATTACATACAATACAATTACATACAATACAATACAATTAAATACAATATGATACACCCCTATTGAATATACATCCCCCTATCTAATATACATCCCCCTATCTAATATACATCCCCCATATCTAATATACAATACTATGTAATATACATCCCCCTATCTAATATACAATACTATCTATCTAATATACATCCCCCTATCTAATATACATCCCCCTATCTAATATACATCCCCCTATCTAATATACAATAAATACTATCTATGTAATATACATCCCCTATCTATCTAATATACAGTACATGCTATCTCTATATACAAACCCTAATTCTAAGCTACAATAAAATAATTAAGACCACTTACCTTTGAGATGTTTCTTCAGATCACCAACCTAGGGTAAAAAAAGATTTAAAAAATTAATACAACACGTTTACATAAAATAACTAAACATTCTAAATATTCTAATTATTCTACTCACCTTTCCAGCATGTCACATCCATCTTCTGCGGCGCGGCCCCTGTTAAAAAAAAAACATTACATTAGTACACATACATAAACATGAAATCAAGTAAAATAAACACAATCTACATTATACTTACCTCCCCGCGATGTCTCCGGCCTCCTCGTGTTGTGCCCCGGAAGCATCCGCGCTCTTTAAAAAAAAAAAAAAAAAAAGACATACATCCACCCTGGTGGATGTCTCCGATGCTAATGAGCTTCCTACAGAGTGTTCCAGAATAAAAATGGCAATGGCGGCTTCTGATTGGCTGAAAATGCTGTCTATCAAATTCAGCCAATGAGAAGACACCAATTGTGAACCAATGAGAAAGGGATGCACCCCAAAATCCCACGCTGATTGGATAATGCACCTGTCAATCTTTATTTGAACCAATCCGAAGGCTTTATTGCCATCAGCGAATCACAATGGGATACACCCCCACGTACTGATTGGTGAAGACATCTGCACCTTCCCATTGGCTGTAATACTGACTGATATTGGCAATAGACAATGAGAAGGCGCAAATCCTTCACCAATCAGTACGTGGTGGTGTATTCCGTTGTGATTGGCTATTGTCAGTGCAACCAATCAGAATGCGCAGATGCCTTAATTTATTGAGGCCTACTAAGTACCTGCACCTGTCCAATCAGTGACATCTGCTAATTATCCCTAACCACTCCTTCAAGAACACACAGTGTAACAATGTTTCCTCTCACTTCCCTCTTCCTCATCATCTCCTGTCTGTTTCTTCTCTCATCACTTACTCCAATTCATGTTTCAAACTGTATCACCATCTCACCCTCCGTGCTCTCTTCCCCTCTTCTTTGCTCCCACAAGCTCCTCTCCTTCCTCCAGTCACTATCTCCTCCCTCCCCTAAGGTCAATAAGCAGAAACATTTCTGTAAGTCCTACTCTCTTATCCTCTCTCTTTCATTGCTTATTTTATTGGCTACTGGAGATATATCTCCTAACCCAGGCCCCTCATCCATTCCTACCTTCTATCAGTCACGCTGAGCCCACAGGACAACAAACACCAGAAACCCTCATAACTTAATACCCATCATCTGTCACAAATCCTCCACTTTGCTCTTCTCATGTGCCCTCTGGAATGCTAGGTCTGTTTGCAACAAACTCACTTACATTCATGACCTATTCATCTCCAACTCCCTCAACATTTTAGCTATAACTGAAACCTGGCTCTCTCCATCTGACACTGCCTCCACTGCTGCACTATCATACAGTGGTTTGCATTTCAGTCACACACCTAGACCTGGGAATAAGCAAGGTGGGGGTGTGGACATATTACTTTCCTCCGGTTGCTCGTTCAATTGCATTCCCCCAGTTCCCTCTCTCCAGTTCTCTTCCTTCGAAGTTCACACTATCCATCTCTTTTCACCCATCTCTCTGCGAGTGGCATCTATCGCCCGTCTGGTCCAGCCTCTCAATTTCTGGATCATTTTGCCGCCTGGCTCCCTCACTTTCTCTCCTCTAACATACCCTCACTCATTCTTGGTGATTTCAACATTGCCACTGACACTCCCACTTCTCCCACAGCCACAAAACTACCTGCACTTACCTCTTCCCTTGGCCTCTCACAGTGGATAGAATCCCCTACCCACCAGGATGGACACTCTCTGGACCTAATTTTCTCTAATCACTGCTCTATCTACAATCTTACAATTTCCCCACTCCCTCTTTGTGACCACCATCTCCTAACCTACAGCCTCATTACTCCTTCCAATCTCTACCTTTTATCACGCCCAACTACCAGAACCCACAGAAACCTGCAGACACTTAACTCACATCACCTTTCCAATTTAATGCAACCCCTTCTCAGTCCTCTCACTACCCTCACTTGCCCTGATATTGCTACCACACAATACAATTTGACTCTAAATTCCACCCTGGACTCTCTAGACCCCATAACTACAGGCAGACGCCCCCGCTCTCATCTACAACCATGGCACACTACACAAACACGCTACATCCAGAAGTGCTCCCGTAGTGCTGAACGACTATGGAGGAAATCTCGCTCCTCCTCAGACTTCCTTCATTACAAGTTTATCCTACGCTCCTATCACTATGCCCTCAATCTTGCCAAACAGAGCTACATCTCATTATTAATATCAAATTTGGCCTCCAACCCCAAACATTTGTTCTCCACTTTTAACACTCTCCTCTGCCCTCCCCCACCTCCCGCCCCTTCCTCTCTTACAGCTGAAGATTTTGCTAGATACTTTAATAGTAAAATTGAAAATATTCATAATGAACTCTCCTCTCAACGCGGCCATATCACACCTTCTCCTCAAAAAACAAACAGCAGTCTGCCTTCACCCTTTCCCAAACCTATAGCCACTATATACTCCTTTAACCCTGTAACTGAGGATGAAGTTGCTAACCTTCTATCAACCTCTCGTTTCACAACTTGTCCACATGATCCTATTCCATCACAGCTGATCCCCCCCCCCCTCTCTACCACACTTATCCCAGCTCCCACACATCTATTCAACCTTTCCTTAGACACTGGCAAGTTTCCATCACCTTTGAAACAAGCCACAATTACACCCATTCTTAAGAAACCCACATCTGATCCAGATTCTCCATCTAATTACCGCCCTATCTCTCTACTTCCCTTGGCTTCTAAACTACTTGAGCGTGTCGTCTACACTCGCCTTACACAATTTATTTCCTCCAACTCCCTCCTTGATCCCTTCTAGTCTGGCTTCCGGCCCCAACACTCTACAGAGACAGCTCTCACAAAGTTACTAATGACCTGCTCAACGCCAAATCAAAGGGTCATTTCTTTATCCTAATTCTCCTGGATCTCTCTGCTGCCTTTGACACAGTTGATCATCCTCTTCTTATCCAAATTCTCCACTCTCTTGGCATCCGTGACACTGCTCTCTCTTGGTTCACATCTTATCTAGAAAATCGAATATTTAGTGTCTCCTTCTCTGGCACCTCTTCCTCTCATCGCCCTCTAACATCGGTGTACCCCAAGGCTCAGTCCTAGGCCCCCTCCTTTTCTTTATCTATATATCCTCCCTTGGTGCCCTTATACAATCTTTTGGATTTCAGTATCATCTATAAGCTGATGACACCCAAATCTACATCTCTGCACCTGAACTATCCCACTCTCTGGTAGCTCATGTTGCCAATTGCCTCTCGAGCATATCCTCATGGATGTCTGCCCGTCAAATCAAACTCAACATGTCTAAGACAGAGCTCCTTATCTTTCCACCCTCTACTACAGCTTTCACTCCGCAAATATCTCTCACTGTTGACAATGCCATCATCACTCCCACCTCTCAGGCCCGCTGTCTTGGGGTCCTACTGGACCCTTCCCTCTATTTCATTCCCCACATCCAATCACTCACAAAATCTTGTCACTTTCACCTAAAAAACATATCCAAAATACGCCACTACCTCACACAAGACACAACTAAAATTCTTATTCACGCTCTCATCATATCTCGCCTTGATTTCTGCAACACTCTTCTTGCTGGCCTTCCTATCACCCGTCTGTCTCCACTCCAATCCATTTTGAATGCATCCGCTAGACTCATCTACCATACTAAATGATCAGTGTCTGCAGCACCTCTCTGTCAGGCACTCCACTGGCTTCCCATAGCGTCTAGACTACAATTCAAAATCATGACCCTAACATATAAAGCCCTACACAATAGTGCACCCTCCTACATCTCTGCTCTCATCCCAAAATACACTCCCACCCGCCCTCTTCGCTCTGCTAATGACCTTCTTCTCTTCTCCTCTCTCATCACCTCCTCTCACTCGTCACTCGTCTTCAAGACTTTTCACGTGCTGCCCCTATTCTTTGGAACTCTTTACCTCGCACCACCAGACTATCTTCCTGCCTCAGATCCTTCAAAATCTCTTTAAAAACACATCTATTCAAAAAAGCCTATCATCTTTAGCCTCTTCATTCACTATGCATCTCTCACTCTCCTGTACCTCACCCATACCCTTTAGAATGTAAGTTTGCGAGTTTTAATCTTTTGAGGTGCTTTAGGGAAAGCACAGTGTATATCAGATTGAAAGCTCAATAACAGGGTCTTCCATTATTTTCATTGTGGGGTTTTGTTTATACTTGTACCTAACCCCTGTATTGCGCTGCGGAATATGTTGGCGCCTTATAAATAAAGGATAATAATAATAATAATAATGCCTCCAGCCAATCACCCTGTGGGGGTGTATTCCATTGTGATTGGCTGAAGGCATCTGCGCCTTGTGATTGGTTTAAATAAAGAGTGACAGGGGCATTATCCATCAGAGTGGTACTTTAGGATGTATCCCTTTCTGATTGGCTCACACATTGGCGCCTCGTGATTGGGTGAATTTGATAGACAGCGTTTTCAACCAATCAGAAGGCGCCATTGCCTATTTTCTTCCGGAACAGTCTCCTGGAGCCTCATTAGCGTCGGGGATGTCCGTGAGATGTAAGTTTTTGTTTTTTTACAGGGCGTGGCAGAAGAGGAGGAGGAGGCCGGAGACATCACGGGGAGGTAAGTACAATGTAGATTATGTTTATTTTATTTTGTGTTTATGTATTAATGTTATGTTTTTTTAACAGGTGCCGCAAGAATAAAGACGGGACATGCCGGAAAGGTGAGTAGAATATTTAGAATGTTTAGAATGTTGAATTTATTTACTGTAAACGTGTTGCACTAATTTTTTTTCTCCCCTAGGTGGCTGATGTGAATGGACATCTGCAAAGGTAAGTGGTCTTAATTATTTTATTTTAGCTTAGAATTATATTATTTTATATATAGATAGCATTTATTGTATGTTAGCTAGGTATATGTGTTTTATATAGATAGCATAGCATGTATTGTATATTAGATTATGGGATTTTATTAGATAGATTGGGGGATGTATATTAGATAGATAGAATGTATTGTATATTAGATAGGGGTGTATTGTATTGTATTGTCTTGTATTTAATTGCATTGTATTTAATTGCATTGTATTGTAAGTATTATATGTATTTCCTTTTCAGGTGTGTAATTTTTTTTTCTGTACTGGGGGGGGTTGTAATGTGTTTTTTTATTTTCTGTAATGTTCCTTTTTTTATTTTTTGTGACCTAGGTTTTTTTTTTTTTTCTGTAATGTAGATTTTAGTTTTTTGTGACTTAGGTTTTTTATTTTATCTAATGTAGATTTTTTATTTTTTGTGACTTTAGGCTTTTTTTATTTTCTGTAATTAGAGTGGTTTCATGGCACTTATGTGGTCAATGTTCTGTTGTAACAGGTTTTGACTGTTTTGACTGTTTTTAGATGTGCGCGGTTCTGCCGTTAAGTCGTGCGTGTGAGTGCTTGTTACGTTAAGGTTGGTTCCGAGGTAGTTTTTTTTTTCTAAGTCGTGCGTGTGTGTTGTGTTTTGAACCGCGTGTGAGACGCCTTTGCGCCTCCACCTCCGCAAATGCGGACCCTCGGGAAGCAAATACAGCCGACGTTCGAGCCTCCACCTTCCGCAAATGCGGCCTCTCGCTTCGTGAGGATCTGCATTTGCGGAGCAAAGTGCATCCCTCGCTTCGCGAGGGATGCAGTTTTTGCGAGCTCGCAAGCAGCGTGACGACGATTCATAGTTGGCCAATTATAATATGTGATATATATATATATATATATATATATATATATATATATATATATAGTACCTAGCAAAAGTATTCACCCCTCCTTGACGTTTTACCTATTTTGTTATATTACAGCCTTAAGTTCAATGTAAACCCAACACATCACATCACCCAAAGAACACCATCCCCACAGTGAAACATGGTGGTGGCAGCAGCATGCTGTGGGGATGTTTTTCAGCAGCTTGGACTGGGAAACTGGTCAGAGTTGAGGGAAAGATGGATGGTGCTAAATACAGGGATATTCTTGAGCAAAACCTGTAGCACTCTGTGCGTGATTTGAGGCTAGGACGGAGGGTCACCTTCCAGCAGGACAATGACCCCAAACACACTGCTAAAGCAACACTTGGGGGGTTTAAGGGAAAACATGTAAATGTGTTGTAATGGCCCAGTCACAGCCCAGACTTCAATCCAATAGAACACCTGTGGTCAGACTTAAAGATTGCTGTTCACAAGCACAAACCATCCAACTTGAAGGAGCTGGAGCAGTTTTGCAAGGAGGAATAGGCAAAAATCCCAGTGGTAAGATGAGGCAAGCTCATAGAGACTTATCCAAAGCGACTTGGAGCTGTAATTGCTGCAAAAGGTGGCTCTACAAAGTATTGACTTTAGGGGGTGAATAGTTATGCACATTGACTTTTTCTGTTATTTTGTCCTATTTGTTGGTTGCTTCAAAATAAAAAAATAAAAAAAGTTGTGCACATGTTTAAATGATGCAAATCCTTAAACAATCCATGCTAATTCCAGGTTGTGAGGCAACAAAACAAAACAAATGCCAAGGGGAGTGAATACTTTTGCAAGGCACTGTGTATATATATACATACACACAGACACACATATATAAGCAATAAAAAATGAGGAGAAGCTAATATATGGAAACATATATACGTATTTATGTTTTATTTATGTTCAAATACTTTGGTATAATGTTTTTATAATTATTCCTTACTTTAAACATAGTTTGTCCCTGCAGAAAGAGAAAGGAAAATGGCTGCCAAGTAAGGCAGATCACCCTCTATCCATGATGTCACTATAGTGCTGAGCACACCCCCCTGTCAATCTAATTCATTCTAATAGAGTTTAATTGAGACACACCCCTTTGACCTGGTTGGTTGGAGTAGTTTAGGAGGAGGAACAGAACTCTGTCTGAGCTGTGAACCGAGGGCGGACTGCCTCTACATTGTAAACAACTGCAAAATCATACATTTCTGTAGAACTGATTTCTCAATGAAAAATGGACGTATTTCAAAAATTAAAAAAGTATTTGAATATGCCTTTTGGAAATCTATAATATGGTGTTGTCCAATATGTGCTAAATTTACTATTCTTTTAACCTTGAAATAAATGAAGGATCAATCCCCTCCTAATACGCATTTGATCACTAGGGGTCTTATTCAATTGCTACTTAGTTGAGATCCGGGACCACAAGTAGAGATAGCAAGTTGCCTCCTACTTGCGGGCCTCGTTCTTGTTACTTACTACGCGCAACTTTCCTTTACTTTCCTTACAAGCGCAAGTTTCTTCCCTCAAAGCCTTTGATCTTTCACGGCCACAAGAGTTGAGGCCACAAGAAACACAATAAGTTATTCAATTGTTCCGATTTACGCTTCCGTGAAGCCTGTAAATGGCTAAACACGAACAACAGGTTACTGGTACCAGGGAGGTCTCACAAAGGTCTTAATTCATAAATCAAAGCACTAATTAAGAAAATAAAAAAGCAATCCTGTGCTTTTATTAGAAGTGAAAGTGATGTTTGGTCTTAGAATTAATACCACAACATTCTCAAGCTAGCAAAACTGCAAAAATAAATACTTTATTTCATGTTCAATTTTCATCATAAAGTCATACGGGCTTCAACCTCCAAGCCCGTATGACTTTGGAATCCAACCTCCATATTTAATTGAAGTCCTACGGGCTTGAATAACAGGTTACAGGCTTGGGGGTCATTTAACCCCGTAGGACTTTGGATGGAAATTAAACATGAAATAAAGTATTTGATTTTGGCAGTGTGCAAGCTTGAGAATGTTGTGCTTTGAATCCTAATGTCACCCATTGTGTCCCCATCATTTACAGAGCTTTACAGTGCTGGATTCAATTTATATGATTTGCGATTATCAGGAAGGGGGACTAACTTGCGGGCCCAGCCAATATAACAGGTAAGTAAAAGTAGAGCTACTGGAGCAAGTAGCCCAAAAGTAGCAAATCAGGAAGTTAACAGCCCCGAATTGAATGAGGCCCTTGGTAAATTGTCCATGATAACCCCCCCTACAGACTTTTAACTTAAACCAAAGTTCTTCAGTAATGCAGAGCACATTGGTTTACAAGGACACAATCTCATGATAAAGTAGCACACATGATCAAGTCAGAGAAGAAAATTAATCCATATAGCAAATAAAATTAAGCATGTAACATTCTGATTATGTATTTATTTTTGGTGGCTTCTCTAATTGTGATCAGGAAAATAATTACTAATACATACCTGCCATGGCTGCCAGTCTTGCCTCAGTTGCTTGATATCTAGGACCTTGTGGTTACTTTGTAAATACATGTCATGCAATGCGTGTGCGATCGCATATACAGCTGCATACACGTTGTGCGTCACATGGAAATTATCCACATCGTATTCAGCTGGGTCCAAGTGACTGAAACGGGTCTTATCCTTACAAGTTTTATCACTCGATAAATAACATAAGAATACAAAATTCCAGACATTCCCGAGTATTGTGCTATCTGTATACTTACTGATATCACCACTAAGGAGGAATTCTCGTAGACCTGGGATATTCCTCCTATGCCCCATAACACTCAGAGAACCATGAAAACGGCGTTTGTAATTATCCCTGAAAATAACATGGGATATGGTCTGAGCTGGAGGTAAAATTAACATTTTGCCAGTTGGTGGTATCCTTGCCATTACATCAAGTAAACAAAATAATACCTTTGCACTGGCATTTATAATTATCACTGTGCTGCTAGATTTATTAATGTCACCTATAGCTTTAATATAAGTGGTGTAATCAACATCTAAATAGTTAATGTATGTGATGAATTCCACACAACCTCCACTGCTGACTATGGCATCTTGCAGTTCCAAGGTTTTTCTCACATTACTCTCATTGTCTGAGGCAACGATCCCAACCCAACGCCAGCCAAAGTGTTGTAATAGCAGAGCGATGGCTTCAGAGAGGAATTTTTCATTAGTGGTCATTTGGAAAAGTGAGGGGAAATATATTCTGTTATTGAAGAAATTACCTATATATCCATAAGTGATCTGTATGGAAAATTAAAATAATTTATAAAAAAGCAAATAATTAAGCAAAAATATTTTTTTTATTCTTCATAAATAACAGATATCTTTGCATGCTGCCTGCTTCTGTTTAGGGAAAGCGATGCGTTTTAAAATCTTAGCACACCCCTCAGACTCCAAGCGTTTGGAAGTTGGAAAATGATGTACAATTAAAACATTTAAAAATGAAGATTTTCTCCAAAAGAGGTTTATACTTGATTTTCAAAATTATTAATGCTAGTTTGTTATTTTTTTAAAACAAAATATAAACAGTATGATTTCTAACATTTTATTAAAAAAAATATTAAACACATAAGGGCATATATAAAACAAATTTAGTGCAAAGTTACAATTTAAATATATAAGATAGAAATAATATTAATACATCATTCTATATATTACAAGTATGAGAGATAATCTAATATCAATTTATTTTTTTTCTATGCAAATAAATCTTTATAAGAACTAATGTTTTAGATTAAATGATATTAGAAGGATCAATATGTATTTAGTAATGCTATCTGGTGAGGAAAACATCTTCATAAATATTATTTGTTTGCTGGATTTCAGAAGTGATGACAATTCCTCTATATTATAATCTGGCAATAAAAATAGAAAGCTATAATAAATATTGGGCTATCATGCTCGGTACTGATATGTCTCTCTTTTTTTTTTTCATATATACTCTTTTTAATTACTGCATATGAGCATTGAGTTTGACAAACATAGTTATTTCACATATGTAACAATATTATTGCATCATATCTTTGTGTTTGGGGGCCACAGACTATTAAAAACAGTATGCAGTTTAAAATATAATTTGTTTTACTTTTTAAATGAATATTTGAAATTGTCTGTATTCAAATTCAAGCAGAACTACCTTTCTTCAACTCCCTGGGGATGTGGCCAGCTCTGTCTCGGGTTGGATCATCATGGAGCTTGGAAGCAGGGGCTATGATGTTACTGGCTCCGGCCTGTGACTTAATTAGCTCCACTCCATGACCCAGACAAAAATCGCAACTGTATTGTAATCTGGTTGCAGTTCTGTCATAGACACCACTTAGTGACAGTGCATGAGCCATCATAGTTCTGTTCCTTTTTACTGAATGCTCAGTCAGAACTAGAGTCTGACTGGTCAGTCCTTTTTGTTAGTCCAACCACTACGGTAGCTGCCCGTTCCCCTGATAGGTAGGAGGCTATAAGCAGCTCTGCATGAGTGAAATCTGACGTATTCAAAAGTAAGAAGAAACATTAACTTTTATGTATTTTTAACTTGTAAATGCATGACAGTAGTCCTTTACTTGTGTGAACAGGTATTTGTAATTGACATTGTGATTTAGTTGATGGTTCTTTAGTATTTTAGTATTGGGCTGGATTAGAAAGGCTTCTTTTGTGCTATAGAGTGTATAGGATAGCTTTTTATGCTATTTTCATTCTTTTTTTTTTATTTATTTTTTTTAATTTTTTTTAATTTTTCCAATAAAGCAAATACAAAAACAAAAATATATATTAATACATTCTTGTCAAATCTATTACATCAACTATACATTACTTTAATTAAAACAACATAACCATTCATCCACATTCATCCCTCATTCAATCCTGGAAGATTTGATCTTTTACTTTATTATTGCTTGTTTCAGATCCCATACTTTCCATTTTACTGGGTCTACCTTAATTAGACCTCTTTGTGCGTAATTTGCCTCTAATTCTCGGATATACTTTATTTTCCAGATGATGTCAGCAAAGAGGGGAGGGGATTTATCTTTCCATTTCCTAATTAGTAAATTTTTTGCTATTGAAAAGATAATAACCGCCATGCTTTCTTCTCAATGGGTTCACTTGGAAAAATATGTAAAATGCTACATTCTCCCCTAAAAGGGAGTTGGTTCCCAACCATCTTGCCCAAAAGTTCATAACATCTTTCCCAAAAAGGTTTTATTTTGGGACAATCCCATAAAATGTGCAATAAATGGGCAGGGCTACCACATTCTCTCCAACACAATTTATCTGCGGGGGAGAGGGAGATTTGTGCCATTTTCATAGATGTCATATACCAATTATTAATTATTTTAAAAAATGTTTCTCTGTATGCTGTTTGTTTAATAAATCTGTTTGTCCATTTTAGCGCTGTGTCCCAGTCTGTTTCATTTATTTCTAAGTTTAAGGTCAGTTCCCATTGTATCATACCCTTGGTTTTGGAATGTTCTCCAGCAGATCTTATGATATTGAAACATTTGGATATCAAGTGTTTTTTCTCCGATTTAAGGAGAATTTTTTCTATGGGATTTAATTCTTTATTGCTTTGTAAATGTACATTAGTTATACCACAGGAAGTTCTATACGCTTCATATGCTAGCCATCCTTCTCCTGAGATCTTAAACTTTTTCTTAATTTGATCAAAAGGGGCGATAAGCCCGTTGATAACAGTATCTCCCACAGATAGTAATCCTTTACTCTTCCAGTCTTTAGTAGTACTTGTCATATTTAAATGTACTAGCGAGTTCACCGGGGTAATAAAACTACCCCTAGGGATTAGTTTATATTTCCTGTTAATCTGTCTCCAGTTTTTTAAGATTTCTTTCATAACAGATGATCCTACAGCTAGGTCCTTATTAGATGGCTTTACCCCAAAAACCATAGCTGATAAATGGTAATTTGGATTTAGAGCTTTTTCTATTTCTATCCACGGTAGTATCTGTGATGTTTCTAACCATTTCAAGGCATGTGCTACACAATTGGCCTCCTGATATGGTTGCAAGAGGGGGTAGGCAATTCCTCCTTTTAAAAAATTTCTTCCCATAGTCTTTTTTTTTAATCTTATGTATCTAGAGTGGTGTATAAACACGTCAATTACACATTGTAGTTTCTTCAACCAACCTCTAGGAATCTTAAAGGGGATGCACATTAAGATGTAGTTTAGTCTGGGGAGTAACATCATTTTGACTACCGCAATTTTCCCTGAAAAGGAGAATCTGTCTTTTCGCCAATTATCTATGATGTTTCGAAATTTAAAAAATAAATCTTTATAGTTTCTATCAACTGTTTTCTGTGTATTTCCCAAGAAGATAATTCCTAGGTGCTTAATTGATTTTGAATCCCAATCAAACAGATAATTAGCCTTTAATCGAGAAAGCAGGCTCATAGAAACATTAAAACAGTGTTTCCGATTTCTTATAATTCAATTTGTAATAAGACACTTTGCTGTATTTATCTATTAACTTTGCTAGATGGTAAAGAGATTCTTCCGGACAAGTGAGTGACAGGACAACGTCATCTGCGTATAGACTAATTTTATGTTCCCTCTCCCCCATCCTAATCCCATGAATTTGTGGGGATGACCTAATAGCTTCCGCCAAAGGTTCTATCATTAGTACAAATAGGGTGGGGGAGAGGGGACAACACTGTCTAGTGCCGTTTGTAATTCCAAAAGGGCCTGCTCTGTAGCCCATACCAGTTACTTCTGCTGTAGGAGATCTATACAGGGCCCCTATTGCCTTGGCCCCAAATTTAGACAGAGCCAGTCTCTTATACTCCCACCCTACTCCGTCGAATGCTTTCTCCGTGTCTAAAGACAAGAATAGGGTGGGGGTACCTTTTAGTCTTGCAATTTTGCCCAGATTCATAAGTTTTCTGATATTCTCTGTTCCCTGTCTGCCAGTCACAAATCCCATTTGTTCTATTGCAATTAGTTTTCCTATGAATTTTTGCATTCTAAGGCTCAGAATCTTCGCATATAATTTCGTATCTGCATTTAAAAGAGAAATAGGTCTATAATTAGAGCAAGATTGTGTGTTCAGGTTGGTCTTAGGGATCATGATCAATGCTACCTTTGTCATTTCCGTTGGCATAATTCCGGTAGTTTTAATTTCGTTAAACACTTCTGTAAGTTGGGGACTCAAAATTTGTGAGAATGTTTTATAGAAAAGATTAGTATATCCGTCTGGCCCTGGGGTAGTATAGGGTTTCAGTTGTTTAATCACTTGAAGAACTTCCTGATTTGTAATTGGTTTATTCAATTCTACTAGGTCATCTAACGTTAGTTCAGGAAGTTGTATCTCGGCCAAAAATGCTTGTATTTCTTCTACCAATGGTTTACAGAAGGAGACTGATTTTTCCAAATTATATAGTTCCTGATAGTATCTAGAAAAGGCTTGGCCAATTTCCTGCCGGGAAGAAATATATCTTCCTTCGTCTTTAATAACTGTTATTCTTTTCTTTTTTCTTTTTTGCTTGTAAAGCTAGTAGTTTGCTATTTTTATTGTTTTGGTGATGGTAAGTCTGTTGATAGCGCCATATTTCTCTGTCTGATCTTAGCTGATTGATCTTATTTATACTATTCCGTATTGTTTTAATCTCTACCATTATTTGATGTTGTGGATCTACAATGTATTTGGATTCCAACTTATTTAATTCTATGTATAGTTCTTTTAAAGGAGCTCCTCTCTGTCTAATCAATTGGGATTTAAGTTTAATAATCAACCCTCTTGTGAAAGCTTTTTGTGTGTTCCAAATCGTGCAGTGAGAGGGAACCGTGTGCATATTAATATCAAAAAATGTCTCTATTTCTTTACTTAAATATTCTTTATTTTTTTCCATTTTTATTATAGTGTCATCTAATCTCCATTGTGATCTATCCAATTTTACTTTATTAATTTCTACTACTAATGTGATGTAAGCAGTCGGAAGTGACAATCTTGCCTATTTCCGTGTGCGTGATCTTATTAATAATTTGATGATTTACTAGTGTTAAATCTATTCGTGAATATGTATTATGTGGATTTGAGTAGAAGGAAAACTCCTTTTGGTTTGGATGTTGGACTCGCCAAGCATCAAATAAGTTGTTTTTGATAATCCAATCAGTAAATGTCTGCGCTTCTTTGCTCACTTTAGCTAAATTTTTATATACCGTTTTTTTTTTACCTATCTAAGTTTATATTTGAGATCATATTAAAATCCCTGGCCATCACCAACGGCCCCTGGGCGAACCTCCTGATTAGATTGCCTATTTGTTTTAAGAATTTTCCTTGTTTCTCATTTGGCGCATAGATATTTATTAATGTGATCTTCTGCTTATTAATCTGTCCATTCCATAAAATGTATCGTCCATCAGGGTCTATAATTGATATTATTTCTACTATTTCTAGATTATTAGAAAAAAAAATTGAGACTCCTCTCTTTTTCTTTTCACCTGTTGAGTGATGACTACAGTCGAAGTCACCTGTCGCAAAACCTGGAATTTTCCCCCAGTGTGTCTCTTGAAAAAATATCAAGTCTGCTTTCTCTTTTCTGCAATATCTGAGGACCGTTTTCCTTTTGCTAGGAGAATTTAAACCATTTACATTCCAACTAAATATTTTTAATGACATTGAGTATGGAGAAGCAAATAATATTTATTACACCCTTAGCTGGGTTAACTATCTTTATTGTGACTTTATTAACTAAATGTGCAAAATCTTCCGTTATAACTTTATGAACCAAATATACAGAATCTTCCTTACTTCCATTCATACTAACATTCGTACAATTAGAACAGAGGAGGCTATTATCAAGCCTTTCCAAACTTCTATTCAGCAGGGAATCAGCCGTTATTTAGAAATGGTTGGTGGATTATTTTGGAGATAGCGATAACTTTGGCTACAATTTCCGTTCTTATATTTCAAATTATATCTATACCTCTCTTTTCTGGGTACTGTAATTTATTGACCGATGTCATATCTATCATATCTGCTTTTAACCTAAACTCTTGTTTATCTTATGTTTCTATAAATTGCTTTATATTGTTAGTACTATTTAATACTTTGTTTATCCCTTCCCTATCCCTCTCCCCCCTCCCCCCCCCCCCCCCCCGCTCCCCCCCGATACCATTTACCTGCGTGAATCTATGCAAACCTTCCCTGTTCAGTTCTTACTTCTATTTCATAAACTCCCTTGTTATCAGGGTTACTATAAACAGTTCATAATTTCATCGTTATTCCTTCGCCCCTTCCTCTGCTCAAAACGAGGGAAATGGGAAAAAGAGGAGAGAGAGAAGGGAGAAAACAGAGAAGAGGGAGAGGGACAAAAGTCATATGAGATATTATCTAGTTGTTCATTTTAGTCAGTCAAAGTAATTTCTTCCTTTGCCAATCTGGCGTAGGAGCTTGCAATTTCCTTAGAAGTTCTTTAGGGTCAGAGGTGTTAGGCATTATAGTACTCAGAAAGTTTTCACCTTCTGCAGGGGACTTAATCTTATGCCAAGACGATCCTTGTAGTACCAGTAAACCTACTGGAAAGGTCCATTTATATATAAGATTGCTCTTCCTTAGGGCTTGTGTTATAGAGTTAAACTCCTGTCTCTTGCTGATTGTGCCTTTTGAAAAATCTGCAAATATTTGAATATTTTCATATGGATGTTCAAACGTCTTCTTTATATAACTTGCTTTAGATATTGCTTCTTTTGTGGGTAAGTGGTGAATTCTGACAATCACATCTCTGGAGCTTTTATTTTGTAAATGGCTTGGAAGAGCAATTCAGTGGATTGTATCAAATTTCTGGTCCAGGTGGGAAAAATTAGGAGTAATTTTGGAAAACAATTCCGTGATGTATATTGGAAGATCTTCTTTTTTTATAGCTTCAGGTATTCCTCTTATTCGAAAGGTTATTTTTCCGAGCTTTGTCTTCCATCCTATTCATCTGGTCGTTCAATATAGTAATTTGAGAATCCATTTTTGATGACGGTTCCAATAGCATATTGTGATCAATGATCAGCTTATCAAATTTATCCTCCAAGTCGGCGGATCGTTTATTCACCTCTCTTATTGAATTGGCATTTTCCATTATTTGGTTTTTAATTTCAGCCAAAAATTCTTCTTGAAAGTTCTTCAAAATCTCTTTCATTTTATCTGTGGTGAGAAGATTTTCTTCTTGATCTTCAAACTGTCTACTTGATGCATTTGTAGAGTGGGGAGCAATGCTTTGATCCAGAGCTTCTTTCGGGGTATGTTTTTGGAGGGAATTTGTAGAGCTTTTAGGCGTGAAAAAGGGAGATGGCTCTGAAATCGGGCTTTTCCTCGCTTTAGATTTATTTTTGGACGCCATCTTGTTTTACTTTTACAGTGTTCAGTTTCCCCCCTGAGGGGAGTTGCTTTAAAGCTTTTATCTCCCTTTTTCCTTTCTTTATTCCTTCATTTTCCCTTCGCTCTCATTCCTCCTGTCCTCTCTTTTAACAGTATATTCACTGGCCTATACTGCCGGTTCTGTTATAATAAGAAGTACTATTTGACGTTAATACTTCCACGGTCCTCGGAATTGTTAAAGCCTTATGTCTTATATTGCAATGAGAATTCCTATGTTTCCTTGTAGCTGTTACTACTGTAATATATTTGTGGAATTTATCCACCAGTCCTGATCCCAGGGAGTTATTATTACAATTGCCAGTTAGCATCCTTTTGTTGGCCAGACCTAACTTCCTCACAGATTAGGTCCTACATGTCCTTCTGTGTTTTCCTATGGCAATTGTTTGTAAAAGTATTTTTGTGAGCTAAATATACAGCTTCTATTCCCTGAGCAGGTAGTGTGAGGTATGTTCCTCATATTAACTGGACTTTCCTATCTTACATTTTGTGTCATGCATAATATGTTCTTAGAGCTAAGTAGCTGCTAGCCTCAGGGTTTCTGTTTTATGTTAGCTGTGCTTGTTTTTTATAAAACACATGCTTATAGTAGTTACACAGTTCCTTGTAAAAAGTCGCAGCTTTAAGCAGAAAATACAACAGTCTCTTTATTATCGGCTTTATGGTGAAGGTAAGGGTGGGTTTTCCCTTATTCCTTACCTTCCTGCCCTGGTGCACCGCTGAGCCTCTCTGGTGTCTCTGGTGTCCCGCTCCTAGCGTCCTCGGGCTGCCCTCTCAGTCACCTCTCCTCCCGTGGCTTTAAGCAATAAAGCCCTCTTATATGGGGTAGAGCCTCTGATGTAGTTCACCGAACTGTCAGGCCTTCAGGGCTTAGCAGCGCCCCTTAACCTGCTATCGCGGGGTTCTCTCTCCGTCACCCCAGCCGACGGTCCACCTCCTTCGCTGCTCAGTTTGGTTCCACTGTTGCGGGTTAGTTCCGCGTATGTACGCGCTCTCCCTGGGCTAAGCAGCTACCTCCAGCTCACGGCTCTCACAGCATGACGCGAGACGCCGTCTCCATTCGCTTCTCGCCGGGTTTCGCGGCTAAACCTCCATTTCCGGTCACTCCCCCATGCTATTTTCCCGGTACTGATATGTCTCTCACTGTGATGTGAAAGTGGATAAAAGCTGCTGTTTCTTCAACACTAGTGAGGAACTCTATAAAGTATTTTAATTAGGTGAAACATAAATTTACCTAAAAAAAAAGGTAAATTCTAGAAGCATAAAAACCTAAGCAGAAGATTGGCAAGTAAAATCTAAACCTTAGAGAGCCAGATTGTCAGTAGACACCAGAATGGACTCCATGTGAATCCCCAAAGTGGAGAACTGGGCTAAGCAGATGTGGTTTGTAACTTATGGAATTGGATGGGACGGTTCTACACATGAACAAGGATCCCAGAAATGCCTAAGGATTATGACTTTTCTGCCATTAGAGATGACCCTGAGCAGAAATCATTTGGGGCGTGTTTCTTGTAAACATTTGCATCAAGCAAACCGGTACGAATTACAATATTATAGGTCTGGCTCAGACTCACAGCATTTCTCTTACTTCTGTACCAACTGCCAGATACCAAGACATATGATAAAGTTGAGAGTGGTCCTGAGGAACATCAACAATTTTAGAAATGTCATCACTTTCTTTAATCACTTCTTCACCCTGGTCAAACAGCAATTCAAGATCACAAACAGACTGGGCTGCTGGATTGAGAAATTTCCTATTAATGTACATATAGGGTCTGAAATTAGGTAGGACATGGTATCCAACATCTCCATCAGTCTTTTATCTGAGGAAGTTCCCTTGACACACTGTACTATTCAGAAAAGCTCCAGACATCCAGAAGGTGATCAGATAGGACTGCAGGGGAAATAAGGCATCCAGAAAGCTAGCCTCAACTGCTCGGTAAGAGGTCATGAAAATAAAGCTATCCACATACAGTGAATATAAATAGTCTACACACCCCTGTTAAAATGTCAGGTTTCTGTGCTGTAAAAAAATGAGACAAAGATAAATAATTTCAGAACTTTTTCCAGCTTTAATGTGACCTGTAAATTGTACAACTCAATTGAAAAACAAACTGAAATCTTTTAGGTGGAGGAAAGAGAAAAAAAAAGAAAAATAATGTGGTTGCATAAGTATGCACACCCTCTTATAACTGGGGATGTAGCTGTGTTCAGAATTAAGCAATCACATTCCAAATCATGTTAAATAGGAGTACATACACCTGCCATCATTTAAAGTGCCTCTGATTAACCCCAAATAAAGTTCAGTTGCTCTAGTTGGTCTTTCCTGAAATGTTCTTAGTCGCATCCCACAGCAAAAGCCATGGTCCACAGAAAGCTTCCAAAGCATCAGAGGGATCTCATTGTTAAAAGGTATCAGTCAGGAGAAGGGTACAAAAGAATTTCCAAGGCATTAGATATACCATGGAACACAGTGAAGACAGTCATCATCAAGTGGAGAAAATATGGCACAACAGTGACATTACCAAGAACTGGAGCTCCCTCCAAAATTGATGAAAAGACGAGATGAAAACTGGTCTGGGAGGATACCAAGAGGCCTACAGCAACATTAAAGAAGCTGCAGGAATATCTGGCAAGTACTGGCTGTGTGGTACATGTGACAACAATCTCTCGTATTCTTCATATGTCTGGGCTATGGGGTAGAGTGGTAAGATGAAAGCCTTTTCTTACAAAGAAAAACATCCAAGCCAGGCTACATTTTGCAAAAACACATCTGAAGTCTCACAAAAGCATGTGGGAAAAGGGGTTATGGTCTGATTAAACCAAGGTTGAACTTTTTGGACATAATTCCAAAAGATATGTTTGGCGCAAAAACAACAGTGCACATCACCAAAAGAACACCATACCCAGAGTGAAGCATGGTGGTGGCAGCATCACGCTTTGGGGCTGTTTTTCTTAAGCTGGAACTGGGGCCTTAGTTAAGATAGAGGGAATTATGAACAGTTCCAAATACCAGTCAATATTGGCACAAAACCTTCAAGCTTCTGCTAGAAAGCTGAACATGAAGAGGAACTTCATCTTTCAGCTCGACAACGACCCAAAGGATACATCCTTGTCCTCACTGATGTCATTGAAGGTCTCTTCCTCCACCCAGCCACCAAGGGTCCCCGAAAGGTGACAACAAGCTCCCTGGGACGCCTGCTGTGTTTGGTCTTCCACCTCCTCAAAGCCACCTTCCTTCTCTGACTCCTCTTCTTCAGACTCCTCTCTCTGAGTTGCCTCTGTCTGCGTTATTATTAGGTGTGTACTGTTAAGTAGTACTATTCCGATCGGTTTAATCCCTGTTACGTCCACTATTAGGGGACGTGTATATGGCATTGATTTTTGGAACAGGGAGGTGGAAAAAGATGCTTGGTCTGACCTCCTACTTCGAATTTCGGCACTACATGTGCAATGTAATGTGCCACCAGATAGGAGTGGTGTATTAAGTTGTACTATTTATTCCTATCAGTTTGATACCTGTTACGTCACCTATCAGGGGACGTGTATATGGCATGGATTTTTGGAAGGGGGAGATGGAAAAAGATGCTTGATTGGTCCTCCCACTTCAAATTTGGGGCACTGCGCATGCAATCTAAGCTGCCACCAGATAGGAGTGGTGTGTTCAGTTGTACTATTTATTCCTATCAGTTTGATACCTGTTACGTCACCTATCAGGGGACGTGTATATGGCATGGATTTTTGGAAGCGGGAGATGGAAAAAGATGTTTGGTCGGTCCTCCCACTTCAAATTTGAGGCACTGCGCGTGCAATTTAAGGTGCCACCAGATAGGAGTGGTGTGTTCAGTTGTACTATTTATTCCTATCAGTTTAATACCTGTTATGTCACCTATCAGGGGACGTGTGTATGGCATGGATTTTTGGAAGCGGAAGATGGAAAAAGATGCTTGGTCGGTCCTCCCCTCTTCAAATTTGGGGCACTGCGCATGCAATCTAAGCTGCCACCAGATAGGAGTGGTGTGTTCAGTTGTACTATTTATTCCTATCAGTTTGATACCTGTTACGTCACCTATCAGGGGACGTGTATATGGCATGGATTTGGCATGGACCCTTGCCCCAACACTGTGTGCCAGAGATGCCATTACTTCCTTTTGCACAATCGAGTACAGGTTGGGGATTGCCTTTTGTGCAAAGAAATTTCGGCCAGGTACCTTCCACTGCGGTGTCCCAATAGCTACAACATTTTTTAACGCCTCAGACTCCACCAGCTTGTATGGTAAAAGCTGGCGGGCTAAGAGTTCAGACAAGCCAGCTGTCAGTTGCCGGGCAAGGGGGTGACTTTGTGACATTGGCTTCTTACGCTCAAACATGTCCTTGACAGACACCTGACTGTGGGCAGATGAGCAGGGACTGCTCAGGGTGAGACACGGAGTGGCGGATGGTTGAGAGGGTGCAAGCAGGGCAGCAGTGGTTGACGTGGCTGAAGATGCTGGACCAGGAGGAGGTTGGCGGCTTTGACTTTGTGTGCTGCTTGTACTCATGTGTTGATCCCATAGGCGTTTGTGATGTGACATCATGTGCCTTCGCAAAGAAGCTGTACCTAGGTGGGTGTTGGACTTCCCACGACTCAGCTTCTTTTCGCACAGGTTGCAAATGGCATCGCTGTTGTCACAGGCAGACACACCCAAAAATTGCCACACTGCTTAGCTCTGCAATGACGGCATTCTGGTGGTGGCAACAGCATGCGATGACTAGCGTGCTGTCTGGCTGACCCCGGGTGCCGATGCATGCTGTCTGACTGTGCCACTAGCTACTTGCGACGACCTCCCCCTGCTTCCAACTCGTCTCCTCCTCCTCTCTGTCTCCCCATCTGAACTTTCCTCCTGTTCTTTTTCTCTTATAGCGGGCACCCACATGACATCCACGGACGCATCGTCATCATCAACCGCTTCACTTGTATCTGACAACTCAACAAAGGAAGCAGCACCGGGTACAACATCATCATCATCATCTGACCGTACGTCCATGTGTGTAATGCTGCCTGACTGGGACATATCCCTGTTATCTACATCCTCTGGCACTAATTGTGCGCATCACTCATTTCTTCCAACGGATGTGTAAATAACTCTGCTGACGGATCAAGTGAAGTGGCTGTGGTGCTAGTGTAGGTGGTGGCGGCAGGCGGGCGAGTGGTAACTGGAGAGGTGCCCGAAGCTAAGCTGGAGGAGGATGGTGCATCTAGGTTCAGAGCGGAAGCTGTAGAAGATTGGGTGTCCTGTGTTAGCCAGTCAACCATGTGCTCAGAACTTTTCAAGTTCAGGGTACGTTGCCTCTAAAATCTGGGCATTATTCTAGGGCCAAAGGGAATCACAGCACCACGACGGCCCCTGCGAGGGGGCCTGCCTCTGCCTGTCATTTTTTTTTTCTTCGATTAGTGGTACTATGCGTGCAAGCTACCGTGACACCAGATATGAGTGTCACTGTGCACTGGCAAAAGTTGGCAGAGTAGACGCTGTAGGCCTCACACACACGCCTGTAGGCAGGCAACTGATATTCAATTGATTACAGAAAAAAAAGGGTTCTTTTATTTCACTGTACACTAGGTTGCACCAGATATGAGTGTCACTGTGCACTGGCAAAAGTTGGCAGAGTAGGCGCTGTAGGCCTCACACACACGCCTGTAGGCAGGCAACTGATATTCAATCGATTACAGTCAAAAAAGTGTTGTTATATGTCACTGTACACTACGGTTGCACCAGATATGACGTATCACTGTGCACTGGCAAAAGTTGGCAAAGTAGATGCAATAGGCTTCACACACACGCCTGTAGGCAGGCAATTGCTATTCAATCTATTACAGTCAAAAAAGTGTTGTTTTATTTCACTGAGCACAATATAAGCTGTGAGCCTGACACAGGCAGGCAACTGAAATTAGATTAAAGGAAAAAAGGGTTGTTTTTTTTCAATGTATGGTTCACCAACTATGACTGGTGAAACAGAGCAGAATATTAGCTGTGAGCCTGACACAGGCAGGCAACTGAAATTAGATTACAGGAAAAAAATTGTTGTTGTCAATGTATGGTACACCACCAGGTATGAGTAGTGAAAATAAGCACAATATAAGCTGTTAGGTGTTAGCCTGTCACACACACACACTGGCAGGCAGGCATATGCAATTAGATTACACAGAAAAAAATATAAAATAAAATAAATGATGTTCTAGCCCTGAAAAGGGCTTTTTGGGTTGCTGTCCTTGCAGCAGATATCAGATGATTCCTCAGGTCTGTAGTGGAAGCTAAATACACAGCCTGGCTATTTATTTCCCTATTACATTTCCAGCAGCTACACTATCTGTCCTCTCACAATGAATGCAGCTTCAGAATGACTCTAAAATGTATGCTGACCTTCAGATGGAAGGCTCTGGAAGGGAGCGTATGCTGCTGATTGGCTGGAATGTGTTTGCTGACTGTGAGGTGCAGGGTCAAAGTTTCCTCAATGATAAAGAATAGGGGGCGGACCGAAAAGCGCATGTGTCCGCCGTCCGATGCGAGCGCGAAAGAGCCAAAATCGCCGTGAATAGTCCACGGGAAAACTGTCCGCGACATCTCTCTATATATGGGGAATAACAAGAGCCATGAGGATAGAACTATAGGAAAGAAGAGTTGAAACAATTTGCCAAAGGTTACACATGTTTATTGGGGAAAAAGCAAAGTTTATTATGTATAGGGGGATAAGTGATATTGAAATGACTACCGCCAAGTCATTCAAACTGTTTTTTATAAGTTTGCCCATTGCCACTTAGTCCCTCTGCTAATGCTCTCTGCTACTTTGCTTAGTAGAAGCTGGAAGTAGGAAGTGGTTCAGGGTGTCAATTGGAACATACCGAGAAAGACTGGTATATGATGAGAGAATATGTTGTTAGTGTTTATTTGTGTCCTCCCCCTCCTTTTTTTTTTTTTTCCTTTTCCCTCTTTTTTGGCATTTCTGGAGAGGGAGAAAGCAGGATTTCAAATTTTATATAAAGTAGAATGTTTTTTAACATCATGACATTTAATTATCAAGGCTTGAACCATCCAGCTAAAAGGAATCATATAGACAAATTAGTGAGAAGGGAAAAAATAGATATTTTATTATTACAAGAAACACATTGGCAGACGGGTAAGATCCCAAAGTTTGTTATTAATGGATATGATACGATATATAATTCTACTTTTAAAAAGAAAGCTAGAGGAGTATCCATCTTGTTTAATAATGATTTAAGCTTGAATGAAGAATTGGTTATATATGATCCTAATGGTAGATATATACTTTGGGTTGGGAAAATTGGTCAAGAAAAAATCTCTTTGCTAAATATTTATGCACCAAATAATAAACAGAACTCATTTATTAATTATGTTTTGGCTCATTGGAAAAGATACGCACAAGGGACGTCCATAATTGGAGGAGATTTTAATATAATAATGAATTGTCAATTTGATAGAAATTCTGTTAAACATTTAGAATGTGATGCTAATACAAAAAGGAAAAATAAACTATTTGTAAAGAGTATATTGAAATAAAATCTCTATGATACTTGGAGGGTATTATATCTTATCAATTTAATTATTCTTTCTTCTCGTGTAGACATCATACTTATACAAGAATTGATTATGTCTTTACTGATAGTAAGACGATTGCTAAAGTTAAGGAAGTTAAAATTGGTCCAATTGATATTTCAGATCATGCTTTTGTTCTGATTAAACTAAATCTGGGAACAGATAAAGTTAAGATTCAATGTTGGAAAATGGATAACTTATTACTTGAGGATGATGATAAAAAAGAAAAATTGAAAGAAGAAGTTAAGAAGTTTTTTTAAATAAATGCAGGATCGGTAGAACATAAATCTACTATGTGGAATGCACAAAAAGCCTTTTTTAGGGGGATGATGATCAATTGGAAGAGTATAAGAAAGAAACAAAGAGGAGCCACCTTAAGACAGTTGGAAACTGATTTATATAAGTGGGAAATGCTAAATAAACAAAATCCAGAATTAGCTATGTTTAATAAAATAAAAGAGTGTCTGGCTCAAATAAAAAATATACATCAAATGATATCAGATAGATCTGTATGGAGGATTCAACAGAAGTTGCATCAGTATGGAAATAAAATAGGTACAATATTGGCTAACAAAATTAAAAATAAATTAACTAGGAAAAGAATAGAAACTTTATATAGTGAGGGTAAATGTATTAGTAATCCAACAGATATCGCTATGGCATGTGTAAATTACTATCAGGAATTGTATAATTTAGAAGCAAATTCACAATTTAAAAAACGACAACAGAACAAATTCAGGAATTTTTAGATAAAATATCTCTTCCGAGTGTATCAGAATCCCAATTAGGATATCTTAACAGATCTATTACAGTAGGCGAGGTTGAAGAAGCCATTAAAGATCTTAAATTATATACATCACCAGGGCCTGATGGCCTCACTAATCTCTTTTATAAGATATGTAAACCAGTTATAGTAGAGCATTTACGAGATATTTATAATGAAATAAAAGACACTGGTAAAACTACAGATGAATTCTTACTTTCAACTATTGTTCCAATTCCTAAAAAGAAACAGGATAATTTACAATGTAGTGATTATAGACCTTTTAAATACAGACTCTAAACTTTATTCAAAAATCTTGGCCACCCTGATGAAAACTATAATACAAGATTTAGTTGTGAAAGATCAGAATGGTTTTGTTCAGGGTAGGCAGGGATAACTCACGTAAAATAGTGAATCTTATGTATGTATGTGGGAAGAAACAATACTTCCACCCTGTTCGATTCTCTAGATGCAGAAAAAGCATTTGATAGAATAGGGTGGGAGTATATGAAACATACTCAAGACAAATTTGGTTTTGGGGCATTTAGCCATTCAGCTATAGGTGCTATATATACAAAACCAGACGCAACTGTGGCTAGCTTGGGATTTAGATCGAAAAGATTTTCTATAAGGAATGGGACTAGACAGGGGTGTCCGTTGTCTCCTGTGCTATTTACTTTACTAATAGAGCCTATGGCTGAATTTATAAGGTCTGAAAAGAATATAAAATTAATTGAAATAATAGGAATGGAACATAAAATAGTTTTATTTGCTGATGATATAGTATTAATGTTGACCCGAAATATCTATATGAAATATTAAAGGAATTCAGCTTTATTTCATATTACAAGCTTAATCTTCAAAAAACTTAAATATTAGATATGAATTTAAAATTGGAGAATAAAGAACTTTTAAGATCAAAATATCCTTTTAACTGGTCAAGTGGTAAATTTACACATTTGGGAATAGTTTATGAGAAAGATATAAAGAAGATTATTCCATTAAACTATAAAATAATTATATGAAAATGTTTATAATATTATACAAGATTGGAAAAATAAGAATCTCTCCTTTTTGGGTAGAATAACAGCTATCAAAATGACTTATTTGCCAAGATTTAATTAGTATGTGAGAAATATTCCAGTTTGTCTTCTGTTGTATTGGATTAAGAAGTTTCAAACTTTGTTAGATAATTATGTGATAAATGGAAGAAAATCAAGAATTAAAAAGGATATTTTAATAAGAAAATTTTAGAATGGAGGTATATGATATCCAGATCTAAAGCTTTATCATGATGCAGTAATACTTTCTCAAATAGTTAAGTGGATAGACCCAAGGGAAACATATTCATGGACACAAGTAGAAGAGGCTAGTCTGAAAGAATTAAATTTAAGAGATTTGATTTTCTGTGATGAACCATTTAAAAAAAAAAATACGGATTCTTGGATTATTAAAAAAGCTATAGTATTTTGGTATAAAATAAATAAAAAGTCAGGTTCATTGCAATTTATTGCGATGGTTACCATCGCAAGCTAATGCCCCTCCATTCTTTGATCTTTCCCGGACTAGAGACATCCGATCACTAAAATCGCAAATCGCTCTTTAATTGCTCCGATTCCCCCTCGCTAACCACCCTGCCAAGCCCGCAAATGACAAAAGTCTGTCCACAAGTTATGGGTTCCAAGGAGGACTCGCAAAGGGCTTAAAGACATGTCCGGAGCACTTTATATGCACATACACACACTACTGTACTTTTATTAAAAGGGAAAGTGATGTTAGGTCTTAGAATTAATAGCACAACATTCTCAAACTCGCAAATCTGCAAAAAAAAAAACTTTATTCCATGTTTAATTTCTGTGTTATATCGATCCTTTGCAATCAATGTGTTATTACATATAATGGAGCTCGCATGTAATAGAATATCATATTTATGGCTTTATCAATATTGCATTATTTCTGGAATGTGGGTCTGATCATAACTTGCAATTGAAGCCTGTATAACTTTGGAATCCAAACTCCATTTTTCATTTCCGTAATGATGACGATCCCTGTTTCCATTGGCTGTTTCTAACCAGGAGTTACGGCCTTGTTTAATTGATCATGTTCAAGCTCGCAAATGCTACATATAATGGCATGATTTTGCTGTCTGCCCCTAACTTGCGGGCTTGCCAGATTGAATAGCACCATAACTCTAGCTCTCTGCGGGCCTGGAAAAGGCCTGCAGACATACGGCCGATACTCCATAACTTCCGGACTCCCAATTCAATGAGGCTCCATGCCTTTTTAAGTAGGATTTCAGGGGGCGTGATCATAGGATCTTGCAATATACATTTCTTTGACTTTGTTCAGTGTCTTTATTTCTTTTTCTCTGCTTCCACACATCATTGGAATGTTCTGGCATTATCTTTAGAAAAAAAATGTTATTGTCACGTGTCTGAGATGAGATGGTAATCACATTTTGATGTTTTTAACGGTTAAAAAATTAAGTATGCACTGGATTCTGTATCGGCTGACACTGAACAAGAAGTGAACACAAGGTGAGAGGCAGAAGGATTAAGTGAGAAAATGGAGAATTTGGAAACAATATTCCTCACAATTATTTGGAATCACATTCTTGAAAGAGTTAACAAAATAAGTAAGGTCCTGCATCCAGAGGATGTGAACATACTTTTTGCCATAAATCTTCTTGAGTCTCTTTCTGAGGAATGAAAGAAAATTGCCAGACCAGATATGATGATCAGAAGAAGAGCTACTTCTCAGTAAAAGTGAAGAGTTCAAGGTGGAAACCTTCCTTCCAGTTCTGGACTCTCTAATTCCTGAACTGACAAAATTTGCAGATGCCTATTCATTGATTGAAAATGTATTTTCCTTCTTGAGTAAATTGAAAACAATTGGTTCTGCTGAGCTAAATAAAAAGTGTTAACATCTTGCTAATGTATATAAGAAATATCTTTATATGAATGTGAGCATCTCAAGCACTACATTGTTGAGGATCATGATTAAAATTGTGAGACTCTCTCTGCATTGTACAGAAAAATAATTTTGGACAACTTGAAATCTGTGTTTCCCAATGTTTAGGACATACACTCAGAGTGTTCATGTGCATGATGGTGACCAGCTGTGCAGGAGAACGATCATTTTCAGGACTGAAACCAATAAAATAATTAGCTTCATGGCACAAGGGGGCAGCAGCATCTTTCACTCATGTGTATGGAAAATGACATCCTGGAGACCATTGACTTCAAGCCAATTATAAAGGAACTCTCTGCAAAAATATTTTACAAATGTTTGTATTGAACACTTGATAATAAATAATCCATAGTATTTTAATATCGTGCCATCTCTGTCCGTATGCTTAACCAACTGAGCACCATTTTATGCGAAATGTCTTGTTTGTCAATGTCAAATCTCATGTTATATTGTTCAAACATTTGCGTGGATTAATCTCTGCGGAACAGCATGTTTTTTAATGTTTAAACACTGATTTTTTTATTGAGGTACAAATACATATAAGCTTAATTTTATCAATAATTTACATGTTTTCTATTGTGAGTGGGCTTACAATGCTGTTAAGATGGCCCTGAGCTTAATAACAGAGCTGTGGAAGATAGATGGCTGACACCTTTACAATGTTTTAGTCAGGGGTGCCATCCTTCACCTCTTCTCTGTGTTTGTTGTATACAAATACATCATGCAGAGTCGAAAGATCAGAGGGCTAACTGTACCAGGTCTACCAGACATAAGCAACACTGGACACTACATTTAGAAGATGCCACAATATTCCATTTAAAGGAAGAGTCAGAGATTAATAAAGTTTTCAAAATATATAGCCAATATAAATACTCTTATTAAAAAGAATATGTCTCCTCCAAACGGCCACTTGAAGCTGTTCAAGCAGTTGAAACATTAAAGGAACTTTGACACATATTCTGGCATATCCTTATCCTACGCAATCCTTCATAATTGAGGTGTAGGATTAAGATGTTGGTGCTGGAGCTATCCCCTGCTGCACCCATGTGCATTTGTGTCATAGAACATTTCCCATGCTAGGGGGAGGGGCAAAAACAATTTCGACTCACCCCTGAATTTTCTCTAAAATTAGATGGTATGTAGTTACTAGAGGTATACGTGAAGTAGTTTCTTTTGTTTTGTAGTTTAATAGGTGTTCTCGGGGTATTTTGATGGCAGTGGTTATTTTTTGGGCAATAATGCAAGGTTTGTAACCCTTTTGTTTGAAAGATTCAGACAGTGTTCACATTTTTTTTATCACAGTCTCCAGTGTTTGAGCAAATCCGATGGTATCTAAAAGCTTGATTATGGATGATAGCTTGTTTTGTGTGGTGGAGCCATTTGTGTATTGTGGAGCCATTTTGGTACCCATGGCAGTCCCCATCATCTGTAGGTAGGTAACAAGCAGAGACCTCTGTTCTCTCCAAAGTATTGTCTTTCTGTGCAGACATAAAACTAGATAAAATACAACTATACTCGGACATAGAAGAATTCTTCAGGAGATTAAGACTGGCAGAATTGTTCTACAACTAGAGACATACCACAACATCATTAGACTGTAACAAGAAAAAAAAACATATTTCAACCCACAACCTGGTCGTAACATCAAACTGGACAGTTATATAGAAAGCTTTCGCCTGAGAACTGCATCCATTATAACACAATATAAAGAGACTTGCACAATCTTACTCCATCAGCAAGAACTGCCATAAAGATTTAAAAAAACTAACCCCAACATCACCATCAAACCGGCAGACAAAGGAGGTGCAGTTGTTATCATGAATACTCAGGACTAAATAAATGAAGCCAACAGACAACACTTACTACAAGAAATTAAACCAGGACCCTACAGAAAAATAAACTCTTCAACTTAAGAAACCCCTCAAAACATTCCCTAAAAATATCAGGAATTAGAACAACTCATTCCCGCCAATCCTACATCTGGGACTTTCTATCTACTGCCAAAAATGCACAAACCAGGCCACCCAGGGAGACCAATTGTTCCAGGTATGGACACACTGACTGAGCAGATATCTGGATTTGTTGAAAACATTCTTAAACCATTAGTTAGTAACACCAGTAGCTATATACAAGACACCACCGACTTTCTCAACAAACTTAGATTAAAGACCTACCTGCTAACACACTACTTGTTACCATGGATGTATAGTCTCTTTACAGTAATATCCCACACAAAGATGACACTGCTTTAAGTTTCTTTCAACAAACAAGCAAAACAATAAATATGGCCCTGATATTATTGTTAAAATAATAGAATATATCCTTACCCACAACTATTTTACTTTTAACCAAGATACCTACCTACAGATGATGGGGACTGCCATGGGTACCAAAATGGCTCCACAATAGGCAAATCTATTTATGGTCAATCTAGAAGAAACATTCTTATCCGTATCCATTTACAAACCATACAAATACTACCGTAACATAGATGATCTGTTCATTATCTGGACAGAAGGAGAAAGCAAACTCAGAGACTTTCATAATTCATTCAACACCTTCCATTCATCTATAAAACTTAAAATGGATTTCTCTACAGAACAGGTTCATTTTCTAGACACTACTATATCCATCACCAATAGCACTCTCCACTCATCTATATATAGGAAACCTACAGACAGATGTAATTACCTACACAGCTCCAGTTTTTATCCCTCCCACACCAAACAAGCCATCATCCACAATCAAGCTATTAGATACCATCTCATTTGCTCAAACACTGGAGACTGTGATAAAAACACTGTCTGAATCTTTGAAACAAAAGGGTTACAAACCACGTATTATTACCCCAAAAATAACCGCTGCCATCAAAATACCCTGAGAACACCTATTAAACTACACAACAAAACAAACTACTTCACGTATACCTCTAGTGACTACACACCATCCAATTTTAGAGAAAATTCAGAAAATATTCAAAGATTTACAACCATTACTTACTGAAGATACTGAATTAAAATATATATTCCCAAAACCTCCCATACTTGCATTTAAAAAACCACCAAACCTGAAACAAAAACTTGTCAGCAGAAATTGGCCAATGAACAACTGAATACAAAAAATGGAACTAATCCTTGTAAAAGAAGTGGCTGTAAATTATGCCAACACATTTGTAATGATGATACAACCACACATAACAACAAAACCTATAAAATCAAAGGATCATATTCATGTACATCGTCTAATGTGGTTTATATAATACAATTTACTTTATGTGACACAGGCTGTTACATTGGAGAAACCGGCCAAAAAATGCATTTAAGGATGAATTTACACAGGCATTCAATAAGAAAGCATAATGAAGACAGTTATTGTAGCTCAGTAGGATATAGATATATCTATATATTTATTTGTGTGACATACCCACGCTCAGGATCCATGACCTTGTTTCCCGCACTATAATGGAGGACAAAGGAGGCCTTTTAAATAGTTAATCACTTTAATAATGAGTAACAACCAGCAAACAAAATAATGAAATGAACAGTCCAAAATACTGGCTTCTTCCAGTTACTCACTTTGACACTGTAGTCCCAGGCCTCTCTGGCACTCTGCCCTTCCTGGTTGAACACCGTCAGAGCCTTGTCAACCAAAACAAACACTTCAAGTCTGCAGCTTCTTTAAATAAGCAAATGCAGGCTTTACTGCTCTCAAGCAGACTGCAGTCCAACAAACAGTCCCATAACATGGTACAAGCCAGGACACTTGCCTGTCTCCAGAGCCCACTTTTTTAGGGTTTGTCCGTATTATCCAGACCATATCTCTCACTTTGGCTGTATGCTTCAGGCAATCTCTCTTACTGCCTCTCTAACTGTGTTCCCTCAGATCTGTCTCGGCTCAGGCTGACCTAATGGTGAGACCACGCCCATGCATCTGAATGAGCTATATAAGGTTAGAGTTAACCCTCTCCAGTTTGAGTGACCTCCACTGCACCTCCACACTGATTTCTAGGGGGCACTCCACCACAATATATATATATATATATATATATATATATATATATATATATATATATATATATATATATATTATAGTTTATTTATAACGCACCAACATATTCTGTAACGCTGTACATAAATTAGGTTCAGACAATGATAAATACAGATTAACATTTAGCAAAGGAAGGAGGGCCCTGTCTTTGAGCTAGGAATCCAATGTCCATGGTGAATTCCCAAAGCAGACTTACAATCTAAGGGATAGTGAGTGGTAAAAGAGTGAGAGAGAGAGAGAGGTGATACATATATATATATATATATATATATATATATCTAAACTAAGTTGTCTTGTAAAAAATATATTATGTTAAGATGTTACTTTTCTGTAGTGCAGTGCACCACTGCAACTCCCTCAGCAGCACCACTCAGCCGACAATCCCCATTAGCACCAATCACCCCCACCGCAGCAGCATCATTTAGCCCAACAACCCCACAACATCACCATTCACCCCCCAGCAGCCCCACAACCCCCCCAGCAGCAGAATTAACCGCCAGCAGCACTATTCACCCCCATCAGCACCATTCAGCCTGACCCCTCCCAGCAGGCCCATTCACCCCCTCTAGTAGCACCATTACGTCTCTCCAGCAGCCCCATAACCCCAAGGAGCCCCATTCAGCCTCACAACCCCCCAGTAGTACCATTCAGCCCCCAGCAGCCCCATTCACTCAGCAGAAGCACCATTCAGCCCCAATCCCTCCCAACAGCCCCATTCACCCCCTCTAGTAGCACCATTCAGTCTCCCCAGCAGCCCCATAACCCCCAGGAGCCCCATTCAGATTCACAACCCCCCAGCAGTCCCATTCAGCACCTTGCAGCCCCATTCACCCCCCAGCAGCACCCTTCAGCCCCACAACCCCTCAGCAGCCTCATTAACCCCCTCAGCAGCACCATTAAACCTCACAACCCCCGAACAACACCATTGACCCCCAGCAGCCCCATTCACCTCCACCCCAGCAACACCATTCACCCCAATCAGCACCATTCAGCCTCAACCCCTCCCAGCAGTCCCATTCACCCCCTCTAGTAGCACCATTCCATTTCCCCAGCAGCACCATAACCCCCAGGAGCCCTATTCAGCCTCTCAATCCCCCAGCAGTTCCATTCAGCCCCCAGCAGCCCCATTCACTCCCCAGCAGCAGCACCATTCAGCCCCAACCCCTCCCAGAAGCCCCATTCACCCCCTATAGTAGCACCATTCCATCTATCCACCAGCCCCATAACCCACAGAAGCCCCATTAAGCCTCACAACCCCCCAGCAGTCCCATTCAGCCCCCAGCAGCCCCATTCACACCCCAGCAGCACCCTTCAGTCCCACAACCTCTCAGCAGCACCATAACCCCCTCAGCAGCACCATTAAGCCTCACAACCCCCCAGCAACATCATTGACCCCCACCAGCCCCATTCACCCCTCAGCAGCACCATCCAGCCCCAACCCCTCCCAGCAGCCCCCTTTACCCCCAGCAGCACCATTTAGTCCCCCAGTAGTCCTCTCCTCTTACTTGTGCACTGTGGTCCCTGGTCTGATTTCCATTAGTCAGAAGCTGGAATTACTTCCCCTGCCGGCACTTCATATTGCAGAGGAAGTGAATTTCCTGCAATATGAAGTACCTGCAGGGGAAGGATGACTAACCTCTGACTAATGGGAACTAAACTAGGGACCACAGTGCTCAAGTAAGAGGAGGGGACTACTAGTTGGCTAAATGGTGCTGCTGGGGGGCTGAATGGTGCTGCTGGGTTGGGGGGCTGAATGGATCTGCTGGGGGCTGAATATTGCTGTGGAAAGGGCCCTGGAATTTGAAATTCTTAAAATCTGCTTGGTGGTTGAATTTCAGACAAGCCAGATGGGCTTTATATTTTGCCAGATTCAACATTGCAATCATTTACCTGCCTGTGAGCTAGAATAGTAAAGAATATGATTTATCCCATCCATCAGTTTGAGCCAGATGAAGTGACTTATGACTCCACAGAGACTATCATTCAACCTAACCGTATTCTGAGAACTTCAAATATGTCAGAAATACAAAAAAAAATGGAGTCAATAAACTCCATCTGCTCAGTTTTGGAATCTCTTTGTTGAATAACATTTTTTGAATAAAGCTTATTAAATACGCTCATGGATCACATTTTTTCAGTCATCCAGATATGAATAAGACCATTGAACATTTTGAAATTAACTTCCATTGGTTTTCACTTAAGGGTCATGTTCCAGAGTTTGTAGCCACATGTTGTTACAACTCAATTGAAAGGAGGACATTAGTGCATTTATTTGTTATTATTGTTAATTGTGTTCATTGTTCGAAATATGAGTGATGTAAATGAATATGGTGAAATGTGGCCTAAAGGACTTGTTGAGGTATTACCAGGACCCCAGAAAGTTAGATTATAAGGGCCTTACATTCTTTAAATGGGACGTTTTACGAGTTATAATTATGTTTTGGGTCAAAATCATAACAATGGAGGCATAACAATATTTTGGGATTAATACCACCTTAAGGGTGGCGAGGAAAGTCTTCTAAAAGCCAACTGCAAAATGCAATTCACTCCCAGCACTCACACTTAGCTACACCCTGCTGGGTTCAAACTCATGATCACAGTAAATAGTGGTTCTATAGACTTCAATGGGGAGCATTAATTAAGCTATTAAGTATAATTAATATCATCATCATCATAGCAATTGAAACACGTATTCCAACATACAAAATATTTTTATTATTGTTTTTATTAATCAGTTTTTTACACAGTTTATTAAGTTTTGTGTGCGTGATTAACCTTAGTAGCATATATTTGACTGCAGATAATAACCAAAAATATTCCATTCAGTCTGTCCATTTAATCTTCCTAAAGTTACAAAATTGTATTTGTCCAATATTTATTCAGAGCTCACATTCTCCAAATCTGGGTTCACTTCCTCTCTCTCGGAGCCACTCTGTAATGTCTCCCTGTCCATTTCTGTACATTCGGTCTTTTCCAAGCGTCCCAATCATCCCCTCAGTGCTTTAACCCTTTTACTTTCAGACAGAGCATAATGATTTATATAACCTCACATTAAAATACTGTACACCCTATATCACAATATATATACCCTTTATCACAATATATATATATATATATATATATATATATATATATATATATATATATATACATTTGCAAGTGATTTATTTCAGGCAAAATGATTGGAAATTGCTACAACTTCTTGTGTCCTCCAGTGGCTCTGAGTCATCTATCATAAAACTACAATACATTACTTGTATATTTTTCTTACCTGTGGATATCTGTAGATCCCAGTAAAGATAGCAGTGGAAAATGTGATTGAAGACATATGATGTCCTATGAAGGCAGCCACTGTATTTTTCATGTTACAGTTGTAGTTTGGAATTATTTTTCTTTGACCTGTTAGTATCGTGAGCATGCTATCGATGGCTTGACTTTCCGATACACAGGTGTCATAAATCTGGAATCCCAGTGTAATGTTTGGCAGCAGATCTGGCTGTTTATTTATCTCCTCAACAGCAAACACAAAAGCCGAGATGTGCCGGAAATAATTTAGAGAAGGACTGTAAGAAGATAGGACATTAATCTTCCAGCTGGATTCTTACTGGCATATAGAGAGACGTATCTAAGGGGTTTAAATGTATTCAGATACATCCAACTAATTTACTAGTAATTTCCTTAAGTTCACAGTGATTTACCCTCTCTTGATAAATGCTATAGGTAGACATATTTTATGCTTTATCTCTGCTTATCCTAGTTTATACCCGCCCACTTCTAATATTCTCCTAAATTTATAACCACTTGATGAATATATCCCAGTAAACCTTTACAGTTTTGTCAACATTTTGTGCTGACATTTTTGGCAAGTGTATTATATCTTGAATGTGTCTTCTGTCTGTGTCATATAGATGTACCACCATATGGACATATGTTTCCAGGTGCTTGACACCAATTTACAAATATAACAAAGTAATAAGATTGGAAAACTTTATTGGACACTTAAACAAAAACCGGTGTGAAATATAACAAAAAATGAATGACTTGGGTTGAGTAATTTATCTTACGTACACAAAATAGGAACCTGTTTTTTGGACTCTGTCCTACTGTATCAATGCACCAAAATGAAAGCGTCTTACACTTTAATAGACGGCTTAAATGGTCTCAACCAGAAAAAAATTCAAATCCATGACTTAATATATACACTAAATATTCCCATAGGATCTAGTGTGATAGCAACTGTTGTTAGTGAGATACAGTATTATACTACATGTAGTAAGATATACCAGGTTTCACTTTGAATAATATCAGATCTACAACCAGGTCTCATTAGTTAAAAACATCTAGGGGGGACCTTAAAACCAACAACAATATGCTAGATTGGTATAGGATATAGACAACGGTAGTTTGCTAGATCACATCAGGGAACTTTGTATTATTATTGCAGCTCGGCTTATGACTTGCCATAGGCCTATTAGTCTTTGCAGTCTTTCAGACTCCACTTCACTTAGTGGTTTACGGCCTACAGTTGGTTCTTATTGCTCAAGCAACTTTAGATAGCTCCTTCCCTCTGAGTGGTATTAATAGGTATGACATTGGTATTATAGTGAGTTGGACTGCTCTAGCTCCAACTACCATATATAGATATATGTGCCCATTGTCTATATCCTATACCAACCTAGCATATTGTTGTTGTTTTTAAGTTCCCCCTAGATGTTTTTAACTAATGAGACCTGGTTGTAGATCTGATATTATTCAAAGTGAAACCTGGTATATCATACTATATGTAGCTTAATGATGTATATCACTAACAACAGTTGCTATCACACTTGATACAATGGGAACATTTAGTGTATATATTAAGTCATGGATTTGACATTTTTTCTGGCTGAGACCATTTAAGCCGTCTATTGAAGTGTAAGACGCTGTCATTTTGGTGCATTGATACAGTAGGATAGAGTCCAAAAAACAGATTCCTATTTTGTGTACTTAAGATAAATTATTCAACCCAGGTCATTCATTTTTTGTTACATTTCAGAGCGCCGTTGTTTAAGTGTCCAATAAAGTTTTCCAATCTTATTACTTTGTCATATACATGTAATAACACATCCTGTATATTTGGTCATTCATTATATGTAGTATGTTTAGTGATGATATATCCACCATAATAAGCCATCTGTGACAAGCCAAATATTTGTTTTAATTTTTTAGCTATTATTTTTTATTATTCCATAAAAGTTATTCTTAATATTTCCTTCACTTTTCTTGAAGTTTCACAGGAACAAGTTATTATTATAGGTGTGACATATAACGTAGAGCTTCATCTTTTTGTTAAAGCCAATATAATTTCTGTATATTTTCCATGAATTATCAGATAACTTAGAAATTAGATACTTAAAAGGTCTCTGTCATCACTTTTAAAAAACTAAACTCGATAATGGGCAAAATAGTTAAAAAAAATAAATAAAAAACAACCTTTACATGTTCCGCTTTTATATGTAATTTTACTTTATTGTAAGTTTTCATTTTTTCTTCAATCTATTTTTTTAGAAAGATGTGTTCTTGTAAATTTTTGAGCCTTTTATTAGACCAGTGTTAATAAACATTTAACCCTGGAAGTGAAAGAAAGAATATGGAATAGAGAGTTCATTGGGCTTTTTTATTTATATGCCTCCTTCTGGTTGTTCTTAAGTAAATGAAGATCCTAATGTAGGTGACTCTAAAAAGTTTCATGATAAGAGAAAGATCTTATATAGTAGGTTGCCCAAAACATTTGAGAACTGTCTCAAGGCCTTTATCATTATGACATGTGTTATAGGTAAGAAACACCCAATGCTTTGTCCCGTTTATTTTGAGTTTTTCTACAAGACGTGGGACATTAGCAAGGTGAAGAAATGATGAAGAGTTTCATCTGAGTCTCTCTGCCATTCCATCTGTGCAGTGGAAAGAAAAGGATACAAATGTAAGGCTAATTATAATGATACTTACAGTATGCGAGCCATTCCTTAGTACTTTCTTTGAATGGCCAAGAGATGGGAGTCTATTTTAAAACCACATACTCAAGTAAGCCTGGACAACATAAAGTCATGTCTGTACAGGTACATTAGCATGGGAAGTATATCAGTTACTACTGGGCTGTAGAGGTCAGGGTTTTGTGAGGAATTATTCCCACTGTGGGTGTGTAGGGCGAAGTTGTCCCAGAAAATTTAGCACCTGCCTTATTTTCCTTCATGTGTTCTGAGCTCAATTACACAGAGAGGTGTCCTTGGAGAAAATGGTGGGTTCTTTTCCTTCCTCATAGGCGCCCTGGTTCCTAAAAAGAGCCTGGCCAATGTAGGCTAATTCACCATTTGTCATTGCCTAATAGGGCTTCTGCCAGTAATGCTATTGACAGAGACCTCACTACAGTAGCTCTTGCATATTTGATAATGCAGTTCAGATGGTGAATCTTGTTGGTAAAGAAGTCCATATGGAAATGGCTAATAATGAAACTGCTTTCCTAGCACTGTTGGTTCAGAGGTTCAATCAGTAGCCTTTAACATATATATGAATATATAAAATGCCTTGCAAAAGTATTTACCCTCCTTGACTTTTTACCTATTTTGTTACATTACAGCCTTAAGTTCAATGTTTTGTTAATCTGAATTTTATGTGATGGATCAGAACACAATAGTCTTAGTTGGTGAAATGAAATGAGAAAAATATATACATAAAACTATATTTTAGAAACAGAAAATTGGCATGTGAGTAAGTATTCTCCTCTCTTTTGGCATCCAGGACACAGCTGTTTCATGGTTCACATCCTATCTTAAAGATCGTACATTTAGCGTCTCCTTCTCTGGCACCTCTTCTTCACCTCTCCCCCTGTCTGTTGGCGTTCCCCAAGGTTCTGTCCTAGGCCCCCTCCTCTTCTCCATCTACACCTTCTCCCTTGGCACCCTTATAAAATCTTTTGGATTTCAGTATTATCTCTATGCAGATGATACTCAAATCTACCTCTCTGCACCCGCCCGTCAACTCAAACTTGACTACTGCAATTCCCTCCTTGCTGGCCTACCCATCTCTCGTCTGTCTCCCCTCCAATCCATAATGAACGCCTCTGCTAGACTCATCTTCAATACCAAACGATCAGTGTCTGCAGCTCCTCTCTGTCAATCACTCCACTGGCTTCCCATAGCTTCCCGAATCAAATTTTAAATCATGACACTAACATATAAAGCCCTCAACAACAGTGCACCCCCTTATATCTCTGCTCTTGTTTCCAAATACTCTCCCAACCGCCCCCATCGTTCTGCTAACGACCTTCTTCTTTCCTCCTCTCTCATCACCTCCTCTCACTCCCGTCTTCAAGACTTTTCTCGTGCTTCCCCATCTATTTGGAACTCCTTGCCCCGCTCCATTAAACTATCTTCCTGCCTCAAAACCTTAAAAAAATTATTAAAAACACACCTGTTTAAAAAATCTTATCACCTTTAGCCTTAACATGTACAACTGAACATTCCACAGCTTAATAACACCTACAACCACAATCTACAGTACAACACACAGACACCACCACTTGACTAACAAATTGCTTTCAATTGCATTTGTCACCCTCTTGTATCACACCTAAACCCTTAGATTGTAAGTTTGCGAGTTATACTTTTCAATATTGTGTCAGTTTTCAATATTGTGTTACCTTCAGAAGTCACAAAATAAGTGATGTGATGTCCACCTGTGTGCAATCTAAGTGTCACATGATCTGTCATTACATATACACACCTTTTTTGAAAGATCACAGAGGCTGCAACACATAAGCAAGAGGCACCACTAACCAAACACTGCCACGAAGACCAAGGAACTCTCCAAACAAGTAAGGGACAATGTTGTTGAGAAGTACAAGTCAGGGTTAGGTTATAAAAAAATATCCAAATCTTTGATGATCCCCGGGAGCACCATCAAATCTATCATAACCAAATGGAAAGAACATGGCACAACAGCAAACCTGCCAAGAGACGTCCGCCCACCAAAACTCCCGGACCAGGCAAGGAGGGCATTAATCAGAGAGGCAGCACAGAGACCCAAGGTAACCCTGGAGGAGCTGCAGAGTTCCACAGCAGAGACTGAAGTATCTGTACATAGGACAACAATAAGCAGTACGCTCCATAGAGTTGGGCTTTATGGCAGAGTGGCCAGAAGAAAGCCATTACTTTCAGCAAAAAACAAAATGGCACCTTTCGAGTTTGCGAAAAGGCATGTGGGAGACTCTCAAAATGTATGGAGGAAGGTGCTCTGGTCTGAAAAGACTAAAATTTAATTTTTTGGCCATCAAAGAAAAAGCTATGTCTGGTGCAAACCCAACACATCACATCACCCAAAGAACACCATCCCCACAGTGAAACATGGTGGTGGCAGCATCATGCTGTAGGGATGTTTTTTTTACAAGCCCGGACTGGGAAACTGGTCAGATTTGAGGGAAAGATGGATGGTGCTCAATACAGGGATAGTCTTGAGCAAAACCTGTACCAATTGTGCGTGATTTGAACACACTGCTAAAGCAACACTTGAGTGGTTTAAGGGGAAACATGTAAATGTATTGGAATGGCCTAGTCAAAGCCCAGACCTTAATCCAATAGAAAATCTGTGGTCAGACTTAAAGAATACTGTTCACAAGCGTAAACCATCCAACTTGAAGGAGCTGGAGCAGTTTTGCAAGGAGGAATGGGGGAAAATCCCAGGGGTAAGATGTGGCAAGTTCATAGAGACTTATCCAAATCGACTTGGAGCTTTGATTGCCGCAAAAGATTGCTCTACAAAGTATTGACATTAGGGGGGTGAATAGTTATGCACATTGCCTTTTTCTGTTATTTTTGTTAATTCCAGGTTTTGAGGCAACAAAACACAAAAAATGCCAAAGGGGGTGAATACTTTTGCAAGGCTCCATGCTGATGATAGCCAGTAAGCTTGAAACAGCTGTACATGGATAGGATACTCGGCCTGTGTTTAATCCAACCTTGGCTTTGCATTAAAGCTGTGTAATACAGCATTCATAAGCTTAAAGGAAGCCATGCTTAATAATGGCTAAGGATTAAAGAGCGAGGCATTTGTGGGCACATTTGCATGTCCCAGTTCAATTCTGAGCTGGAAGCAGGTTTTTAAACTTGTTTTAGACATTCAAATGTGAATACAGATGTACTATTTATTTACAGTATATATATATATTATAGATGTCAGAGCTTGTTAATGTACGACCGAATGTCCGGCGGTATAACCAAATGGGCAAGCTGGACTCATTAGCCTTGATTGCCAGCTAGCTGAGAAGAAGAAAAACTCTCATTTTAAACCTGGGCAGATGCAGCTTGTTAGACCTGTCAGGGAATCCATCTAGGAGAAGGACACTCTAATATAACACCTATGAACCGAGGACCTCACTGTCACCTTCCGAGTATGCTACGCTATGACAGATGAAACCTGAGTGTAAAGGGTGATCCAGTACTGCGCACACTCCATTTCACAGGCCCAAGGGGCACTTGTATATCAAGACAAGCTTGGCAGTGATGGGAAATGGGCAAAATGGCATATGCAAGATGACACTTGAAGCCGCAGTTTCAATCCTGCATGCAGGTGGTTCAGATGTATGGGTTGCCTAATGCTGACATCGGGGACGATGGCATCATTCGGCAGCACACTGAATGACCAAGCAGCCTTCTCTAGGGACAGTACTGCTTGCTCCACATGGAGAGGGGCCTAGAAAATGTGTCCTAGAGAAAGCTTGTCTCTACTTCACCCATTTGGCTAGCCGTGGTCAACAGGCATCTCCAAATGTGGTAGAAACTCAGCAAAGAAGAAACCGCTCACACCTTCCTCACAGGGTGCACTTGGACTGAAACTCACGTGTTGGAACATCACAGCTATGCTTGACACAGCAGACAGTGGTCTCCCAGAACAGCCCTCTTCTTTAGTAGCCCTCAAACTATCAAGGCTGGCTATCAACATCACTGCCCTTAGTAAAGTACACCTCCTAAGAGGAAGGCAGCCTTCAAGAACATGGTGCAGGCTACACCCTCTACTGGTCAGGCAAGCCAAAAAACTGAGATACACCTCTTTGTTGTCGGCTTCATGGTCAGGAACCCTATAGCCTCCAAACTTGATAACCTTCCAAAGGGTCACTCTGACCACATCATTTTCATGTGTCTCACACATCAGAACAAGCAGCATGCTACAATTTTCAGTGTCTATGCCCCAATTCTTCAAGCGGATCCTGCAGAAAAGGACAAGTTTTACACTGGCCTGCATAATCATGTACAGAACGTCCCTGCAGACGACAAGGTCATAATCCTTGGCAACTTCAGTGCCAGAGTAGGAAAACATGTAGAAGCTTGAAAGGGGTAATTGGAAACCATGGTTTTGGAAACCAAAGTGACTATGGGTGCCTTCTGCTAGAGTTTAGCACAGAGCAGAAACTCACCCTCACCAACACTATTTTCCAGCAGATAGACAGGCTGAAGTCAACCTGGATTCATCCTCGGTCCAAGCCCTGGCATTTTATAGAATACATTCTGGTATGCCAACGAGACCTTCAAGATGTCCTACTCATTCGAGTGATGCCCAGTGCAGAATGTAATATGGACCCCCACCTGGTGCACTGCAAACTGCATCTCACCTTTAATCCTAAGCCAAAGAGGAAAGGATCTCCAAGGAAGCTACAGATTGGAAACCTCCATCCAGTTATGAAAGCTTACTTCCAGGAGAATCTCCATTTGAGACTAGAGGATCTCAGGTGTTTCATGGATTCCTCTTCAGATAATCTATGGGAACACCTCAAAACCAGCATCCTGCAGACCTCTGAACATGTCCTAGGGTTCTCCACCAAGAATAACAAAGACTTGTTTGACGAAAACAATCAGGAGATCCATGAATTACTGTCCCTAATAAGAAAGCAGTCTTCCCGCCTTTTACACCTGGTCCAAAGCCCATTCCAGAGTGCAGGGTAATTGTTGGATCCCCAGTTCCACCACTAGATCAGGGATAGATTATCTGTAGGTAGGTACCAGGGTAGGAGTTTCACAAGGAGTAAGTTGTGGGCTCCGCTACCACCATCTAGAAGTAGGGTACTTAGTCTCTGGTATAGCACTTTATTCATCAGCACTTTCATCCATGTATTTATTTATCTGATGCTATTTATACTTTTGTTCCTTGTATCTATGTTAGAACTGGCACAATATATTTTGATTAATTATTAATAATTGATATATGGTAATTAACACGTCATCTACTGTTGGGACTTGTATTAATAAAGCAGTTTTTTGATTTTAATAATGTGACTTGTGACTTGTGAATTGGAGTTCCATAGGCCAAGTATTTACTTATTATCAGCCTTATTAATTTGCAATTTGGCCAATTGAATAAGGCTCTATTTAAGCACATAGCATATTTTTTTACAGAAGTTTTTAGTTAGTGAAGACCTTGCTTTTGGATAAAAGTTCAGTAACTAAAAACTTCTGTAAAAAATATGCTATGTGCTTAAATAGAGCCCTATTTAATTGGCCAAATTGCAATTTAATAAGGCTGTATATGTGTATATATGTGTATATACTGGAGGAGGATACCCTATAGATATACAAGTCTCTTTTCTTTAATTCTGTGTATGGGTTTTGTTTTGTTTTTGATGGGTTGGTTCTCAATACATCAATACATTAATTAATCTTACTACAGAGAACATTATAGTGAATTTTATTGGAGAGCCACCTCCCTGTAATATACTGTTCCTCTTGTGTTTACTGTTCATCATATGGACAGAAGGAGAAAGCAAACTCAGAGACTTTCACAATTCATTCAATACCTTCAATTCATCTTTAAAACTTACTCCCTCCCCAATCTTTCTGCATCCCAACTCTTCCATTCACTCTTCAATGTCTCTCACCAATCTTCCTCCCTTTCCACTTTTTCTCCCTTACTCTATCTCTCCACTTTTTCTCTCTCCTTCCTTTTGTTTCCCATCCCTCACTCCATTCCCCATCTTTCACCATTTCCACACTGACACATCATATCTCCAAACCCTTAGTCCTTCCTCGGATGCTCCACCTTGATTTTCTGAATTTCTATACTGATCCCCCAAACTTAACCCTTATTCTCCAGTCTTGACTCCCCTCCTTATGCCACTATTTGCCCTAATTCCTTTGATCTCCTAATATCCCTCACACTCCATATTCTCCCATTGAACCCCAATCTACCTTCTTATTCACAATCTCCCTTCTCACATTTATCTTTCTCCTAATTTCTTTTCCCATCTTACTACAGCCTACCTCTAATCTCCCCTGATCCCTCAATCTCCTCTCTGGTCCCCCGATCTCCCCTCTCCTTCTTTGTCCTCCAGTCTCCCCTCTGATCCTAAAGTCTCCTCCCTCATTACCCTAATCTCCCCTTTCTCCCACTGATACCCCATATCCAAACTCCCCTTCTCTATCCTGATCACTCCAGCTCCCTCCCCAAATTCAAATAAGAGCAGATGTTATGACACTATACTAAAATTACTGTTTGCTGCAAATCTTATAAGGATATCATAAGGTAAGGGTATATTTTATCACTGCTGTTGGTGTGCTCTCTCTAGTACACCCAAAGCATGGAGGGGTTAGACAGTTGAGCTTGACAGTTATGTATTGGCTCATTCCCCTATACCAGTGGGTCTAGAACCTGGCCTCAAGGGACACCACCAGGCCCGGTTTTGTGCATGCATCTATTTAATCACAGGTGTACTAATCAGTAGCACAGTGAGATGATTGACACATCTGTGCTCAAGGAAGGTATTTCACCATGCCAGGCCGGTTGTGCCTTAAGGGTGGGTTTTAGAACATCTCCCTACACTGTGACACCAAAGGTGTGCAATAAATAGGCAGCTGTAATTGTCAGTAATTGTGCTCCACACTCTGCTAAAGTTTGGAGAAAAAGAGAGGTGCTCCATCTAAGGTTGGTGGGTATCAAACGGTAACCTATCCTGTCTCTGAAGAAAAGGAAACAGTGGAAGGTTTTGTCTGATATAAACACTGTATGTTAGATGAATGATAACTGGAAATTTAGAACAACTTTAAATCTTTATGAAGTCTTTAACAAACTAATGACATGAACAGTGGTGTAAGAAATGGGTATAAAATATTTTTAGATAAAATCGAAGAAGAAAGTTAACTTACCCAAAACATACATCTGCAGATGGTTTAAATGTAAATTTATGAGACGTAATCTTCCGGTCAGACAATGATAAAAAGTTCACTTGCATGATTCCTCCTAATATCACATCCCCGTCCATCTTGATGCTATTACACTTTGTGCTGAGATCCAGGTCACATCTGGAGGTGCTGACAAAATGCTTTCCAATGGTTGTGATAAGGATCAGGAAGAACGCTCCAGACATGGCTACCAGCATTAAAATCAGATTATTAATAATAATAATAATAATAACAATAATAATAATTTAAAAAAGAGTCACAGTGCACATTGGCCAATGCTACATAGTTACATAGTTATTGAGGTTAAAAAGTTCAAGTTCAACCTTTTAAGATCTCCTCTGTTCTGCAATATGCGATTAGTTGTTAATTGATCCTTCCTGACCACAGATACTGGCGATCTGACTCCTTCCTGGATCAATAATTTCTCTCTAATTAACCAGGATAACCCTGAATACCCCTTTTAATTAAAAATAGATACAGTCTCCTTTTAAAGTTATCTATTGAATCTGCTGTCAGTACCTCCTTTGGTAGGGAATTCCACAGATTACCCACCCTTACTGTGAAGAACCCTTTTCTTTCTTTAAGATGGAATCTTTTTTTACTTCTAACCTCCAGGGATGTCTTCTTGTCAGTTGAAAACCTCTTGGCACAAAAAGCTCACTTGGTAAAGCTTTATACTAACCCTGGATGTATTTATATAATGTAATCATATCTTGCCTTTTTCTAGGGAAAATAAGTTTAATTTGGTTAGTCTTTCTTCATAACTTAGCCCCGCCAATTCCCCTTATTAGTTTTGTAGCCATTCTCTGTACCTTTCCCAGCTCAAAAATGTACCTTTTATGAAGTGATACCCAAAATTGTCCTCCATATTCAGAATGAGGGCATACTAGGGATTTGTATAGTGCAGAATTATTTTTGCTTCCCTGGCTTCTAGACCCTTCTTAATACATGCTAATACTTTACTTGCCTTTGCAACTGCTGCTTGGCATTGCGCACCATTACCTAGGTGGTTGTCCACAAGTACTCCCAAATCTCTTTCAATATCTAATACCCCTATATTTGCTCCATTAGGATTATAAATTGCATGGCTATTTTTTTACATTTATTCGTATTAAATCTCATCTGCCATTTAGATGCCCATTCCTCTAATTTATGTAAATCCCTTGGGAGGCAAAGTACATCATTATCTGATTTAATTACCTTGCATAACTTTGTGACATCAGCAAACATGGAGACACCACACTCCATTCCAATCTATAAGTCATTAATAAATATGTTAAAAAGGAGAGGACCTAATACTGAACCCTGAGAAACCCCACTTACCACATTAGTCCAACCTGAGTAAGTTCCATTTACCACAACCCTTTGCTTCCTGTCTTTTAGCCAGCTCTCGATCCATGAGCAGATATTTAGTGCAATTCCTCTATCCCTTATTTTTCACAATAGTCTTCCATGTGGCACTGTATAAAAAGCCTTTGCAAAATCCAAAAAGACTACATCCACTGAGTTGTCTTGATCCAGGTTCCGACTAACCTCCTCATAGAAACTAATTAGATTTGTTTGACATGACCTATCCCTTTAAAAATTCATGTTGACTCATTCTTTCTGTTCAAATAGTCTTGTATAATATCCCTTATTAACCCTTATAAAAGCTTTCCCACTATAGAAGTGAGGCTCACTGGTTTTGCTCTTGCTCCCTTCTTAAATATAGGTATCACCTCTGCTTTTCGCCAGTCATCTGGTAGCGACCTTGTCCTGAGTGAATCTTGAAAAAATTAAATATAAGGGTTTGGCTATTATAGAACCCAGTTCCCTCAGTTCCCTTGGGTGTATTTTATCAGGACCTGGGGCTTTATTAACATTTATGTTAACAAAGCTTCACAGATTATGCATCCCAGGTAGCTTCACAAATGCTGTTATTGGCTCTCTGAGGCTGCAATGACTGTTTTCTATGTGAAGCATTTCATAGAAACAAAAATATAATGACATATTAAAGAACTCAAAAGAACAATTTGGATCTGACAGCAGGGTTGTAGGGACTGGGGGGGTGGGGGCACAAATTAATAGGGGACACAAAAAAATAGCAAAATTAAACTTAAATATGCAGGTCTGGCCACTAGAGGGTGCTGACGCTATGTAGCAGTATGTTGTTCCCATGAAAGCTTTGTCCTATAATTTATATATATACAGTGCCTTGCAAAAGTATTCACCCCCCCTGACTGTTTACCAATTTGTTACATTACAGCCTTAAGTTCAATGTGTTGTTAATCTGGATTTTATGTGATGGATCAGAACACAATAGTCTAGTTGGAGAAAAAAAAGGAGAAAAATATAAACATAAAACTATTTTTTAGAAATAGAAAACAGAAAATTGGCATGTGCGTATGTATTCACCCACCTTGTTATAAATGCCAATAAAAAGCTCTGGTGCAACCAATTACCTTCAGAAATCACATAATTAGTGAAATGATGTCCACCTGTGTGCAATCTAAGTGTCACATGATCTGTCATTACATATACACACCTTTTTTGAAAGGCCACAGAGGCTGCAACACCTATGCAAGAGGTACCACTAACCAAACACTGTCATGAAGACCAAGGAACTCTCCAAACAAGTAAGGGACAATGTTGTTGAGAAGTACAAGGCGGGATTAGGTTATAAAAAAAATATCCACATCTTTGATGTTCCCCAGGAGCACCATCAAATCTATCATAACCAAATGGAAAGAACATGGCACAACAGCAAACCTGCCATGAGACGGACGCCCACCAAAACTCCCGGACCAGGCAAGGAGGGCATTAATCAGAGAGGCAGCACAGAGACATAAGGTAACCCTGGAGGAGCTGCAGAGTTCCACAGCAGAGACTGGAGTATCTGTACATAGGACGACAATAAGCCGTACACTCCATATAGTTGGGCTTTATGGCAGAGTGGCCAGAAGAAAGCCATTACTTTCAGCAAAAAACTAAATTTTGAGTTTGCAAAAAAAGGCATGTGGGACACTCCCAAAATGTATGGAGGAAGGTGCTCTGGTCTAATGAGACAAAAAATGAACTTTTTGGCCATCAAAGTAAACGCTATGTCTGGAGCAAACCCAACACATCACATCACCCAAAGAACACCATCCCCACAGTGAAAGATGGTGGTGGCAGCATCATGCTGTGGGAATGTTTTTAAGCAGCTGGGACTGGGAAACTGGTCAGAGTTGAGGGTAAGATGGATGATGCTAAATACAGGGATAGTCTTGAGCAAAACCTGTACCGCTCTGTGCATGATTTGAGCCTAGGACGGAGGTTCACCTTCCAGCAGGACAATGACCCCAAACACACTGCTAAAGCAACACTTGAGTGCTTTAAGGGGAAACATGTACATGTGTTGGAATGGCCTAGTCAAAGCCAAGACCTTAATCCAATAGGAAATCTGTGGTCAGACTTAAAGATTGCTGTTCACAAACGCAAACTATCCAACTTGAAAGAGCTGGAGCAGTTTTGCAAGGAGGAATGGGCGAAAATCCCAGGGGTAAGATGTGGCAAGCTCATAGAGACTTATCCAAAGCGACTTGGAGCTGTGATTGCCGCAAAAGTTTGCTCTACAAAGTATTGACTTTAGGGGGTGAATAGTTATGTACATTGACTTTTTCTGTTATTTTTGTCCTATTTGTTGTTTGATTCACAATAATAAAAAAAACAGGTTGTGAGGCAACAAAACAAAAAAAATGCAAAGGGGAGTGAATACTTTTGCAAGGTACTGTATATATATATATATATATATATATATATATATATATATATATATATGTATATATGTGTTTAATTCCTGTGTGCAGTGATTTGGTACAGGTGAGAGGGGAGTGTTTTGTCTGGATTAAACTTGCATATAAGTTTGGACCTTGTGTGTGACTGTTTGCAGGAGGGAGTTCAAAGAAAAGGGTCAAATTGTAGTATTATTTGTAATTTGGAATTATGAGTCAGTCCAGTGACAACCTCACTCAGTGTACATCCTGTCACATGTATGAACTGTTGGAACAACTGATTGAAACAGATGAAAAAACTGAAACAGATGATTAAGGGTCCATTCCTCTGTGACAGAGCACGTTGCCTCTCTGGAAGCTCAGATTGTAGAACTGGAGAGGAGAATTGCAGCACTTAGTGATATTGCTCCACTGGAAAGGAAGTTGTTGCTCCCTGAGCACAGTTAAGTTGGGCTTAGCATGGAGGGTTGAACTGGGGCTATTAAGGATGTCCAGGGAGGTAGCTGGGTTACAGTTAGTAGGGGAAGTAGCGGGGTCAGAAGGAGACAGGCCAGTTCTAAGTTGGCAAGCTCCAACAGATTTTCTAGATTGAGTAAAACTGTTGGGGATGTCCATTCAGGAATGGCAATGCCAGATAGAGCTGTTCCCTCTAACAAGTAGGAGGGCAGAATAGACAGAGCAACAGGCAGGTTTTGGTGGTAAGGGACTCTATTATTAGGAAGGTAGGAAGGGTGATTTGTCACCCAGATCCCAGCAATCAAACAGTTTGCTGTCTCCCGGGTGCTCAGGTTCGGCATGTTGTGGATCGGGTAGATAAATTATTGGGAGGGGCTGGAAATAAAATGGCGGTCTTGGTACATATTGGTACCAATTACAAAGTTAGTGGAAGATGGAGTGTCCTAGAGAATGATTTTAGAGAATTAGGGAATAAGCTTAAGGGAAGGACCTACACAGTAGTATTTTCTGAGATACTACCAATGCCATGTGCAGCCCAGGGAGAAAGATGGAGCTTAGGGAGGTTAATGCATGGCTAAAAAAGTGGTGCACTAAGGAGGGGTTTGGGTTTTTAGTGCACTGGGATGACTTTTCTTGTGGGTACAATCTCTATAGCAGGCATGGATTACACCTTAATGACGAGAGAGCTGCTTTGCTAGGGGAAAGGATGGTAGAATGTCTGGGGGAGTTTTTAAGCTAATAAGTGGGGTAGGGACTAGATAGAAGTAATGGCGTATTAAGTGTAGAGGGGTAAGGAATGAATGAACTAGTTATGTGGGAGAAGATGGGGGAGGGTTAGTAAAGTCAATAGGGAGGTACTGCTAAGTACCTCAAGTATAGTGGCAGGCACTTCAGAAGTACAGACTCATAACATAAGGTGTTTGCTTGCTAATGCCAGAAGCTTGCCAGGAAAAATGGGAGAGTTAGAATTATTAGCAGTAAATGAGAAATAGGATTTAATAGGCATTACTGAAACATGGTGGGATGACTCTCATGACTGGACAGTTAATATGGATGGTTATAACCTATTTAGAAAAGATTGGGGTAATGGTAAAAGGGGAGGAGGGATTTGTTTGTATGTTAAGCCTGAATGAAAACCTATTGTCAGAGAAGATATTTATGCTGGAATTAGTAATAATATTGAATGTTTGTGAGGAAAGTTAAATAGCGGAGCAGCAAATTCCAAAAGAATATTGGCAGGAGTATGCTATAAACCCCCAAATGTAATTGAAAGTGAGGAAATACAATTATTATTACAGATTGAAAATGCAGCTAAGCATGGGCAAGTTCTAATAATGGGAAATTTTAACTACCCTGAAATAAACTGGATGAGTGAAATCAGCAGTACGGGTAAAGGGAGCAGGTTCTTGAGTACACTCAGGGATCATTATCTGGCCCAGGTTATACTACAGCCTACTAGAAATGAAGCTATCTTGGATTTAGTAATTTAGAATTGATATGGTATCAAATGTTGGAATAGGGCAACCTTTGGGAAACAGTGATCATAACATAGTCCATTTGAGATTGAATTAAAAAAACAAAACTGTAACGGGACAACAACATTTTTTAAAAGGGCAGATTTTAACGGTCTAAGGGCAGCAATACAAAATATAGACTGGGACAGAGAACTGATAGGTAAAAATACTGAACATAAATGGACAACATTTAAATCCGTACTAAATATACATGCATATCGGCATATACCTAGTGGGAATAAAGGTGAAAGGAGTAAATTACATCCAATGTGGCTAAACAATGATTTAAAGATCAAGATACAGAGTAAAAAACAGGCATTTAAATTATACAAAAAAGAGGGGACAGAGACTGCCTTACGGGAGTACAAAGAAATCAACAAGGTTTGCAAATGGGATTTTAGACTGGCTAAAATAGAAAATGAAAAATTAGTTGCAAAGGAGAGTAAGACTAACCCTAAAATATTTTCAAGTATATAAATGGGAAGAAGGCAAGGAAGGAAACTGTAGGAACGTTACAATGTGACACAGGCCATCTGATAATTAGTGACCAGGAAAAGGCAGATGAGCTAAACACCGTATATACTCGAGTATAAGCCGAGTTTTTCAGCCCTTTTTTAAAGTCTAAAAAGGGCTCCCTCGGCTTATACTCGAGTCACTCTCTCTCTAACCCAACCCCCCCCCACGTGTCTCTCTAACCCCCCCGTGTCTCTCACTTACCTGCTTATTCTCTGGCCTCTGCTCCTTCCGTCTTGACCCCGGCACGCATGTGACGTCACATGCGCGCCGCGTCATTAGCATATACCGGGTGCCGGTCTTGACCCCGTCACATGCGCGCCAGGGTCAAGACGGAAGGAGCATAGGCCGTAGAAGAAGCAGGTAAGTGAGGGGAAACGAAGATGGGGATGTATTTAGGGGGTTTAGAATGAGGAGGGGTTGAGGATGGGGTTGATGAGGAAGAGGGGGGTTTATGAGGAGGAGGGAGGTTGAGGAGGGTGGTTGAGGAGGGGGTTGAGGTTGAGAAGGGAGGTTGAGGAGGGAGGTTGAGGTTGAGGAGGGAGGTTGAGGTTGAGGAGGGGGGTTGAGGTTGAGGGCGGGTGAGGAGGGGGTTGAGGGGTGGGTAAGGGGGGTGAGGAGAGAGTTGAGGATGGGGGGTCGAGGATGAGGATGGGGGGTTGAGGGGGGAGGATGAGTATGGGGGAATGAGGATGAGGATGGGGGGTTGAGGGGGAGGATGAGGATGGGGGGTTGAGGAGTGAGGTTGAGGGGGGGTTGAGGATGGAGAATGAGGAGGGAGGTTGTGGAGGGGGTTGAGGATGAGGGGGGAGGATGAGGAGGGAGGTTGAGGATGAGGAGGGGGTTGATGATGAGGAGGGAGGTTGAGGATGAGGAGGGAGGTTGAGGATGAGGAGGGGGGTTGAGGATGGGGGGGTTGAGGAGGGAGGTTGAGGATGAGGAGGGAGGTTGAGGATGAGGAGTGGGGTTGAGGAGGAATGTTAAGAATGAGGAGGGGGGTTGAGGAGGGTTATACAGGAGGGGGGAAGACACACGGGAGAGAGAGAGGGACACAAGAGGGGGACACAGAGGGCACAAGAGGGACACAGGGGGCAGCACATTTCCCACCCTCGGCTTATACTCGAGTCACTCATTTTACCCAGTATTTTGTGGTAAAATAGGTGCCTCGGCTTATACTCGGGTCGGCTTATACTCGAGTATATACGGTAGGTTCTTTTCTTCAGTATACACAAGGGAGGTACCAGTGATTAGGACACTGCAACAGAATCGGGCTACACTACCTTCCCCAAGTAATTGGTTAACGCAGGAAGAAATCCAAAAGAGATTGGAAAAAATAAATGTTAATAAAGCCCAGGGAACTGATGGAATCCATTCACGGGTACTAAGGGAACTGGGCTCTGTAATAGCCAAACCATTATATCTAATATTTAAAGATTTACTCAGCTCTGCATCGTTACCAGATGTCTGGAGAAAAGCAGAGGTGATACCAATATTTAAGAAGAGAGCAAGAGCAAATCCGGGGAAGTATAGACCAGTAAGCCTCACTTCTGTAATGGGAAAGCTTTTAGAAGGGTTAATAAGGGATAATATACAAGAATATGTCTATTCAAACAGGATTATTAGTAGGAGTCAACATGGATTTTTGAGGGATAGGTCATGTCAAACAAATCTAATTTGTTTCTATGAGGAGGTTAGTAGGAACTCGGATCAAGGCAACTCAGTGGATGTAGTCTTTTTAGATTTTGCAACAGTGCCACATGGGAGACTATTTGCAAAATAAGGGATTCAGGAATTGCAGTAAATGTTTGCTCATGGATTGAGAACTGGCTAAAAGACAGGAAGCAAAGGTTTGTTGGAAGTGGAACATACACAGATTGGACTAATGTCGTAAGTGGGGTTCCTCAGGGCTCAGTATTTGGTCTTCTCCTTTTTAACATATGTATTAATGACTTAGAAGTAGGATTGGAAAGTAGTGTCTCCATTTTGGCTGTTGACACAAAGTTGTGCAAGGTAATTAAATCAGAAAATAATGTACATAAATTTTGCATAAATTAGAGAAATGGGCCATTAAATGGCAGATGAGATTTAATACGAATAAATGTAAGGTTATGCATCTGGAAAGAAAAATAGCCATGCAATTTATAAACTTAATGAAACAAATCTAGGGGTATCAGATATTGAAAGGGATTTGGGAGTGTTCATGGACAACCACCTAGGTAACAGTTCTCAATGCCAAGCAGCAGCTGCAAAGGCAAATAAACTATTAGCATGTATTAAGAAAGGTATAAAAGCCAGGGTAGCAAATATAATTGTACCACAATACAAATCCCTAGTACGCCCTCATTTGGAATATGGATTATAATTTTGGGCACTACTTTATAAAAAGGACATTTTAGAACTGGAAAAAGTACAGACAAGGGCAACAAAATTAATAAGGGGAATCAGGGGGCTAAGTTGTGAAGAAAGACTAACCAAATTAAACTTTTTTTCTCTCGAAAAAAGGTGTCTAAGAGGAGATATGATTACCTTATATAAATACATCCAGGGTCAGTATAAAGATTTGTCGAGGGAGCTTTTTCTTCCAAGAGGTTTTTAGTTGACACAAGGACATCCTTTGAGGTGAGAAGTAAAAAGATTCCACCTTAAAAAAAGAAAAGGGTTCTTCACTGTAAGGGTGGTTAATCTGTGGAATTCTCTACCAAGGGAGGTGGTGACAGCGGATTCGATAGAAAACTATAATCAGAGGAGATCTTAAAATGTTGAACTTGATGGGCTAAAACATTTTTTTTTCAACTTTAACTACTATGTAACTATGTAACTATATATATATATATATATATATATATATATATATATATATATATATATATATATACACACACACACACATGAATAAATATAAATATATATATATTATATTATTATATTGGGAGGAGGCAGGGCATTGAGAATTTAAACAAAGACATTTAAAAAAAATGTTTTGAGGGGCACTGCATTTAGTACTTAACTATCTGTAACCCGATCACTTGAAAGGGAAAGCCGCTCCACATATCTACTACCATTTATGTCTCTGAGTATTCATAGTGTCAGGGACGGAGCTGATAATAATGCAACAAAGTATAGTATTCAAGGGAAGCTGTTACAACTAAACAAATGAATAGTTATAATAAAGTTACTTACTTACTTACTTTCTTCCTACAGTTTACTGCATTATAATATATCAATGCGACCGGGTACTTCACTGAATTGTAAAGAATGGAGATCCGAAGTTGTTTATTTAAACAGTCAGAAAAGTCAAAACTCAGAGAGTAGGTGTTATCCATTTCTCCATGTAGAAGTTATCATTTTATTAACACATACAGTGTGGGGGGGGGGGGGGAGTATTTGATCCCCTGCTGATTTTGAACCTTTGTCCACTGACAAATACATTATCAGTCTATACTTTTAATGGTAGGTGTATTTTAACAGTGAGAGATAAAATAACAAACAAAAAAAAACAAGAAAAATGCATGTCAAAAAAGTTATAAATTGATTGCAGGTCAGTGAGGGAAAAAAATATTTGATGCCCTATAAATCAGCAAAATTTTTTGCTCCTAGGTGTCTTTTATACAGGTAACACGCTGAAATTAGGCGCACTCTCTTAAAGGGAGTGCTCCTAATCTCAGCTTGTTACCTGTATTAAAGACACCTGTCCATAAAAGCAATCAATCAGATTCCAAACTCTCCATCAAGGCCAAAAGCAAAGAGCTGTCCGAGGATGTCAAGTACAGGATTGTAGACCTACACAAGGCTGGAATGTGCTACAAGACCATCGACAAGCGGCTTGGTGAGAAGGTGACAACAGTTGGTGTGATTATTCGCAAATGGAAGAAACACAAAATAACTGCCAGTCCCCCTCGCTATGATGCTCCATGCAAAATCGCACCTCGTGGAGTCTCAATGATCTTGAGAACAGTGAGGATCCAGCCCAGAACTACACGGGAGGGTCTTGTTAATGATTTCAAAGTAGCTGGGACCATAGTCACCAAGAAAACAATTGGTAACACACAACACCATGAAGGACTGAAATCCTGTAGCACCAGCAAGGTCCCCAAGCTCAAGAAAGCACATGTACAGGCCCGTCTGAAGCTTGCCAATGAACGTCTGAATGATTTAGAGGAGAACTGGGGGAAATTGTTGTGGTAAGATGAGACCAAAATCGAGCTATTTGGCATCAACTCAACTCGCTGTGTTTGGAGGAGGAGGAGGAATGCTGCCTATAACCCCAAGAACACAATCCTAACTTTTAAACATGGAGGTGGAAACATTACGCTTTGTGGGTGTTTTTTTGCTAAGGGGACAGGACAACTACACCACTTCAAAGGGACAATGGACGGGCCCATGTACCATCATATCTTGGGTGAGAACCTCCTTCCCTAAGCCATGGCATTGAAAATGGGTCGTGGAAGGGTATTCCAGCATGACAATGACCCAAAACTAACAGCCAAGGCAACAAAAAGGAATGGCTCAAAAAGAAGCACATTAAGGTCCTGTGGTGGCCTAGCTAGTCTCCAGACCTTTATCCCATAGAAAATCTGTGGAGGGAGCTGAAGGTTCGAGTTGCCAAACATCAGCCTTGAAACCTTAATGACTTGGACAGGATCTGCAAAGAGGAGTGGGACAAAATCCCTCCTGAGATGTGTGCAAACCTGGTGGCCAACTACAAGAAACGTCTGACCGCTGTGATTGCCAACAAGTACTAAGTCAAAGACGTCAAATACTTATTTCGCTCATTGACCTGCAAATCAATTTATAACTTTTTTGACATGCGTTTTTCTTGTTTGTTTTTTTGTAATTCTGTCTCTCTCTGTTAAAATACATCGACCATTAAAATTATAGACTGATCATTTCTTTGTCAGTGGACAAACGTTAAAAATCAGCAGGGGATCAAATACCCCCCCCCCCCCCCACTGTGTTTACAAAGAATAAAATGACTAAAATGTTGGCCCAAATAATTAATGTGAGTTTCATTAAATCACTTCAATCTCTTCATTGTATGTTTAATTTGCCTTTGGTTACTAAACAATATAAATTGTGTAATTTATATGCAGTCCCCCAGATCATTAGTTACCGTTTTATTTTTTTAATGGACCATTTTAAGGTTGACTTGAGTCTTGATGGGCCACATAAATGTTGCCAAGAGTCTTCACTGACCATCTCTTTTTCCCTGTTGCTTAACTTGTTCTGTGTTATATTGGGGTTATTATAAAGAATAACATCTCAGTATCCATGCACTTTTTTTACTGCTTTTAAGTATTTTTACTTTGTTTTTGTTTTTTTCGCATATCAAGTTGTATCATGAACTACCTGAATGGAGCTCATGGACCACTGGAATGGAGCTCATTGATTACTTAAATGGAGCTCATGAACCACCTGAATGGAGCCCATGGACCACCTTAATCGAGCTTATGGACCACTTGAATGGAGCTCATGGACCACTTGAATGGAGCTCATGTACCATCTGAATGGAGCTCATGGACCACCGGAATAGAGCTCATGGACCACTTGCATGGAGCTCATGTACCACCTGAAAGGAGCTCATGGACCACCGGAATGGAGCTCATGGACCACTTGAATGGAGCTCATAGACCACCTGAATGGAACTCATGGACCACTGCCAGTAAACAGAGTAGTTTTGGTAACTCTGCTCTAGATTTACTAAGCTCTGTAAGGGCTTCTCTGAATGCTGTGATGTGTAATTTATATGAGGAACATTTTACATTTCAGCCCTTTACATGATTTGCATGTTTAGTGTTAGTGAATCTTCCCCATTGTACTTGAATATTAAACTTTTCACAATGTTGCAATATTACACCAGATGAAACTAATTTATCTTAAAGATAAAAATCTAACTGCAACTTGTTTTCATTTTTTTATCTTTCTCTAAACGTGCAGCTTTACCTTAATAGATATATTTGGATAATATTTAGCAAAAAAATTAAACTGTAGCAGGGGCTGCAAATAAAGATCCGGTTTTAAAAATAAATGATCCAACTAGACTGTCGTATTTCAAAGAGATTCTACAATTTTTACTAAAGTGGGATTTTTACTCATAAAGGCAAACATATGTAATTTCTGTAACTGACACTAAGATTTCTCATTTTCATAATCTAATTGGGTGAAAATGCCAAAAGTCAAGACAAGAACAAATCAAGCTAAATCTACGGTAAATTGTGAGAGATGTTAATTTCTCTGCTGCTCACATCCCATAACATATAGAAGCAAAAACACACTACAACTTTTACTGACATATTTTACTCTAATTGTTCTCTTTCATAGCTTGTGTTTAGATGGAACGTCCTCCTTTAAAAAAAAGAGACATTGATCTGGATTTACGACTATAATCCGTCCCAATAATCCTATTGCTGGTGGCTGTGGGACACTGGACCTCGCTCAGCTCTAGTCTCCTAATTCCCTGAATAACCCCAAGAGCCCGGGACTGATTTGTCTGGAGCCTCTAGAGCTCTAGGTCACTGGCTCCTGATCTAGGGACAAAGTGACTCTGCTGAAACCCAACCAAACTGCACTTATACAATTAGTTTATATGACTACTATAATAAGGAATTTATATTAAAAGCTGAGAAATCTGCTCACTGTATCTTGTGATCACCAAATACCAAACTAGTAATATAAATCATCCTTAAACTAAACTGAAGCCCCTTATTTACAGCTTGTACCTTGTTGGTCCGGTATCTCCTGCTGATAATGTGCTGCTCGCTTACTGATTCTCCTTGAAGGCTTCTTACTTCCTCCTGTGTCTCTTCCAGCACACACATATACAGATCCCACTCTTCCTCTCTTGTACTCTGTATAATGTGCTGGTCACTTACTGATTCTCCTTGAAGGCTTCTTACTCCCTCCGTTGTCTCTTCTGACACACACATATACAGATCCCACTCTTCCTCTCTTGTACTCTGGATAATGTGCTGCTCACTTACTGATTCTCCTTGAAGACTTCTTACTTCCTCCTGTGTCTCTTCTGGCACACACATATACAGACCCCACTCTTCCTCTCTTATACTCTGGATAATGTGCTGCTCACTTACTGATTCTCATTGAAGGCTTCTTACTTCCTCTTGTCTCTCTTCTGGCACACACATATACAGATCACACTCTTCCTCTCTTGTACTTTGGATAATGTGCTGGTCACTTACTGATTCTCCTTGAATGCTTCTTACTTCCTCATGTGTCTCTTCTGGCACACACATATACAGATCCCAATCTTCCTCTCTTGTACTCTGGATAATGTGCTGCTCACTTACTGATTCTCCTTGAAGGCTTCTTACTTCCTCCGGTGTATCTTCTGGCACACACATATACGGATCACACTCTTCCTCTCTTATACTCTGGATATTTATCTCCGCAGCTACACTTTATAGAAATCTCACTGTCCTGATTTGTTTCTTTACTGACGTCTGTAAGTAATTATTAGATGGAGAGGACAGATAAATGGAAGCAACTAAAAGTATCTCTGTAATAATGAAGACTCCAGATATTTGTATTTTTACACAGTAAACCTTCTGCTGATGTGCATATTTATAAGATGTTTTGTACAGACAACATTACACCAGGAGGATAGTCAATAATAAATCAGGACAGTAACAATTAGTATATTTTTTGTTCAATGCATGAAGGAAATTGTAAATAGAAAAACACAAAATAAGATCCGGCTTAATAAATATTTTAACCACTTAAGTGTTCTGCTGTTTGTTGTGGCACCTCTTTTTGGAAATAAAATAATAAAATCTGAAGTCCACTTTCTTATTATCACAATGGGCTCCGACGTCTCCTGCCCCACATCTCATCACTCAACAAAAAAAGCCCTGCTTATTATTATATGCATTAATCTATTGCATAGTAATCAGGGCCCATTAGTTTACTGATATAGGAATGTGACACCATTGTGATGTATATGGATGGCCTAAAACCCCAACTATTGAAACACACTGACACGGTGAGAATTGAAAAACAAAACTTTATTTCATACACACACAGAGCACACAAGACTGTGCATTAATATCATGAGTGTGGTGTGGGCGGATCCCGAAAGTGCAAGAGGCTGTTTTTGGAAAAAAGGGGATACCTAAAGGGTTAAATGTTAGACAACATAATAAGGATATTGCATAGCATCTACTTGGGTCACATGTAGTCAGAATACCACAGTAACCATAATCAGATGAGAAATCGGAACATCACATAACACTTCATTTCAGATAAATAACCATTAATGCGCATAGAGCTTCCATATGGTCTCTATCTGCTATATTAAACAGATGCAATAAATCTTGGATCATATGATGAAATTTAATTCCACACACAATGTGTTTTCATACATTAATGATGATTCCAAAATAGATGATCGGATTCTGGAAAACAGAAAGAGGAGTTGTAAGAACAATCCCAAGCTGTTATTATAGTACAGTGTTTTTGCTCTGCACACTACAATAAACTAATTCACATGAATGTCCTCTACGAGCAGTGATAACCATATTGATTCTGTCCTGTGCAATGAGCGTTCCCAGAATGTGTTGAGGATGTGTAATACAACAAGGCATGCTTCACTGTGACCACAATCTTGTAGCAAAGAGTACTATCTCTATCTACATGGAATTGTTGTGCCATGCTGATATCACATGTCACTTGTATATGGGTGGTACCAAGGCCAATGTTCACATTACTCCTAAACATATACACATTGATCCTAATGTCAAACAAAGGGAATTAGCCATTTTGTTTGTGGATGACATGAAATACATTCATCCGCTTTCATAATGTTAACGAGATGACATGCAACAAAAAAGCATGTATAACTACTGGTTTGGATTAGCAGATCCTAATGGGACTGCGCAGTGCTAAAGCAAGGGCTCTATTCATTGTAATTGAAACTCACACTAGTCATGTTCATTAGTGCAGAGATATGTAGTCATATATTGCATTTCAGATCTATCTGCAGTGGTGAATTAAACTAATCGAATTCCTGTTAGGAACTGGGTTGAGTGTTTACTCACATGATTGTATTGCACTGCTCGAAGATTAAGAACATACCTTCATGGTCGTGAGATTTGGCTATTAACACCTACAGAGACAAGAACAAGATATCAATCATAACAATATTCTGATTAACTACAACACCTCATCTCAGCCTCAATCCACATTGAACACCAATTGGTGAAATGTTAAACATAACCAGACATGACCAGACATAACCACACTCTGTAACCAGCCAATAATATGTCAACATATATACCAATCAGTATTCATTGAGGAGTGACCATGTGAGGTCTTTGGGGATGGTCCTAACACCTCCTATTATGCAGCACTGGGCCTTCACCTTCCGTACCTTAGCATCTTCTCCCTCTTCCACGTCTAGGTGGTGTTTGAGCATGGGGTGCCACTATGTTGGGTGGCTGGGGATCAGCTTGAGCTGGTGGTGAGGTCTGAGATAAGGAGGCCACCGTCTCTGGTTGCGGTTGTAAAACCGAAGGCTGGAGAGTTGCAAATTGGATTAGTTGCTGTCTGTCACTATTCGCCTGCTCCTCATATCTCTCCATCCTTTCAGTTGTGTCTCCTCACCTCAGAATGGAACAATCGGTTGCTCGCAAGGTGGGAGTTTTTGAGCCGAACCTGCCTTCGGAGCAATCTGATCTCCTCCTTTGTTCTGTCTCATGTCCTCCCTGTAAAATCGGGCCATGATTTCCCTCAAAGTCAGGGGTGGTGGTGTTGACGACATTTTGGCCGATGTTGACGGCACTGGTGCCGATGTAAATGACATTGGGGCCTTAGGTGATGGAATTGGGGGTGGAGGTGACTGTATTAGGGCCTTAGGTGATGGCAGGAGGGCCGGAGGTGTCAGCATGAGGGCCTAAAGGTGTCGGCAGGAGGGCTTGAGGTGCCTGCAGAAGGGCCTGAGGTGTTGGCAGGAAGGCCTGAGGTGTCTGCAAAGGGCCTGAGGTGTCGGCAGAAGGGCCGTTGTGTTAGGCCATGTTAAGGGACCCCATTGTGTGGGAGGCCACGTTAGTGGACTCCATTGTGTGGGAGTGGTTGTGCCCTGCCATATCCGTATATGCCGTATCCACATATGCCGCAGTGCTAATTTTATTTGCAGGTATTTGACAGACATTTCATTTATAATTATTATTATTATTATTATTATTATTATTTTCTTTATTTATATTGCGCCAACATATTCCATAGCGCTGTACAGGGGTTGAGTACATGGCAAAAAACAAACTGTTTTTGAGCATAAAATCAAATGTACATAGAGCTTGTTTCCAAGGCACTGACACAATATTGAAAACTCGCAAACTTACAATCCAATCATGATAATGATATGTTTGCTACCTGGATTTACATTCGTATTGATGCCTCATATATCTTTCCGAGAATAAAGGGTGGGGGTAGAGAAGCGCCAAAGATACTATATGGTGTAGTATGTTAATAACAGTTTATTTAAAATGTAAAACAACATAAATTGCACTCACACTTAATACAAAAAATATCCAAGTGGAAAACAGATGTCTTTCATACCCGAATCTTCAATATCGGTCCGTTGTCTTCCTCAATGGAATGCTATATTGTTAATAGCACTCCCAATGTAGATTCCTTTCGGTATATTAATACAGGGCTTATATTGTGATCCACTTCAGTCTCATGCAGGTCGGGTGTATGATGGAATATGGGACAGGGCTTTTTAACCCCCCCCCCTCCCACCACACCACACTTAAAAAAGCACTAATGAGATATATGGGCCACAAATGAATAGTCCCTGTTGTAAATAATAAAACCTGCAGCGTATCCACAGTGACAAGGACACAATACAGCTAAAAGTAACAAGCCTACTTCAAAGCCAGACGCGTTTCAACTTTACAGTCTTTCTCAATGGCATATACAAATAATTGACCATCCTCTAGCTCACCCTCAATTTATATGGTGGTACACCATCTCCTATGTTCAAAATGGCGCCAAAAAAAAAAAAACAACAATTGTCTTATGTTTGCCCACACCTAAAATGGCGTCTATAAGCACCAGATCACATTAGTCGTTTGGTTGCCCACCACCAAAATGGCGTCCACTATCTCCTTTGGTCCAAAATGGCACCAAAAACCAATTTTCTTATGTTAGCCCACACCTAAAATGGCATCTATAAGCACCAGATCACCCTAGTCGTTTGGTTGCCCATAACCAAAATGGCGTCCAATATCTCCTTTGGTCCAAAATGGCACCAAAAAACAATTTTCTTATGTTTACCCACGCCTAAAATGGCGTCTATAAGCACCATCATACTAGTCGTTTGATTGCCCACAACCAAAATGGCATCCACTATCTCTTTTGGTCCAGAATGGCACCAAAAAACAACAATTTTCTTATGTTTGCCCACACCTAAAGTGGCGTCTATAAGCACCAGATCACACTGGTCTCGCTGGATTGGCTGTATTCCGTAGTTATTGGAGTGCCAATATCAAAATAGAGGCTTTTTTTAAAAAAACACTGGCTCTGTGTTTCCACATTAAACCAGACCCTTAGCATGTGAGATACAATAAAACAAATAGCACTCGTGTCCTCCAAAGAGTAAAGTAGGAGTAATAACAACAAAAATACAACAAAATATCTGAAAAACTAAAACATGATAAAAAAAAAAACATATCATACAATCACAATACATGTCCATATAGTATATGTCTACAACAATATTTACATCTTATAAAAATTATAGTTTCAATGTGTCTACATGATTAGAACACACAAAACAATAAAATAATATATATAAAACCACATCCTGGTGATATAAGTTCCATAAATGAATATCTGGTCATTATAAATGATAATGCAATCACATATATAGTTGTGAGCGTACGAGTTGTTGCTAACGCTGCGGGCTTGCGTAGCGAGCCCGCGGCCCTCGCGAAGCGAGGGCCGCGACTCGCGTAGCGAGCTGCGGCCCTCGCATAGCGAGGGCACTGCCCGAGGGTCTCAGTTGCTGCAAGGAGCGCCGAATTCGCGAGGGCACTGCCCGAGGGTCTCAGTTGCTGGCATGGAGCGCCGAAGGCGCTCCATGCCAGCAACTGAGGACCCTCGCGAAGCGAGGGCCTCAGTTGCTGGCATGGAGCGCCGTAGGCGCTCCATGCCAGCACCTGAGGACCTCGCAAAGCGAGGGCCGCAGTTGCTGGCATGGAGCGCCGAAGGCGCTCCTTGCCAGCAACTGCGACCCTTCGCAAACTTCACGTCGCAACCCAAACAGTACGACACACACATTACGACACTCGCAAACAACATACGACACACGTTCACACACATTACGGACTCGCAACACTCGGACGCAACTCGCGAACATTACAAAATGTAAAACACAATACATACACACACCACATACATAAAAAACTTACCTACACCAAGAGGGAGCACCCAGCACCTCAAAAATACAACTTACACCTCGATTTCACTCGAAATAAAACAGTTTAGAGACTAAAAAAATGGCCGCCGAACAAAACGAAAACGAGGCTACAGCACTCTAAACTCGCATAACACCACAAGAAACTCGCAAAACACCACAAAACACCTACGGATATTCCGATACAAACGTATACCACACATTACTCGCCATTTTACGCCAATGCGGAAGTACACCACAACGGTTTGGGCTCGCGCACGCACAGTGTTACACTGCACACATTCAGCACGCTTACACAGCAGATCCACACCATTAATGCTGCAGCAACATCAAAACACATTCACAGCTCTTCCACACAATGCTTTAAAATAGGTAAAGTATATTCATTTATTAATGTATTATATATTTCATTATTACACACTAAACAGCATTAGCTACCTTACAATTTCATTGCCGTCATTTTTTGACGGGCAATTCGCTAGTATAATATATAAAATATATTCTATCTGGGTAGCTGGTGATTACTAGGCACCAATAAAATATGATCCAATGCGGTATTAAAATATGTATACGTCATAAACATAAAAAAGCTAAGATGGTCCCTAGTGATGACTACTGCTAATTTCGGAGTCTATATCACTCGGAATGATAAGGGGTAGTATAAAAGAAAAGATATTTTTGTTATAATAAAAAGATATTATGTTTCAATAAAAGCTGCAAATCAATATCCACATTTAGGCCATCTGGGCCCAACGTACCCATTTTGTGGATCCAGTGGGTTTCAGCCTTTCTTAATTGTAGGACTCTATCCCCACCTCTGTAATTTTCACAAACCCTTTCAATTGCTTGAATGGTAATGCCCTCTATATTTTTGTTGTGTTCCTCTACCACATGTTTAGAGAACCCATTATTCACATATTCACGTCTCACATTATAGAGATGTTCATTAAAGCGCATCTTCAGAGCCCTTTTTGTCCTACCTATATACTGTTTACTGCATTTACAAGTAATAGCGTATACAACAAAATTGGATCTGCAATTGGTGCGATCTCTAATGTTAAAAAAAATATTTTTACTCGTGGACCAGATTTTGTCTCTATCCTTCTTTTTCAGATTTTTACAACAAACACAATTTTTCACTCCACAGTTAAAAGTTCCTCTACATGTGGTCAGCCATTCTGTATTTTGCTTCAGCTTAGTCACATTCTTTTTTAATACGCTAGGAGCCAATATATTCTTCAAGTTCTTGTTCGGTTTAAACGTCACCACTGGATGTTCAGGAAGTACCTCCCTTAGATACTCATCACTTTGTAGTATAGGCCAATACTTCAAAATGCTCTTCTCCACTTTTTTGGACGCCGCATTGTACTGGGTGAGGAAGCGAACATTAGTGTTTCCCCTCATTTTGTTTTTTGATTTCTTCTTGGTTTTTCCACTACTTCCAAGTAAATGGATTTGTTTTAAATCCTTAGTTTTGTTAAATGCTTGTTTTATGACTTCTTTCGGATAATTCTTTTCCACAAACTTTCGTTGCAAAGCTTAACTTTCCCGAATGAAATCCTCATTTTAAGTACAATTCTGACGAATTTTAAGAAATTGACTATAAGGGATATTGTGAATCCAATTCTTTCTATGGCCACTCTTAGCATGTAGCAAGCCATTAGTGTCTGTAGGTTTTAAATATAGCTTGGAATGAATACCAGATACATCACCAATAAGAGTTACGTCCAAGAAAGCAATTTCCCTTTTATGTGTTGTCATGGTGAATTTCAAGTTTTGCGTATTATCATTAACATATTCTTTCAATTCTTCGAGTTCTATTTCATCATCACCATCCCAAATTAAAATAATATCATCAATAAAACGAAACCAGCATATAATGTTTGCAGTATATGGATTATTATTCCAAATCTTCAACTCTTCCTATTTCCCCACATATATATATTTGCAAAGCTAGGGGCACATTTAGTGCCCATAGCTGTGCCTGTGGTTTGGAGAAAAAAATCATTTTCAAATAGGAAGTAGTTTCTCTTTAAAACAAAAGAGACTGCTGTTTCAATAAATTCCCTTTGTATGATTTCAAGATGGTCAAACTCATCAAGAATTTCTCTTATTGCTAATACACCAAGCTCTTGTGGGATTGATGTGTACAAAGAGCACACATCAAATGTCACCCATCTATAGCTAGCTTTCCATTCCAAATTCAACAACAAACTGAATAAATGAGGTGTGTCTTTGATATAGGATTTAAAGGTGCTCACTATAGGTTGTGAATGGTAGTTAATATACTCTGACAATTTTTCTGTTAAACTTCCTAGGCCTGACACAATCGGCCTTTTAACCAATAAGTGGAATAAGGTATTGATAGACAGCTCATTGGAGCTGATAGAAAGACTCATTGAATTTAGGAAAAATAATCTAGAGAGGATTATAGGGAATATAAAAAGGGTTATCGAAGAACTACAGCCTTTTAGTGCAGACTCTGAATGAATGCAGAGCAATAGATAGAGAGATCAAAATTAAAATGAATAAACTAGAACAGGAGGTTTTTAGACGTAAAAAGGACAAATTCAAAAGGGACAAGATGGATTATTCGCATGTCAAGAAGGGAGAATATATTGGATCCGTAAAAAGGCCCAACATGTATAAGAACTATAAATATACACAAAATAATAGAGACCAAACCCAGGGAATATATAGGGGTAGTTCCCAACAACAGAATAACTGGAGACCAACAGATAGAGACTACACCGGTGGAACATATAGGGATAAACGCAAATCATAGTATAAGTGGAGATCAGCGGATAGAAACAGATCTTGGAGAGATGGATCCAACTGGAGTATAAAAAAACCCAATTTGAGAAACGACATGCTGGAAGAAGTTCCTCAGGATAAGAGAGTGAGGTTCGACTCATGTAATGATCATAATGAGTTAGAAATGAAGAGTAATGCCAATCAGAGAGAAAAAAAGGGACTATCTAATCGAAGTCCTAGACAAGTGAAATACACGGATTGGAAAATGATCCATTCGGAGATATCCAAATTAAAACATCGTATTATTCAAGATGAGGAAGTACCATCGACAAGCTGCCATCCTTTTTTAGTGTCAAGCCTACGAGCCCACACTATGTGTCAAGAAGTTCAACACAATTGGAAGGAAAAATGAAAATCAATACAGCAGAAAAGAAGCTTGGAAAATGACAGAGAAAAACCAGAGGATGTCGTGGAGGGAAAAGAATTGAATGCAAAAAAGAAAAGATAAAGAATATGGCACCTATAAAGATATTTAACCTTTCCAAAAAAGAGCTGAGTATACAGGAAAAATGGCTACTAGAGAAAGGATTATCTTTTGCACCGGACACTGAGCCAAATGCTTTCCACCTATTTGTGGATGCATATAAGTTTATTAGGAAAGTGACGTTACAACGACACTTTCAGAAAATCAAAAGAGAAACTAATAAGAATAATACACCGGGTGAACCCGGAGCAAAAAATATGGCCTTAGAGGAGGATGATTTGTATACCTTAATTCTACTTAAAGATTTAATTGAGGAGGAGAGAAGTGAAAGTGATTCGTCAGTTATTCTAGATATTACTCGAAGCTGCGGTATGGTTCTAAGAGATGAAGCTAGAAATGATATGATTAGACATACGAAATTAAAACCAAAGTCAGCATTTTACCCCATAGAATCTAAAGGTAACGCAATTCCGGTCTTTGAAAAATTATTATTGGCTAATATAGAAAAAATATGTTCAGCCAAAAATATTAAGAAGAAAAGTAATCTAACAAATAATGAGAGAAAAGCACTCAAAGCCCTGAAAGAAGATAGTGATATAGTTATACGGCAGGCCGATAAAGGAGGAGAGGTAGTAATACAAGATCAGGACCAATATGTGGCTGAGGCTTATAACCTCTTAGGGGATGTAGCAACATATGCTAAATTGGATAAAGATCCTACAAAAAAATATCTAGAAGAATATGTTGAATTGATTGTTGAGGCCAAATCTAATGGGATATTAAGTACCAAGGAGTATCAATATCTAAAAATAGAACATCCAAGAATAGCCATTATGTACCACCTGCCGAAGATCCATAAACGACTAAAAAATCCCCCTGGGAGGCCGATTGTGTCAGGCCTAGGAAGTTTAACAGAAAAATTGTCAGTGTATATCGACTACCATTTACAACCTATAGTGAGCACCTTTAAATCCTATATCAAAGACACACCTCATTTATTCAGTTTGTTGTTGAATTTGGAATGGAAAGCTAGCTATAGATGGGTGACATTTGATGTGTGCTCTTTGTACACATCAATCCCACAAGAGCTTGGCGTATTAGCAATAAGAGAAATTCTTGATGAGTTTGACCATCTTGAAATCATACAAAGGGAATTTATTGAAACAGCAGTCTCTTTTGTTTTAAAGAGAAACTACTTCCGATTTGAAAATGAATTTTTTCTCCAAACCACAGGCACAGCTATGGGCACTAAATGTGCCCCTAGCTTTGCAAATATATATGTGGGGAAATAGGAAGAGTTGAAGATTTGGTATAATAATCCATATACTGCAAACATTATATGCTGGTTTCGTTTTATTGATGAAAATATTTTAATTTGGAATGGTGATGATGAAATAGAACTCGAAGAATTGAAAGAATATGTTAATGATAATACGCAAAACTTGAAATTCACCATGACAACACATAAAAGGGAAATTGCTTTCTTGGACGTAACTCTTATTGGTGATGTATCTGGTATTCATTCCAAGCTATATTTAAAACCTACAGACACTAATGGCTTGCTTCATGCTAAGAGTGGCCATAGAAAGAATTGGATTCACAATATCCCTTATAGTCAATTTCTTAAAATTCGTCGGAATTGTAGTAAAAATGAGGATTTCATTCGGGAAAGTGAAGCTTTGCAACGAAAGTTTGTGGAAAAGAAATATCCGAAAGAAGTCATAAAACAAGCATTTAACAAAACTAAGGATTTAAAACAAATCCATTTACTTGGAAGTAGTGGAAAAACCAAGAAGAAATCAAAAAACAAAATGAGGGGAAACACTAATGTTCGCTTCCTCACCCAGTACAATGCAGCGTCCAAAAAAGTGGAGAAGAGCATTTTGAAGTATTGGCCTATACTACAAAGTGATGAGTATCTAAGGGAGGTACTTCCTGAACATCCAGTGGTGACGTTTAAACGGAACAAGAACTTGAAGAATATATTGGCTCCTAGCGTATTAAAAAAGAATGTGACTAAGCTGAAGCAAAATACTGAATGGCTGACCACATGTAGAGGAACTTTTAACTGTGGAGTGAAAAATTGTGTTTGTTGTAAAAATCTGAAAAAGAAGGATAGAGACAAAATCTGGTCCACGAGTAAAAATATTTTTTTTAACATTAGAGATTGCACCAATTGCAGATCCAATTTTGTTGTATACGCTATTACTTGTAAATGCAGTAAACAGTATATAGGTAGGACAAAAAGGGCTCTGAAGACGCGCTTTAATGAACATCTCTATAATGTGAGACGTGAATATGTGAATAATGGGTTCTCTAAACATGTGGTAGAGGAATACAACAAAAATATAGAGGGCATTACTATTCAAGCAATTGAAAGGGTTTGTGAAAATTACAGAGGTGGGGATAGAGTCCTACAATTAAGAAAGGCTGAAACCCACTGGATCCACAAACTGGGTACGTTGGGCCCAGATGGCCTAAATGTGGATATTGATTTGCAGCTTTTATTGAAACATAATCTCTTTTTATTATAACAAAAATATCTTTTCTTTTATACTACCCCTTATCATTCCGAGTGATATAGACTCCGAAATTAGCAGTAGTCATCACTAGGGACCATCTTAGCTTTTTTATTTTTATGACGTATCCATATTTTAATACCGCATTGGATCATATTTTATTGGTGTCTAGTAATCACCAGCTACCCAGATAGAATATATTTTATATATTATATTGCATTATCACATATTATAATTGTCTAACTGCGAATTCGTCGTCACGCTTCAGACGAATCGCAGTTTGACAATGATAAACTGCTGCGCATTGCGCAGAGCGCGTCGCGAGACGCGCATGCGCAGAGCGCGGCGCGAGCCGCGCTTGCGCGCAGCGTGGCCCGAGACGAGAGCAGATGAAAGAGTGGGGAAGAGTGGGGAAGAGGGGGGGTAGAGGCACAGAGAGAGAGTGGGGAAGAGGGGGAGGGAGAGTGGGGAAGAGGGGGGGAGAGTGGGGAAGAGGGGGGGGAGAGGCACAGAGGGAGAGTGGGGAAGAGGGAGAGGGGGGAGAGGCACGGCACAGAGGGAGAGTGGGGAAGAGGCACAGAGGGAGAGTGGGGAAGAGACACAGAGGGAGGGGGGAGAGACACAGAGGGATAGGTGGGAAAGAGACACAGGGGAGGTAGAAGAGGGGGAAAAGACACACAGGAGGGAGAATAGGGGGAAGATACACATGGGAGGGAAATGGGGGGGGGGAGAGGGGAACAGACACAGGGGTAAGGGGGAAAGAGACACAGGCCAGGGGGGAACAGGCACAGAGGGAGAGGGGGGAAGAGGCACAGAGGGAGAGGGGGGAAGAGACACAGGGGGGAGAGATACAGAGGGTGAGGGAGGAAGAGACACAGAGGGAAAGGGGGGAAGAGGTACAGAGAGAGGGGGAAAGAGGCACAGAGGGGGGGGGGACAGAGGAAGGGGTGAAGAGACACAGTGGCGAGACACACAGAGAGAGGCGGGGGAAGAGGCACAGAGGGAGAGTGGGGAAGAGGGAGAGGGGGGAGAGGCACGGCACAGAGGGAGAGTGGGGAAGAGGCACAGAGGGAGAGTGGGGAAGAGACACAGAGGGAGGGGGGAGAGACACAGAGGGATAGGTGGGAAAGAGACACAGGGGAGGTAGAGGAGGGGGAAAAGACACACAGGAGGGAGAACAGGGGGAATATACACATGGGAGGGAAATGGGGGGGAAGAGGGGAACAGACACAGGGGGAAGGGGGAAAGAGACACAGGCCAGGGGGGAACAGGCACAGAGGGAGAGGGGGGAAGAGGCACAGAGGGAGAGGGGGGAAGAGACACAGGGGGGAGAGATACAGAGGGTGAGGGAGGAAGAGACACAGAGGGAAAGGGGGGAAGAGGTACAGAGAGAGGGGGAAAGAGGCACAGAGGGGGGGGGGGAACAGAGGAAGGGGTGAAGAGACACAGTGGCGAGACACACAGAGAGAGGCGGGGGAAGAGGCACAGAGGGAGAGGGTGGAAGACACAGAGTGGGGAGAGACACAGAGGGTGAGGGGGAAGAGACAGGGAGGAAGAGGCACAGAAAGAGGAGGGGGAAGAGACACAAGGGAGTGAGAGGAGGGGGAAGAGACACAGGGGAGAGAGTGCAGGGGGGAAGATACACAAGGGAGGGAAATGGAGACACGAGGAAGGCCGTAACAGACACAGAGGGAGGGGGAAAGAGACACAGGCCAGGGGGGAATAGACACAGGGGAGGGTTGGGGGAGACACAGGGGGGAAGAGATGCATGGGAGGGAGAAGGGGGAAAGAGACACAGGGGAGGGGTTTAGAGACACGGGAGGGAGAGGGAGGTAAAAACACAGGGGGGCAGGAGATACAAAGGAGGTAGACGAGGTGGAAGGAGACACAAGGGAGGGAGAGGAGGGGGGAAATAAGACACGAGGGAGGAAGTAGACAGAGGGAGAGACTCGCAATGAGCTCCAAAGAGGCTCATTGCAAGGCCTGTGATGAGCGCCAAAGGCACTCATCACAAGGCCAGTAAAGTAGAGGGGGAGAGGCTTACATTGTGTGGCAAACAGCATTGCCAGGCTTCAGTTTTTATTGCCGTCATTTTTGACGGGCAAGTTTCTAGTCATTTATAATGACCAGATATTCATTTATGGAACTTATATCACCAGGATGTGGTTTTATATATATTCTTTTATTGTTTTGTGTGTTCTAATCATGTAGACACATTGAAACAATAAATTTTATTAGATTTAAATATTGTTGTAGACATATACTATATGGACATGTATTGTGATTGTATGATATGTTTTTTTCATTTTTTTTATCATGTTTTAGTTTTTCAGATATTTTGTTGTATTTTTGTTGTTATTACTCCTACTTTACTCTTTGGAGGACACGAGTGCTATTTGTTTTATTGTATCTCACATGCTAAGGGTCTGGTTTAATGTGGAAACACAGAGCCAGTGTTTTTTTTTAAAAAGCCTCTATTTTGATATTGGCACTCAAATAACTACGGAATACAGCCAATTCAGCGAGACCAGTGTGATCTGGTGCTTATAGACGCCACTTTAGGTGTGGGCAAACATAAGAAATTGTTGTTTTTTGGTGCCATTCTGGACCAAAAGAGATAGTGGATGCCATTTTGGTTGTGGGCAATCAAACGACTAGTATGATGGTGCTTATAGACGCCATTTGAGGTGTGGGCAAACATAAGAAAATTGTTTTTTGGTGTCATTTTGGACCAAAAGAGATATTGGACGCCATTTTGGTTATCGGCAACCAAACGACTAGGGTGATCTGGTGCTTATAGACGCCATTTTAGGTGTGGGCAAACATAAGACAATTGTTGTTTTTTTTGGCGCCATTTTTGAACATAGGAGATGGTGTACCACCATATAAATTGAGGGTGAGCTAGAGGATGGTCACTTATTTGTATATGCCATTGAGAAAGACTGTAAAGTCAAAACGCGTCTGTATTTGAAGTAGGCTTGTTACTTTTAGCTGTATTGTGTCCTTGTCACTGTGGATACGCTGCAGGTTTCATTATTTACAACAGGGACTATTCATTTGTGGCCCATATATCTCATTAGTGCTGGTATAAGTGTGGTGTGGTGGGGGGGGGGGGGGTTAAAAAGCCCTGTCCCATATTCCATCATACACCCGACCTGCATGAGACTGAAGTGGATCACAATATAAGCCCTGTATTAATATACTGAAAGGGATCTACATTGGGAGTGATATTAACAATATAGCATTCCATTGAGGAAGACAACGGACCGATATTGAAGATTCGGGTATGAAAGACATCTGTTTTCCACTTGGATATTTTTTGTATTAAATCTGAGTGCAATTTTTGTTGTTTTACATTTTAAATAAACTGTTATTAACATACTACACCATATAGTATCTTTGGCGCTTCTCTACCCCCACCCTTTCTTCTCGTTTTTTACCAAGAGTTGTCTATGTGAACGACAATTTTGAAGAAGAAACAGCCTAGGATTAAAATTGGAGTGGACATTCCATGGACAGGAATGCCCTTTAGTGCCCAATTTTCGTTTAATATAAGTATATATATTTTTTTAAGAAAGACACTTATACACTAAAAAAAAATATATATATATTGTTTTTGGTTATTTCTATATATTTTTAGATACTTTTTTAGCGCTGTATATATATTGGTTCTCATATATCTTTAGTCATAACCATAGGGCTTACAGTGCTATTGCATGTCAGTTATCTATGTGTGTGGGGTTCATGTGTGTACATATGAGGGTGTGATGGTGTATATGATACTCACATTGCATGGTTCTGGGCACACCCATGTCTACCTGTCCTGGAAGGCACCCTACTGCCGCTGGCTCATTACCATCCGCCGTATGTGATTTTGGCTGGTGGGTTAAAACTGGTTGCACGTGCTGCTCTGCCTCCTCTGCGATCTTCTTCTTCCCCTTCAGTCGGCTGTCATCATACCTGTGTTTGACATACTTGACATTCCTGTTTGCAACCCCTAATGCAGAAACAGTTGTAGATTACTCTCTCCAGGCCTTTGTCTTCTGGCTAAGCCTCACATCCCTCCCACCATGTTTGATGCTATAGCGGGCACGATTTCCCTGAGGTGGACGTCCATCTCATATGTATTATTGGGGGTCCTTTACTTTGGCACAACCTCTTGCCCTTCCAACTATACCTGGGGTTATCGGCCTTCCTTTTCTCTGCCTAAGGAAAAATCAATATAATATATACGTGTATGTGTATGAGGTAAAACAAGAATGTGTGTATTATGTGTATTATAGTAATTGTATGGTGGGGGGGTAGGTGGGGGTATGGGGAGTGTAGATGTGCCGTGGCCTACTGCTATGAATAGATATGTATACATATTAATCTAAGTGTGTGAATTTTGTGATATCAGTAATTATGTGTGTTGTAAATTAAGGGGTAATATATCTTGGTGATCAAAATAGCAAAAAACTCACAAAACAGCTCCTTCTCTCTCTCTCTCTCTCTCTCTTTCTCTCCAAAGCACAGAAACCCACCAACGCCTAGACCTGTATTCACTTGCTCAGCTACAGCACAGTCAATAATTTATGGTTTGTGTGCCCTTTAAAACCCCTTTCTGCGGCTATAATTGCTGTTCCCCACTTTCTTTTGGCTCTGAGGCCTGTGTTGCACTCTGTGATTACGAGTTTGATTTGGAAATGCAGCCCACATCTATTCCAGCCTCCTAACAGCTTGCGACTCTGGCCCATTGGTTGCGGTCTTGTTCAGTTTAATCGCTATGTAACTCCAATGAATTTCAAGCACGCAGACATACAAGCGGTACCACGTCCGCTGTGGGCTTGGAATTTAATAGGGCCGTATGTCTCCAAACAAACATCAAAAGTTCATTTTACAACTGGCACTGTTGTCATGGCAACCTGCAGCACCACAGCCTTCACCTCTATGTTCTATATGATGAAATCAAGGTTGTTGTCACAACTACTCCCACCCACATCAGTCACAGGTAATTCAACACCCCAAACAGTGTCCAATTGCTTAGAGAGACCAATAGTGTTCTGGCTGTATTATACATTGCATCTTACACTATCTAGCAGTTCCTCCACTCCAGGCATAGGATAAGAATTAGTAGTCATCTTATCATTTACCCATCTATAGTCTACAAAACCGAGTTGTCCCATATTTCTTAGGGACCAACACTACAGGGAGTACTCAACGATAAGAAGAAGATGGCTTGATGATCCCAAACAATAACATCTCATCTGGCTCCCCCCTATATTTCACTTCACATTCTCCTTATATTTCCCTTCACTAAATAAGAGGGCTGATGCAGTGGGGAAGTGTCAGGGGATAAGGACCTTGTGGACTAGTAGGTAGAGATGAAGCCTTTGTCCTGACTCAGCACCATGCCAATCTGTTGTCAGTAGATAAGTGACAACTCAGTCGTGATAAGGGAAAAAGGGGATGCGTCAGAAGGGGCAAGCATGTCTGATAGTTCCCATCCTCAGAATCTTCCCTTCTGCTAGGCATATGGACATATGCTGCTCATCTGTTGCTTATCTATGGCTACCAAATAAGAGGTGTGGATAAGTTTCCGGGGCCTTCCCAAATCACCTGGAAGTTGTTTTGAGCATTGGGTACCAACATATTAATATATTCTGACCTACAGTACATGGAATTCCCTAGCCCAGGCTTTCTTGTCATACAAGATGCTTTTTGGCTAGCCCAGTTAGTATCTCCAGACAATCTCTTATCTGCCGCGCATATGGGATAACCGGTCCACAACAAAATGTAATCATAGTTTATGTTCATAGTCACATAAAGCATTGGTCTGGGATTGATAGGGTTTAAACCTCTGCTGGGTCACTCCACACTTCTGCCACAACTTTTGGGTCCATGCAGCCATAAACTGGATACCCTGATCTGACAAAACTTCACTCTGGTGAAAATGGAGACCAAGGCATCATCTATCATTGTTGGTATAATGCTGTCAAAAGCGACAGCCCCAGACACTTGGTGGCATAATCATAACGTGACAAAGGGGGACAATTATATCTACAGCCACTCGGTGGAATGGAATTTATATAATGGGAATGGGCTGCAAGGCAGCACTCGTCCATGGCCAAAAAAGCACAAAAGTATCATATGAGGCACAAGTGACATCTTGTGATACTCCAGGCTAATAATAGGCCTGACTCAGGTGTTGGCAAGTGCAACAATTTCCCTGGTGCCCTGCAAAAAAACATCATGGTAAATGGCTAGCAGGGCTTCCTGATACCGACTGGGGATGACCAGCTGTTGTAGCGCCTCCAAGGCTACTCATCCCTCTGTGGATTAGTCACACTGTACAACAATTTTCCCTTCCAAATACACCTTTCTCCCTAAGATCCTGTATCCCCAGTAGCACTCTAGCCCTATCCCCTCTAAACCAGGATCCTGCTTTACATCCCACTTACACGCAGTTGGGTTTGGCAATGTCTCTAATCTGTTCCCAGTTAGCTTACAGCCCTTGTGTCTGACTGGAGGTGGCCAATTTTGTTTGACTTTGGGTCACAATGGTAACATAATGACACTCCATGGGCTACAAGTAGTTCCCCAACAATACATCCGCAGGACGTCCTATCATGACTCAACCTCTTTCATGCCTTTGTCAGTGTCCAAATCCATATGGACCAGGGATAAGGGGATAGATAGCTGCTATACCCCAGCTATCACAATATCCACCTGCTTCTTCAGGACAGTGGAGGGCCTCAACAGGCATGGTCGGATTGGGGTCAGACAGGATACAGATTATCTAAAGCCCTCCATGGATGTTCAATGCAACATAATAAGCTGGACATGGCAACTTTGGTAGTCCCCTGTGGGTAATTGGGTAATCATCCCTGAGCAATACAAAATACTGCTCCTGAGATCAAACTACATTCTCAAAAAAATAAAGAACTGGTCTTGCTGTGTGGTCAGCGACCAACTCACCTACACACGGGACAGGGCAAGAGATCCTCTAGGATTTCCTGGTTGAACATGGGGACAATCCTGCTTTAGATTTACCAGCTGTTGGCACCCAAAGCACTGCACCTCCTCCATTCTTAGGGACTGACGGGGTAGTAGTAGTGGCCTTCTGGTTGGACCTGTGGTCCAGACATTGTTATTGGGCTGGGGAGTCTTGGTCTAGCTTGCCTAGCTGGGTGGAGACCACCGGATATGGTAGACACTCTCACTTTTACCTGGGTCTGCCTGTACTGGTGCGGAAGGCAACCAGCCTCTTCTGTAGTAGTGGATTGTTGGTCTTGGACCCAGACTTTCCTGGGTCAAAAGTTTGTCAAGAGGATGAACCAATAAATGGATTCAACAGGGTAAGTCCTCTTTGTGTTTTGTAAATGGTGCTAGGGATCCCTAAGTCTCTGAGCTTAAAACAGCACTTTTATAAACTGTCTCTGATGCCATTGCAGCCCGCAGCACCACAGCCTTCACCTCAAGAGTTTATCCAATCAATATAAAGCTGTCGTCATTAACACATTTTTGAGAATTAAAATAATTAGATTTAGATATATGAAAATCCTTGTTTATTTACAATCAACATTTACATTATATATTAAAATTCATTAATTGTGATTAATCCATTAAAGGACACTGTAAAGGTCCAGCTCTCAAAACTCTTCAGTAGTAAAAATCATTAGAAAAACTTTCAGTAAATGTGGATTGTCATTAATAGCTGCTCATTGGTGAGAATAGTATAGACTGGAAATAAATGGGTATCTACCGGCTTAGACTGGGGATCATCTCCTCTTCCATTAAACCAGTGGACATAAATCCTGTACCCAGGTTCACCAACAGGCCAGGTTTTGTGGATTCCTCTTCTTAAGCACAGGTGTGCTGATCAGTATTCAGTTGATTAAAACACCTGTATATAAAAAGGGTATTCACAAACCAGTCCAGTTGGTCTACCTTGAGGACAGGTATTAGAACCACTGTCCTATACTATGCCAAGAAAAGCTGTGCAACAAATAGGCAGCTGCAATTGTGCTACAGCTTGGAGGAGATGAGAAGAGGAGATACAGCTAAATATGGTGATTATCATACAGAAAACCTATCCTGTCTCTGGAAAATAGGAAACAGAGGAAGGTTTATATGATATAAACACTGTGTGTAAGTTGAATGGTACCTGGAATTTAAAAAAAAAAAACTAATATCTTGTAAAACATTTTTTCAATAAGATCTTCAATTTAGGAAACTGTTCTTGTGTCATGAGTTTGTCTACTAGAAGGTCTACAGTCTAAGCCAATGCGTTGTCCTACTGAGAGTTGCTCTGCTATTAATTTCTATTGTCCAGTGACAATCTCTTAATGGAAGGCCTTTCCTTGTGTCCAACCCTATTTAGAAAAAGTTAAATTATCAGCTGCTCTTCAAGTAAAATGTAATACAATAGCTAAAAATGGAAGGCTGTATTTATTTATTTTAAGATTCTTAATACATGTTTTTGTTATCAAGAAAAACTCTTCATAAGAGTATACTATAAGGGTCCTTTAAGGACAAAGTTAACTTAATAGTACACGTGTGTGCAGATGGTTTTCTTCTCATGTAATTAATCCTAATCTCCTTGTAATAATCCAGTGTAAGGTTCACTTCCATGATTCCTCCTAATATCACATCCCTGTCCATCTTGATGCTTTTACACTTTGTGCTGAGATCCAGGTCACATCTGGAGGTGCCAATAAAATGCTTTCCAACGGTTGTGATAAGGATCAGGAAGCACGCTCCAGACATGGCTGCTAACATAATAATAATAATAATAATAATAACAAAGATAACAATAAATGAATCAATAAGTTATTACAATGGGAAATTCCTTATGAAACGTTCTTCTCATTTAAATTTGGAGTTAACTAAAAAAAGACATTCATGGCAAATTATAAAATAATTTGAGACTTGTTTTATTATGACCCGGTGTAACTTAACTACCACGACTAGCTCATAAAGCCTAATTATATTAGAGAAATGTATATATTATTTTGATCCTAAAAGTAAATAAATGGAGTCGATACAAGTTAAAGAAATTATATTGATAAGGAAAAAAGGATAGGAAAGGGAGGAAGAAGGGAAAAAAAGGGGGGGGGGGAGGAGGGGAGGGGAGGGCAAAGGAGGGAAGAAAGGAGGGAAAAGAGGGAAAAAATGAAAGAAGTTAAAGAAAATATGAGAAGTTTAACATTTACACACTATGTATGATTTAATATAAAGGGAGAAGAAAGGGAAAGTTAAAGAAGGGGAAAAGGGTAGAAAAAGGGAGAGAGAGGGAAAAATATAATGGATAATTATAAATAAACAAATAGGTATAGTTTGAAAATAAATATGCACTGGGACTTTTTATTTTCCTTTTTTTAAATCAATTTAGATATTTAAGAAGAAAACACTTATACACATTTTAGATATAATGGAAAATTGAGAGAAAAATTAAGCAACTACTTTTTATATCAAAGAAACACATTCCCTCCCTTCACCTACTTTCTCCTCCTCCCCTCCCCCAATTAACTGTAAAAACATATTGGTCCACCTTATTTATCCATGTCAGTAATATTTGGGGAATAATAAGAAAGATAGAAAAATTATCGATAATCCATTAATAAATAAAAATGTGTATGGTTTAGCCAATGACCAGATTAAAACGACAAAAACCATAGCAAATACAATCACTTTGCTATCACAATACTATTTTAAACTAGCGACTTGCCCGTCAAAAAATGACGGCAATGTGATGTATATGTTTGTCAAGTTGTTTAGTTATTAACATATATTTTTGTCACTTAAGTATTTTAATATGAACGTGTATTTTTGTAAAATGTTGTAATGGTTTTTTAAAATGTAATTTGTATCTGAAGAATTGTTCACTTTAATATACATTGAATGAATAGGAAAGCAAAAAGTAAAAAGCCTTCTTGAAACGTCGCCAATTTTAACATGAAGTTTAAAATATATGTAAGCAATAACCTTCAAAGTATATATTTTTAAACTTGAACTTTATTTTTGATGTAAGTTTAGAAGTTGACAAAACATTGGTATAATTTTGAACATTATAAACAGGAACATAGTGAATACATTTTGTAACCTAATTTTTTATTAAAAGTATTAACATTTGAATGTAAAAACAATTGACCTTTAAATTAATCAGTATTAAAATGCAATTTCTATCACAATAATTGTTAACTTGAATATACATTGAATGTAGAGGAAGGCATACAGTAAAACTCTCCTTAAAACGTACGTAATTAAAGTAATTCATTACTGAGCACATAAACTGGCGATAAACATTAATGTAGGTAGTAATCTTAAGATAACAGACAATATTTACATTGTGACTTAAAAGGTGCTTGACCTCTTAACATCCACTTTGTAATCTGTTGAATGAAATAACTTGAAAATATATTTTTTAAACTTGTAACATTAGAAACATTAACATAGTGACTTAACATTTTAACATAATTTTTACTAACAATGCAAGGCAAGTATTTTGTGAGGCAAATCATTCATAAACATGACTTCCATTAATTATGACTGAATTAAACAACCAATTGTTATGTATTTTGGAATGCTTTTAAAAAATGTTGGCATCTTTAATTTGTATCCTGCAAATTTATAGTACTTCATAGTAGACAATGTTTTTAGTAAAAATACGTCCATCTTCTAATAAATCACCTTGACTTTCATTGTTTACAATGTAAACTTTAATAGCCTGTGGATTTTTGCACCGTCACAACGCAACGTACAATTGACCATGTGCAAAAACTGGTTCTTCCAAGAAAATACCCACAGATTTGAAAGTTTGACCTTGTGATTTATTAATGGTCAAGGCAAATGCCATAATAATGGGAAATTGTCTTCTTTGAAGTATAAAAGTGAGACTACTTTCACTTGGTGCTAAATCTATTCTTGGTATGAAAACTCTCTCTCCTTTATGGGTCCCAGTTAAAATTTCAGCATCTATAAAATGGTCCTTTAATTGTTGAACAATTAATCTTGTGCCATTGCATAGGCCTTTTTTGGGGTTCATATTTCGCAGTAACATGATAATTGCACCTTTCTTAAGCTGCAAAATATGTGGTGGCATTCCAGAAGGAGTTAAAGAGTTTATGAATTCAGTTGAAAAGTTTGCCTGACTTTCATTGTCATCAGCAAGTACAGAATCAGCACTGTGATAATTTCTTTGTGGTGCATTAATTTTTTTAAAGATTTCATTATTGAGTATTAATGCATCTTTATTTTTACACGTAAGTATAACTTGGTTGGCAAGCTAGGAATATTCTTCGTTATTTATGCTCCCTTCAAATATAGCCGATATAATATCTTGTTGACAAATCATATGAGGTGGGATCTCTACAGTGTCGTCAGGTAAATGTAGTATTTTTTCTGTTCTGCCTTCTCCAATTTTAATAAGCCAATCATTGAAATCAGTTTGGCCTTCTGATCTCATATTTTGTTGCAGTTGAAGACGGGTAAAATGTTTCCATACTGTACTTGACTTTATACATGTTTCGATAATGTCAGTTCGATTTCCATGTACAACGACAGGTAATGTTTGTCTAAAATCGCCACCCAACAACATTACCTTTCCACCAAATGGAAAAATATTATCCATGACTTCACGAAGCAAACGGTCAATACATTGGAGGGCATAGCATGACATCATTGTGGCCTCATCTATTATAATTAATTTACATTTCTTCAATTTCTTTGCTTGTAAGGATGTCATGCGAATATCTGACACAGAATTTTCTAAAATAGGCACTGGCAGTTTAAATCCACTATGAACAGTTCTTCCACCTTCTAATAAAAGTGCAGCAATTCCAGTAGTGGCAAACGCCATTGCTATTTTTCCTTGTGCTCGTATTGAACTCATTAATAAATTGTACAAATATGTTTTTCCTGATCCGCCAGGTCCATCAAGATAGACATAACGCTCTGTCACCATGTCATCATCTATAGCATTTTTAATGGCATGAAATGCTTGCAATTGTAGTGTATTTAAAGTTGCAAGTCTTTCTTCTGTTCTTTCTGCATGTAGTTGAATGTCATAGTCTTCAAAGTTAATGTCATCTATAAGACCTGGATCAGGCAAATTAAAACTTGCACAACTTAATCCGTGAGTTAAAAAGACTTCTTGGATTTCCATTAACGCTTTTAAGTGTGCAATGGGTTCATTGTATCGTCGCATAAAGTCTTCAGCCATATTACTTTTAAAAGTCTCCCACAATGCTAATGCATTTGGAGCATTTGAGAAGATACAAATAAAAGCAAATTGTTCTCCCATCTGTCGTGGCATTTGACATTGTGCTGCTTCTTCTAAACATCTTTCCCACTCTGTATCATCAGCGAGTAAGTTTCTATGTCTTGCAGCTAAATGGAAGGATTCATATACAATGTCATTAACAGTTCTTAATTGTTCAAAACGTTGTGCTCCTGGAACATTTAAAAGTAATATCCGTAAGCAAAAACGTTCAACATCTCTTGGACTGACTGTGTAAATTCTTGGAATAATTTTATTGCCTCATGTTTTTCTTGGTCTCCATAATCCATTCACAAAAACATAGTGATATGGAATTTCAATATATAAGTATTGTGTTGCTTCAGCATCAGTGGAATTTAATGCAAACCATGCAGTTAGTGTAGTGTGACGATCTTCACTTTGGGCCAATGCATTCATTTCATTTCCAGCATGGAAATAGACTAAATGTCGTTGTGGCAAATGTACTGCTAACCTATATACTGCATGTGATCTATCATGCATTTCAAATTTTAAAAGCCGCCACATAGCTTCTGGTGCACTGACATAGCGAGCATCTAGATGAGATGCAAGTTCATCATGTACTAACTCACTACTTTCAGGGTTGTCTGCACTTTGACGACTACAGTAGCTGCATCGTAACCTTTGTAAATATATTTGTAGACATATTTAATGGATTTGATGGAAGTGCAGACTTCTACGTTGATGTGGGCGTTGTACTTCATGTGTAAATGTGGATTGTAGGGTACTACATATCTATTGTCCACTTTTTTCCATGAATAATGGCACTATCTCCTTCTCTTCTTTTATAAAGTGGATATCCATCACAATTGGCATAGGTTTTGTCTCTATAATCTTTTGGAAATTCTTTGGAACATTTATTATTTTCCATACATGGTGATTGTGGATTAAGGTCACCACAGGGTCCATGAATCATGCGATGAGTAACAATCTCATATAGTCTACCATATAGTTCTGGATCTGGTAGTTCAGCAACAATGACTGCATCCACTTTGTCCGAAGTATCTAATTTATCTTTTTCTTGAAGTATTATTAGAAGATGTGCATGTGGAAGGCCTCTTTTTTTAAATTCAATGGTATATACATAAGCAAGACATTTGCCAAATAACTGATTTATAGTGAAGTCACGTATTAATTCATTTAATTTAATCTTAAAAACTCTGGCTACTAAATCTGGTCGATCTGAAGCAGTTTGTCCAAGAAGTAGATTTAGTGTAATTTCTGGCCATTGTGGATTACATGTAAATGTCACAAATAAATCGGGTTTGCCAAATTTAGTGACAATAGCCATAGCATCATTGTATCTTTCTCTCATATTTCAAGGAGATCCTTGAAAGGAAGATGGTAAAATGATGGCTTTGCCAGCTGTCATGTCTCTGCTTGTAGCCACGTCAGCAACATAGTCCATTAATCCAGAATATTGTTCTACACGGAGTTTATCTTGTTGATATTTGATAAAGTTTAAATTATTTGCCTCAACTTGCAAATAAGAATCAATAATCCATTGTTGGGTTAGTTTCCCACCACATAAAATTGGATTAAATACATTGCGAATGGCAATTTGAGCTACTTTAAATTCAAGCATAGAAACATTATTTCGGATTCTGGCTTTAGCATTTGGGTAACTGGGAAGAGTTAATTTTGGTTGCCAACCTGCTTCTCCGTGTGGGAAAAAGATGGGATATGTAATTGGATCTAAATTTGGACTTAAGATATACATATTAATAAACGGTTGCTCCTCATTTCTGGGATATATTCGAATGTCTCTTTGAAATGGTGGTTCTCCTTCATCATTCTGAAACACCATTGCAACCTCATTTGATGTTGGCAAGTTATAACGACGTTTATCAGTATGTCTGTCTCTTTTAAGCACCATATTAACCTTCGGCATTGGTAATTGATGTGTTTGTGCATGAAGTAGTTGTTCATTTTCTACTTCTGCCATTTTTTTATAAGCTTTACTGTAGGGATTGTTGTCCATAATGTTATTTAGCTCTATGAAAACACTGGGTAAGCATTTTTTATTTTCTTCCATCTGCATACGTTGGTCAACAGCTTCCATTGTATCTAGGACATATAGTTGAGCGAATTTTCTTTGATTTCCTTCCTCTGGATGTAAATGGGAAGTGCGATGATAAATTTGTCCTTGGACTTTAAAACAGTAAGGACCATGTCCTGGTACATTAGCAGCTAATGTTGCCCCCATGGATGCAAAGGATATGGCACTATTGTAGGATCTTATGTTTGTTTTAAAATTTTTGTAGTTTGGAAAAGTAGGTTCAGTCATAATGTTTTGTAAATAGAGAGGAAATTGTTTCCTTTCTGGAAGTTTGAACTTGCCTTTTTGACAGCAACTAATAATTGGCCATCTCTGGGTCTCTCCTGTTTAAAATAATAAGCCTCACAAAACTGACATTGAGTAGTCATGTCCCCACAACTATGAACCTCTACTGCTAAAGACTTGAGTAGAGGACAATTTGCAAAGCATATAGGATTTTGACTTTCATATTCATCAGGTGAAATGTCATATAATGTTTCAACAACAGGTTCTAAATGCTTTGTTTTTTTCGTGGCTTTTCTTGGTATATGTTGTATTGTTTGAGGTAAAATGTCATGTAATGTTTCATGAAACGGTTCTAAATGCTTTGTTTTTTTTGTTGCTTTTTTTGGTATCTGTTGTATTTTTTCTGGTAAAATGTCATCTGATGTTTGAGCAACAGGTTGTAAATGCTTTATTTTCTTTGTTGCTTTTTTTGACATATCTTTAATTTCTGCAGGTGACAGTCTTTTGCTTGCAATTCTTTTGCGTTCTTTTTCTCGTCGAATTTCCTTCTTCTCCGGTGTCTGCTGGCTGTCTGCTCTCTGTCGTCGTTCTCTAGCTTGGCGTCTTTTCTTTTCTTGTTTACTCTCATTATCAGCCATGTTAATCTGTAAAAATAAAATAATGTATCATTAGTTTATTTTGAGATGTTAAGTTGTTTTTCATGACAAATTGTTATCAACAGTGTCTTTACATTTTATACTTAATCAATTTCAATGCGGTCAATTGAATAGAAGTCTAAATAAGGCCATCAGATAATTATTTAAAGAAGTTTTTATTTATTAAACATGTATCCAAAAGCAAGTGTTTCAGTAACTAAAAAGGTATTTTCAAAAAGATGTTATGTCCTTATTTACAGCACTATTCAATTTGTCAAATGGCAATTAAATTAGGGTTTAGGACTGGAATGTTACAATGACAAATTGTATAGATTCTGTGTTTTTAAACTTTTTTGGACTATGCAATTTTTTTTATTTATTTTACATTGAAGTTTGTATTTACTGTTAAAGATTATTGGCCCTAAAAGACAAATAAGAGATAGATGAAAAATGTGTTAGTTATATTTTTTCAACAGTTATAGTTACCAGTGGTTTACTTTAAATTTTATTTTCTGTTGACATCGATGCAAAGTTAAGATCTTTATTTTATTTTCTCTTTTTTTACTTGTTATACTGTACCTTGGTTGAAGTTTTATTTCAAGCAAAATTCTTTGTTGGTCCTGTGTTGAAAGCCTTTGTGCAATGGTCTGGTCCTGTGTTGAAAGTCCTCGTCCGATGGTGTAGTCCTCTGTTGAAAGTCCTCGTCCGCTGGTCTGGTCCTCAGTTCAAACTCCTGTTCCGATGTTCTTGACGCAGTATCTGTTATAAAATAAAAATGAAAATGTTATGTTATTTGAATGTCTTTGTATTAATGAAAAAATGCCATTATTTCTGTGTTTTTCTACAATCCTTTTTGGTGCGCCGCAATTTTGGTATGCTTCTTTAGGCTTTTTTCTAAGGCTTATAGGTGGTTAAACATTAAAGAAGAATATTAATTAATTTTTCTCTTTTTTTACTTGTTATACTGTACCTTGGTTGAAGTTTGATTTGAAGCAGAATCTTTGTCGGTCCTGTGTTGAAAGCCTTCGTCTGATGGTCTGGTCCTGTGTTGAAAGTCCTCGTCCAATCGTCTGGTCCTCTGTTGAAAGTCCTCGTCCGATGGTGTAGTCCTCTGTTGAAAGTCCTCGTCCAATGGTCTGGTCCTCTGTTGAAAGTCCTCGTCCGCTGGTCTGGTCCTCAGTTGAAACTCCTGGTCCGATGTTCTTGACGCAGTATCTGTTATAAAATAAAAATGAAAATGTAATTTTATTTGAATGTATTTGTATTAACTAAAAAATGACATTATTTCTGTGTTTTTCTACAATCCTGTTTGGTGCCCACCACTTTTGGTATGCTTATTTAGGCTTTTTTCTAAGGCTTATAGATTGTTAAACATTAAATAAGAATATAAATGTAGTTTGGTATGTGTTTGTGTGAGTTTTCGTACAATCCTGTTTGGTGTGCACCACTGTTGGTATGCTTATGTAGGCTTTTTTGTACGTCTTATAGGTTGTTAAACATTGCAAAAGAATATTAATTTAGTTTGCTATGTGTTTATGTGAGTTTTCGTACAATCCTTTTTGGTGCGCACCACTGTTGGTATGCTTATTTATGTTTTTTTTTTTTAATGCTTATATGTTGTTAAACATTAAATAAGAATCTAAATGTAGTTTGCTATTTGTTTGTGTGAGTTTTCATACAATCCTTTTTGGTGCGCACCACTGTTGGTATGCTTATTTAGGCTTGTTTCTAAGGCTTATAGGTTGTTAAACATTAAATAAGAATCTAAATGTAGTTTGCTATGTGTTTGTGTGAGTTTTCATACAATCCTTTTTGGTGCGCACCACTGTTGGTATGCTTATTTAGGCTTGTTTCTAAGGCTTATAGGTTGTTAAACATTAAATAAGAATCTAAATGTAGTTTGCTATGTGTTTGTGTGAGTTTTCATACAATCCTTTTTGGTGCGCACCACTGTTGGTATGCTTATTTAGGCTTCTTTCTAAGGCTTATAGGTTGTTAAACATTAAATAAGAATCTAAATGTAGTTTGCTATGTGTTTGTGTGACTTTTCATACAATTCTGTTTGGTGCGCACCACTGTTGGTATGCTTATTTAGGCTTCTTTCTAAGGCTTATATGTTGTAAAACATTAAATAAGAATCTAAATGTAGTTTGCTATGTGTTTGTTACAATCCTGTTTTGTGTGTACCACTTTGTGTGTACCATATGTTGCATACTTTGGCCCTCATTCAATTGCAGTTTGGCCAATTCAATAGGGTTCTAAATGTGGTTATTTCGAGCCCTATTGAATTGTCCAAAATATCAATTGAATGAGGGCCTTTGGTTGCTGGATTTGTTATATTGTGAGGGCCTCATTGAATTTCGTTTTTGGCAATGGAATTGGGCTCAATATGAGCACAGAACATCTTTTTTTACAGTTTTTAGTTGTAACTTGTATCCAAAAGCAAGGTCTTCACTAACTAAAAACTTCTGTAAAAAAATATGCTCTGTGCTTATATAGAGCCCTATTGAAATGGGCAAATCACATTTGAATGAGGCCCTCGGCCATTAAACATATTTAGGTCCTGAATCAATTGGCCAACTCACAATTGAATGAGGCTCATGGTTCGGTTATTTTTTATACTTAATACTTTACCTTGATTGAAGTGTGGAATGACAGAGGGTCCCCTCCTGCCAATCTTAATCCGCCGGTCTTCTTGTAGTGTCTGTTTGAAAAATAAAGTGAAATAGTGAATTATATATTTTTTTATTTTATTTAGCAAAGCATGGCTTTTTCAGCATTTAATGTATTTTTGTATCTTACCTCTTCTTCTTTGTTGGTGTTCTTTAAAAGGGATTGTGCTTCACAATGCACGGTGCAAAATGTTGAGTGACGCTGTTGATGCAGAGTCTGTTTGAATATTAAAAAAAGTAGAAAGATTAAGCTTTAGGTGATCTATTGAATTGCAGTAAATTAATGTCATTTAAATATACTTCTGTAATTATTTTCAATTAACATTATTTTTTGGTGGGGGCTACACACATATGTCACATACATGAAGCACATTTCCATAGTTGAAAGTAATTTTTTTGTGTGCGTGTGACATATCACTATACATGAATCTTTTTTTAATTGTTAAATTAACTTTATTTTTATTTTTGGCCAACATACATAAATGTGTGTGTGACATGTGACTATAGATGATACACATATATGTGCGTGTCACATATCAGTATACATGACTCATATTTTAATAGTCCCAACTTATTTTTTTCTAATGTAATTTAAATGTAGTTGTTTAATTAGTTTGTTTTAAGATAATTTTGTTGCAGGGGCAATACACATAAATGTGCGTGTCACATGTCAATATACATTATACGCATATATGTGCGTGTCACATGTCAGTATACATAAACCTCTTTTTCTTATTTAATTTTTTTTTGATGTCCTGTCTTGATAATAAAATGTAATATATTATAGCTTACCTCTCAGTTGTAATTTGCACAATGTAAAGTAGTAAATTAGTAAACAATTGTCTTCTCAAGTTTTAGCAGCAGTTATGTCTGAAGTCACTCTGTTCATCACCTGAGTAGAAATGTATTTTTCTCTGTCAAATAGGCAGTATTTATAAACTTGTAGAACATTCTGGAAAGTTAGACCGTTAGAACGCAATACGCATGCGCTATTTGCGTTCCAGCTTACAATTTGCGTTCCATCCGCCATTTTGTGCAAGTTTGAGTAAGTGTAGTGTAGTTACGTCTGGAGCCTCGTTTTCGTTTTGTTCGGCGGCCATTTTTTCTCTCGCTTACCCGATTTTCGGCCGTTTAAACTCTTTGTTTTGGACTTAAATGGACGTGTAAATGAACTTTTGGAGGTGCCGGATGCCCCCCGTGCTGTAAGTAAGCTTTTTATGTGTTTGTTGTGTTTATTTCTTGTGTTTGTGATGTTTTGATGCGCAGCGGTTGGAATGGGTCTTTTGCGGCCGTATTTTTTTCCGATGCGGCCGTATTTTGTTGCGATGTTGCCGTATTTTTTTGCGATATACGCAGTTAGCTTTTACGTGTACGACGCAGTGTATTTGTTTCTAAGTCGTGCGTATGTGTGTTAAGAGCGTGTGAGGGGCCTTTTTTACTGTTTTTTTGTCAAGTCTTGCGTCTGTGTGTCTGGGTGTAAGCGGGTGTGAGGCGACTTTAAGTTTTTTTTTGTTATGAAGTTGTGTGTGTGTGTATGTGTGTGTTAACACAGCCGATGTTGGGATGCTCCCACCACCGCAAATGCGGACCCTCGCTTCGCGAGGATCCGCATTTGCGGGGACGTTGTTGGGTTTTTGTTGGCTGGGCGGTTGAGTTTATTCTGTTAAAAAGTTGTGTGTGTATGTGTGTGTTAACACAGCCGACGTTGAGCCTCCACCTCCGCAAATGCGGAACCCTCGCTTCGCGAGGATCCGCATTTGCGGGGACGTTGGGATGCTCCATCACCGCAAATGCGGGCCCTTGCTTCGCGAGGACCCGCATTTGCGGGGAACTGCGTCCCTCGCCGGCTCGCTACGCGAGCCCGCAAGCGTGAGCAACGACCCGTACGCTCACAACTATATATGTGATGTATTTATGCACCTATGTGTTTTTTTTTGTATTTATTCTTATCTTTATTTTGTACTAGTGACTTGCCCGTCAAAAATGACGGCAATAAAATTTGAAGTCTGGCAATGGTGTTTGCCACACATTGCAAGCCTCTCCCCCTCTACTTAACTGGCCTTGCGATGAGCGCATTTGGCGCTCATTGCGAGCCTCTCCTCCCTTTACCTCTTACCTATCTACTTGACGGTAGGCTCTCAATGAGAGCCTCTCCCCCCTCTACTTTACTGTCCTTGCGTTAAGCACCTTTGACGATCATCATGGGCCTCGGAATGTGCGGCAAAGGTGCTTATTGCGAGCATCTTCCCCCCATGTTTCTCTTCCCCCCTCTCCCTCCTCTGTGTCTCATCCCCTCTCTCCCTCCCCTGTGTCTCATCCCCTCTTTCCCTCCCCTGTGTCTCGTCCCCTCTCTCCCTCCCCTGTGTCTCATCCCCTCTCTCCCTACCCTGTGTCTCATCCCCTCTCTTCCTCCCCTGTGTCTCTTCCCCCCTTTCCCTCCCATGTGTCCCCTTTTCCCTCTCTCCCTCCCCTCTCTCACTCCACTGTGTCCCCTTTCCCCTCTCTCCCTCCCCGGTGTCTCTTCCCTCCTGTTTCTTTTCCCTCCCTCCCGTTTCTTTTCCCTCCCGTTTCTTTTCCCTCCCTCCCGTTTCTTTTCCCTCCCTCTCCCTCCAGTTTCTTTTCCCTCCCTCTCCCTCCAGTTTCTTTTCCCTCCTCCTCCCCCATCTCCCTTTCCTGTGTCTCTTCCACCCCTTTCCCTCCCGTTTCTCTTCCCCCTCTCCCTCCCCTGTTTCTCTTCCCCCCTCTTCCTTCCCTTGTCTCTTCCACCCTGCTCTCCATTCCCTTGTCTCTTCCACCCGCTTTCCCTCCAGTCTCTTCCACTTCACATCTCTGTCTGTCACTCCTTCCTGTCTGTCTCTCTGTCCCTTCCTCCTGTCAGTCTCTCTCTCTCTGTTGCTCCTTCCTGTGTATCTTTCGCCCTGTCCATCCTTCCTGTCTATCTCTCTGTCCCTCCCTCCTGTTCTCTGTCTCTCTCTCTGTCTGTCCCTCATTCCTGTCTGTCTCTCTGTCCCTCCTCCCTGTCTCTCTCTCTGTTTCAATCCCTCCTGTCTCTCTGTCCCTCTCTCTCTCTCTGTCCCTCCTCTCTCTCTCTCTCTGTGTCCGGCCTGTCTCTCTCTGTCCCTCCTGTCTCTCTCTCTATCCCTCCTGTCTCTCTCTCTGTCCCTCCTGTCTCTCTCTCTGTCCCTCATCTCTCTCTCTGTCCCTTGCTCTGTCCCTCATCTCTCTCTCTGTCCCTTGCTCTGTCCCTGCTGTCTCTCTCTCTGTGTCCCTCCTGTCTCTCTCTGTGCCCCCTGTCTCTCTCTGTGTCTCTCCTGTCTCTCTCTGTGTGTCTCTCCTGTCTCTCTCTGTGTGTCCCTCCTGTCTCTCTGTCTCTGTCCCTCCTGTCTCTGTCCCTCCTGTCTCTCTCTCTGTGTCCCTCCTGTCTCTCTCTCTGTGTCCCTCCTGTCTCTCTCTCTCTCTCTCTCTCTCTCTCTCTCTCTGTCCCTCCTGTCTCTCTCTCTCTGTGTCCCTCCTGTCTCTCTCTCTCTCTCTCTGTGTGTGTGTCCCTCCTGTATCTCTCTCTCTCTCTGTCCCTCCTGTCTCTCTCTCTCTCTCTCTCTCTCTCTCTCTGTCCCTCCTGTCTCTCTCTCTCTCTCTCTCTCTCTGTGTCCCTCCTGTCTCTCTCTCTCTGTGTCCCTACTATCTCTCTCTCTCTGTGTCCCTCCTGTCTCTCTCTCTCTCTGTGTGTCCCTCATGTCTCTCTCTCTCTGTGTCCCTCATGTCTCTCTGTGTCTCTCATGTCTCTCTCTCTCTGTGTCCCTCATGTCTCTCTCTCTCTGTCTGTGTGCCTCATGTCTCTCTCTCTCTCTGTGTCCCTCATGTCTCTCTCTCTGTGTCCCTCATGTCTCTCTCTCTCTGTGTCTGTGTTCCTCATGTCTCTCTCTCTCAGTCTGTGTCCCTCATGACTCTCTCTCTCTCTATCTGTGTCCCTCATGTCTCTCTCTCTCTGTCTGTGTCCCTCATGTCTCTCTCTCTCTCTGTCTGTGTCCCTCATGTCTCTCTCTCTCAGTCTCTCATGTCTCTCTCTCTCTCTTTGTCCCTCATGTCTCTCTCCCTCCTGTCTCTCTCTATCTGTGTCCCTCCTGTGTCTCTCTATCTGTGTCCCTCCTGTCTATCTCTCCCTCTTGTCTCTCTTTCCCTCCAGGCTGTCTCTCTCACCTCAGTCCCCAGCATGTCCACTGGTCCCTCCCCAGGAAGGAGTTAAGAGCAGCCGGGGAAGGAGTCGAGAGCAGCCGGGGGAGGAGTCGAGAGCAGCCATAGGAGGAGTCGAGAGCGACGGGGGAGGAGTTGAGAGCAACGGGGGAGGAGTTAAGAGCGTCAACCCGCAGCGCATTGTCCCCCCGGACAACTGATATATGTGGGCCGCTCATGCCAGCAACCGAGGGCCTCAGTTGCTGGCATGAGGCGCTCCATCCCAGCAACTGAGGCCCGCAGCCCTCGCTACGCGAGGTCCGCGGCTCGCGCTCCATGCCAGCAACCGAGGCCCTCAGTTGCTGGCATGAAGACATCACATATATAGTTGTGAGCAGGCGAGGGCCGCGGGCTCGCAACGCGAGCCCGCAAGCATGAGCAACGGCCCGTACGCTCACAACTATATATGTGATTTTTTTTTATATAACTGGAACCGTTATTTTGGTTGTATTTAAAGAAAGGTTTAAGAAAAATAAAAACGAGATAATCATGAAAGGTTGAACGTTTTGTCCTGGAAAGATGGAAAACTTTCACAGTATAGATGTCAAAGGGAGGAGAGGAGTACAAGGTAATGAATTAAAATATTTAGAATATTATGGGACTTCAATTTATATCCCAGAATGTGAATGGGTTGAATATTCCATTAAAGAGAGCAATGGCCATGAATTAAATGCTGACGTTATATGTGTACAGGAGACTCATTTTAAAGAAAATATATTCCCAAACTATCAGATAAAAGGTATAATATAAAATTGTTCTCTAACTATAAAACTAAGTCAAGAGGTGTATGTATATTTTTTAACAATAGAAATAAAATAGTTGAAGAATTCATAGAAAAAGACATAGAAGGTCACTATATACCGTATATACCCGAGTATAAGCCAAGTTTTTTAACCTTTTTTTTAAAGGCTAAAAAGGGCCCCCTTGGCTTATACTCGAGTCACTCCCCCCCCCCATGTCTCTCTAACCCCCCCATGTCTCTCTAACCCCCCTGTGTCTCTCTAACCCCCTGTGTCTCTCTAACCCCCCATGTCTCTCTAACCCCCCTGTGTCTCTAACCCCCCCGTGTCTATAACCCCCCCGTCTCTCTCTAACCCCCCGTGTCTCTTTCCCCCCCTCATCCTCAACCCCCCCTCCTCATTCTAAACCCCTCCTCCTCATTCTAAACCCCCCTCCTCACTTTACCCCTCTAAATACCTCCCCCTCTCCCTTTCCCCTCACTTACCTTCATCTGCAGCTTCTCCTCCGGCCTCCGCTCCTTCCTGCGTCGGCTCCCGGTATATGCTAATGACGTGGCGCGCATGTGACGTCGCATCGATCAGCTGATTTGCGGGTCATCCGTTGATGACGTCAGAGAAGTGGCTGCATGCTGCTGTGGACACAGCACTGTTTGTGCAAGAAATTGGAAGCCTGAAAGTGGGACTAAAAGGTAAGTGGAGCAGAAGGGACTAGTCTAAGCTATCATAGTTTAGGGATTTGACTCCTAATAGGGACAGGGGATAAATAGTGGGTCCCCATAGATTTGCTGACAGGGCCATCCGCTATACAGCTTTAGACAGGGCCACAGTGGTAGTATATCATGTCTCCTCTGTCTCCCCTTAAGTCCTCTCTTTCATGTATATAGACTTTCTGTACTCTTTTAGTTCACCATAGTACTACTTTGCATTTACAGATGATTATTTCAACTTGGGCGACCTTTATCAAGTGGTATATAGAAATAGCGATTAGTACAGGATATTGTATCCAGATATATTCATAACTTTGGTTTATTTACTCATTGATACTATTGCTAGTCCTACATACCATTTGGAGAATATTCTTTTAACTTATATTGTATATACACATTTTTTATTCTTGTAATATAATAAAAGTTATATTTTAACATATATGGAATGGATTTATTTTTTGCATGATTATTGGTTCACATAATATGCCAATATATATGGCTGTGGGGGTCTATAACTTGTGATTGGAATTAAAAGGTGTCTATCCTTTCCTTTCCTCTTCATATTATTTCTGATATATTATACACTGCTAATCACATAAGTTATTCCTTATGTTTGTTTGTGTATGGGTATTGAAGCTATGATATAGCGAATCCTTACAAACATAAGGAGATTCCTATTATTGTTGTTCACCTAAACAAACTCTTGATTGTAACTCATTCCATCGGCTAGACAATTGGAAAAGGTAACAGGCGACAGGGTCTATCCTCTGGCATCCATATGCCTGTTTGAAGCCTGTCGATTTGCCCTTCCTCCGGAGTTATGTCTGGTGCCCTGAGTGTTTCTCTGATCTCTGTAATTAACATTGTATGAGTTATGATAGCGATTTATTTTGCCCATATGGCGATTTCTTTGCCGTCCCCTAGTATTAGAATACATACTAGTAGAGGTGGTTGAGGCTTTCTTCTTTTGGGGATCTAGAAAAACACCACCACGTCTTTTACTCTTACTGCCTCTATCCATTCTTGTGCGCTTTTCTTATGCCAATCATCACTGGCTCTTTGTCTGTGACAAATCCTGGCGCATATTGGCTATGGCATGCTGCACAAATAATGCACCCATGTCCAAGGTCAGTCCACATTCTTCCAGCCAACATCTCTTAAACCTGACCAAAAACTCTGACACTTCTTCTCCTTCCTTCTACTTACATACTAAGGCAGGAGATACATCCTACATCTGCCCATGCATAGCATTCAACATATCCAGTACACATTTCCACTTTTCATCAACACTTTTTGGATTACTTCATGGGTTATCATCAGTCTCAGGGGGGGTATCGTATTTTCCATTTAAGTACTTAAAAGGTTTTAAGATAGACTGGAAGAATGTTAACGCATCTGTCTAGTAAGAATTTAAAATCTGTTCTATTCATGCAGAGCCCTTTTGTGCATCACTTGAGATAATCTAAAGCAGCTGCAGAGTTTTTTAACAAATTTGGGCATCCTTCTGCCAAAGCATTATACAGTAGCACATCAGGGGGTTTATTTATCACCTGCGTGCCCACAGTTAAAAATGGCATTGCTATAGTTCCTGTAGTGTCTGCACATGGCATATATCCATGGTTTATTTGTGGTGGCGACCTGTAAAAGTTCATCATCATCCGTGTCCTTTTTAATCAAATTAAAGTGATTGTTTTTCGATAAGCTAGTTTTTACTAATTTTGGATACAAATGGCGAGTTTTTACATCTACAAATGGTGGTGAGGTTGGAATTAAAGGGGCAATCAAGTGAGGCATATAAGGGGGGGTCCTCTGCAGTCTTAATCCAGACCGTGGCACATCCCCTCATGTAGCTGGGCCTGGACCATACCAAAGCCATGTGGGCTTATCAAACAACATTCCCCTTAATTGCCATAAATGAAATGTACTAAAGGATCCTTTCTTGCCTTCCTTGGGGAAAGGGGTAGCCTGTGCTCCTAAACCTTCAGTACAGACTGCCAAATTATCTACAAATGGATCACAGTAGAAATCACCTGCAACCCGTGCCACATATTCTTTAGGAGTTTCTCCCGGCTTAGAAACGGAGAGCCTAATCAATATTACTCCATTTGGCTGCTGCATTTTTAGCAAATCCTTCTTTTTACGTATTTTACGTGTTTCATTACGGGTTACATTAGTTTTGTAAGGGATAATGGTCTTAGCAAATTTACCATTAGTTTCTGTTGGCATCTCTCTCTCTGATTTTGTCTTAATATTCTCCATATAAATTAAATACAAAAACGCAACAGCAAGTAATATTGTTGGCAGAAAAAGGGATGAGGCAAAATTGTATACAAAAGACGTGCATAAAGCCAAAGCATAAAATAATTGCAGAACTGTAACCGGGAAAGAGAGCCACAGGAATGTGATAAACCAAAAATACAAATACAAGTAGGGACTTGATACCCTTAAACAAACTCAGTTAGCAGCCATAAGGACTTTCACAATTTCCCAAAAATAATTATTATGATCGATACACTGCAGAAATGGTGAGTATTTAAACCAACAAAAACAAAATGTATTGTTTCTGGAGGAGTATCCCGGACGAGCCCCCAAATTGAAAGAGCAGTCTTTACTATCACTGCTGGGAACAGCTCATTGTCCCGGGACGAAACATCTATCCACCTTCCTCGTGTACCTCTCTTTCTAGGTTCGGATATCTGGGAGACAGAAGACACACACAAGGTTGTTGTATCAATTATCTCAATTTGATGGTTTGCAGCTTCCGATTATATAGAGCTTTGCCTGCCCCTTCATTAGCAATACTATTAAAAGGTACATACTGACTCAGGAGGTCATTAGAGTCACAATCACAGGACACATATGGCTTAAGCTATTAACAGATATTTTCCATAGACACATAAATAGTGTAAGCAGAAATGGAAAAGGTTAGTTGTACGAAATCAATCCTGTGTGCAAACATCAGATAAGTAAGTATGTTTGAAACCCACTTTAAGAACTGGGAACCACAGCAAAAATGCTTTCATGGTCACTTAGCTAGTAAGGCAAAGGTCAAGCAGCAAATTAACTCTTTCAGTAGTACCTTAACAGTATATTATACTAGCTCTGTATATTGCTGTAACCTAACAGAAATAAATCAGGGAAGATAGAATCAAAGACACACATATAGTAATATCTTGAGGGGGAAGAACAGCGACTAAGAAATGCACAGAAGAAAACAGTAAGAACAGAGAAACCAATCCCTGGAGGAAAATAATGCATGGAAGGTGGCATGACCATAGCAGTGAGGGAAAGCAAGGAGGAGGGATTGTGAAGTAGATGAGAGGTATTATAAGGAGGTGCCCCAGCCTTCTCCTTCACTTCCCTACAAGAGTTGTTCCTCTCCACAGCAGCACCTATACAACTATGGTCTCTGAACTATGTTCACATCAAAAGAAGACACATAATCATAGCTGATTTTAACACTGATCTTAAACGTTTTACTGTTGCTGCTGTTTGGTTGGTCAGTTGGTCTGTGTATTTTTTTTTGTTGCAAGGGCAATAGTGTGTGGAGCACTGGCCTCAGGAGTAATTTAAGTTGGGTTGACCAGCAACTTTGCAACTCTTCTATATTGTTCTCGCTTTGTTATACAGATAAAATACATTTTGTGACAGGCAGGTAGTTTTTTGGTTGAAATTTTGAAGTTATTCAGTCAATGAATACTCAAACTGCCTCTTTCGTTCTGGTTGTCAGGCTGTAGTGCAATCTTATACTCCATAATCTTGAGCTTAATCTTGAGCTATACATATCCTTGGACTTTTCAGTAATATTGCTGACACCTTAACTTGCTTATAGCTTGACAAGTTCAGAGAGTTGGCACTGAAAGCAGTAGAGAAGTGGCCTTTCCATTCCTTGTCATTTCTTTTAAATCAACTACTGGAGAAAGCAATATTCCTGAGTAACTTCCTGGCCACATCTCCTTGGGTAGCATACCAAGCACATGCTAGCACTTTCACTTTGTTTCAAGCTGCAGAGGTGGGAAGATGTCACCAAACATTTTCTGGTCAGACAGCTTATTAAGGGACTAAAAAGGAGGAAATTTAGCTTTGACTCCAGGCTGCCAAGCTCCTTTTCTATGTTGTGTTTTGGAAAATATCCCACTTAGATTATCTCTTAGTCAAAGCAGACATTCAAGAAATACAATGAATATACAGGTCCTCAAAAAAAAATCCTTTTTAATTTAGGCAGACCAGTCTGGAGAGTGCAATGGATAAATCCTGTACAACACATTCACATGAGCAGGCTGCTAGAGAACTTAAATAATATGTCTTATATAGTATGATGGGTGTTCAACACATATATAGTTGTGAGCATACGAGTTGTTGCTAACGCTTGCGGGCTCGCGCAGCGAGGGGCCGCATATGGGGTGGTGGAGCATCCCAACGTCCCCGCAAATGCGGATCCTCGTGAAGCGGCGCGCATGAAAACATCAGAAACACAAGAAATAAACACAACGAACACATAAAAAGCTTACTTACAACAAGGGGGGGCATCCGGCATCTCGAAAAGTTAATTTACACATCCATTTAAGTCGGAAAAAATGAGTTTTAACTGCCGAGAATCACCTAAGCGAGAGAAAAAATGGCCGCAGAACAAAACGAAAAGGAGGCTTCAGACGTAACTATACTACAGTGACTCCCAAGACTGAAATACATACTATGCAGAACGTACCACACTGATATTAACCACCATTTTGAAAACTAATACGCACAAAATGGCAGATGGAACGCAAATTATAAGCTGGAACGCAAATAGCGCAAGCGTATTGCGTTCTAACGGTCTGAGGCACTTGAAAGTTTATAAATACTGCCTACTTTCCAGAAAATTCTACATTTCTACTCAGGTGATGAACGGATTGACTGGATAGTTAACTGCTGCTGAACTTGAGAAGAAAATTGTTTCCTAATTTAATACTTTACATTGTGCAAATCACAACTGAGAGGTAAGCTATAATATATTACATTTTATTATCAAGACAGAACAAAACAAAAAAAACTTTAAGTATGAAAATGTGATTTATGTATAGTGACATGTGGCACGCACATTTATGTGTATAGCCCCTGCAACAAACTAATCTTAATCCAAACTAATTAAACAAGTATATTTAAATGACATAAAAAAAAAACAACTTTAACTATTAAAATATGATTCATGTATAGTGATATGTGACACGCACATATGTGTGTAAGCACAAAAACAAACTAATGTTAATTGAAAGTAATTAAAGAAGTATATTTAAATGACATTAATTTATTGTAATTGAATATATAACATAAAGCTGAATCTTTCTCCTTTTTTTTACAATTCAAACAGACTCTGCATCAATAGCGTCACTCAAGAATTTGCACTGTGCATTGTGAACCACAATCCCTTTTAAAGAACACAAACAAAGAAGAAGAGGTAAGATAGAAAAATACATTACATGCTGAAAAAGACCATGCTTTGCTAAATCAAAAAGAAGAAATATACAATTCACTATTTCACTTTCTTTTTCAAACAGACACTACAAGAAGATTGCCAGGAGGGGACCCTCTGTCATTCGACACTTCAATCAAGGTAAAGTATAACAAGTACAAAAAATAAAAGAACTATATATGTTTAATGGCCGCAAATATAACAAATGCAGCAACCAAAAAGTGGTGAACATAAAATAGGATAATGATAAAAATATAGCCAGAATATCAAAAATAGAAAAAAAATTAATTTGCACTGTAGAACAACATTAAAGCTTCATAAAAAACACTAATTAAGCAAATCAAGGATGCAACATATGGTAGACACAAATAGGATTGTACAAAAAAACACACAAACACATAGCAAACTAAATTAATATTCTTCTTTAATGTTTAAGAACCTATAAGCCTTACAAAGAAGCATAAATAAGCATACAAAAAGTGGTAGACACAAAACAGGATTGAACCAAAAATCCCACAAACACGTAGCAAAGTTAATTAATATTCTTCTTTAATGTTTAAGAACCTATAAGCCTTACACAGAAGCCTAAATATGCATAACAAAAGTGGTAGACACAAATAGGATTGTACCAAAACTCACACAAACACATAGCAAACTAAATTAATATTCTTCTTTAATGTTTAACAACCTATAAGCCTTACAAAGAAGCCTTAATAAGCATACCAAAAGTGGTAGACACAAAATAGGATTGTACCAAAAATCACACAAACAAATAGCAAAGTAAATTAATATTCTTATTTACTGTTTACCAACCTTTAAGACTTACAAACAAGTCTACATTTGTATACCAAAAGTGGTGGACACAAAACCGGATAATGCTAAAAACATTGCAATCATATCCAAAATAAGAACAACATTAATAATTACAGTATAAAAAAAAATAACTGGAATATACAAATACATTTAAATTATTTTTAAAAGGTTGCACAAAAAACAGCATAGCAGAAAATTCACCATAACAGATACAATACACCAAAATAATGAAATTTTTGCTTTATTACAAATACATTCAAATCAAATAACATTTTTATTTTTATTTTACAACAGATACTGCGTGAAGACAATCGGACGAGGACTTTCAACAGAGGACCAGATTATCGGACGAGGACTTTCAACAGAGGACCAGACCATCGGACAAGGACTTTCAACAGAGGACCACACCATCGGACGAGGTCTTTCAACAGAGGACCACACCATCGGACGAGGACTTTCAACAGAGGACCACACCATCGGACGAGGACTTTCAACAGAGGACCACACCATCGGACGAGGACTTTCAACAGAGGACCAGACCATCGGACAAGGACTTTCAACAGAGGACCAACAAACATTCTGATTGAAATCACACTTCAACCAAGGTACATTATAATAAGTAAATAATGAGAAAACTAAATAATCATGTTTGCTCTGCATCCATGTCAACAGAAAAAAAAACAAAGAACAAGCACTAACTATGGCCCTCATTCAATAGCAATTTGGCCAATTCAAAACAGGTCTAACTAACCACATCACATTTTTTGTTTAAGAAGTTTTTAGTTGGTAAACATCTATCCACAAACAAGGTTTTCACTAACTAAAAACTTATTTAAAAAAAATAGGTTATCTGCTTATTTACAGCACTATTGAATTGGCCAAATCGCAATTCAATGAGGGCCTATAAATTTTAACAAAATATAACTGACACTTTTCTTTTACCTCTTATTTGTCTGTTATGGACAATAATGTTTAACAGTAAATTCGAATTTCAATATACCCAATTAAATTGAATTATTTTCTTTTACAGATTAACATGGCTACTAACGAGAGCAAACAAGAGAAGAAAATACGTCAAACTAGAGAAAGACAAGAGAGATGGGCCCACCAGCAGACACCAGAGGAGAAATAAATTAGACGAGAAAAAGAACGCAAAAGACTTGCAACCAAAAGACTATCAGCTGCAAAAATTAAAGATACTCCAAAAAAAACTACCAAGCAAATAAAGCATTTACAACCTGTTCCTCAAACATTAGATGACATTTTACCAGAAAAAATAAAAGAAATACCAAAAAAAACGACGAAAAAAACAAAGCATTTAGAAACTGTTCCTGAAACATTACATGACATTTTACCTAAACCAATACAACATATACCAAGCAAAGCCATGAAAAAACAAAGCATTTAGAACCTGTTGTTGAAACATTACATGACATTTCACCTGATGAATATGAAAGTCAAACTGCTATATGCTTTGCAAATTGTCCTTTACTCAAGTCTTTAGCAGTAGAGGTCCATAGTTGTGGGGACATGACTACTCAATGTCAGTTTTGTGTGGCTTATTATTTTAAACAGGAGAGACCCAGAGATGGCCAATTTATTAGTTGCTGTCAAAAAGGCAAGTTCAAACTTCCACAAAGAAAAGAATTTCCAATCTATTTACAAAATACTATGACTGAACCTACTTTTCAAAACTACAAACATTTTAAGACAAACATAAGATCCTACAATAGTGCCATATCATTTGCATCTATGGGGGCAACATTAGCTGCTAATGTACCAGGACATGGTCCTTACTGTTTTAAAGTCCAAGGACAAATTTATCATCAGACTTCCCATTTACATCCAGAGGAAGGAGAGCAAAGACAATTCACTCAACTATATGTCCTAGAGACAATGGAAGCTGTTGACCAACGTATGCAGCAGGGTTTTTATAGAGCTAAATAACATTATGGACAATAATCCCTACAGTAAACCTTATAAAAAATTGGCAGAAGTAGAAAATGAACAACTACTTCATGCCAACATCAAATGAGGTTCCAATGACATATCCCATTTTTTTCCCACACGGAGAAGCAGGTTGGCAACCAAAATTAACACTTCCCAGTTACCCAAATGCTAAAGCCAGAATCCCAAAAAATATTTCTATGCTTGAATTTAAAGTAGCTCAAATTGCCATTCGAAATGCATTTAATCCAATTTTATGTGGTGGAAAACTAACACAACGATGGATTATTGATTCCTATTTGCAAGTTGAGGCCAATAATTTAAACTTTATAAAATATCAACAAGATAAACTACGTGTAGAACAATATTCTGGACTAATGTACTATGTTGCTGACGTGGCTACAAGCAGAGACATGACAGCTGGCAAAGCCATCATTTTACCGTCTTCCTTTCAAGGATCTCCTTGAAATATGAGAGAAAGATACAATGATGCTATGGCTATAGTCACCAAATTTGGCAAACCCGATTTATTTCTTACATTTACATGTAATCCACAATGGCCAGAAATTACACAAAATTTACTTCTTGGACAAAGTGCTTCCGATAGACCAGATTTAGTAGCCAGAGTTTTTAAGATTAAATTAAAGGAATTAATACTTGACATCACTATAAGTCAGTTATTTGGCAAATGTCTTGCTTATGTATATACCATTGAATTATTTAAAAAAGAGGCCTTCCACATGCACATCTTCTGATAATACTTAAAGAAAAATATAAATTAGATACTTCTGACAAAATGGATGCAGTCATTGTTGCTAAACTACCAGATCCAGAACTATATGGTAGACTATATGAGATTGTTACTCATCGCATGATTCATGGACCCTGTGGTGAGCTTAATCCACAATCACCATGTATGGAAAATAATAAATGTTCCAAAGAATTTCAAAAGATTATAGAGACAAAACCTATGCCAATTGTGATGGCTATCCACTTTATAAAAGAAGATAAGGAGATAGTGCCATTATTTGTGGGAAAAAAGTTGACAATAGATATGTAGTACCCTACAATCCACATTTACTCATGAAGTATCACGCCCACATCAATGTAGAAGCCTGCACTTCCATCAAATCCATTAAATATGTCTACAAATATATTTACAAAGGCTATGATGCAGCTACTGTAGTTGTCAAAAGTGCAGACAACCCTGAAAGTAGTGAGTTAGTACATGATGAACTTGCATCTCATGTAGATGCTCGCGATGTCAGTGCGACCGGAAGCTATGTGGCGGCTTTTAAAATTTGAAATGCATGATAGATCACATGCAGTATATAGATTAGCAGTACATTTGCCACAAAGACATTTAGTGTATTTCTTTGCTGGAAATGAAAGTAATGCATTGGCCCGAAGTGAAGATCGTCACACTACACTAACTGCATGGTTTGAATTAAATTCCACAGATTCAGAAGCAACACAATACTTATATATTGAAATTCCATATCACTATGTTTTTGTGAATGGATTATGGAGACCTAGAAAAAGCAGAGGCAATAAAATAATCCCAAGAATTTACACAGTGAGTCCAAGAGATGTTTAACGTTTTTGCTTACGGATATTAATTTTAAATGTTCCTGGAGCACAACATTTTTAACACTTAAGAACTGTTAATGACATAGTATATGAATCCTTCTATTTAGCTGCAAGACATAGAAACTTACTAGCTGATGATACAGAATGGGAAAGATGTTTAGAAGAAGCAGCACAATGTTAAATGCCACGGCAGATGAGAGAACAATTTGCATTTATTTGTATCTTCTCAAATGCTCCAAATGCATTAGTTTTGGGGAGAGATTCTAAAGTAATATGGCTGAAGACTATGCGACGATACAATGAACCGATTGCACACTTAAAAGCATTAATGGAAATCCAAGAAGTATTTTTAACTCATGGATTAAGTTGTGAAAGTTTTAATTTGCCTGATCCAGGTCCTATAGATGACATAAACTTTGAAGACTATGACTTTAACTACAAGTAGAAAGAACAGAAGAAAGACTTGCAACTTTAAATATGTTACAATTGCAAGCATTTAATGCCATTAAAAATGCAATAGATGATGACATGGTCAAAGAGCGTTATTTCTATCTTGATGGACTTGGCGGATCAGGAAAAACGTATCTATATAATTTATTAATGAGTTCTGTACGAGCACAAGGTCTAATAGAACTGGCGTTTGACAATACTGGAATTGCTGCACTTTTGTTAGAAGGTGGAAGAACTGTTCATAGTGGCTTTAAACTGCCAGTGCCTATTTTAGAAACTTCTGTGTCAGATATTCGCATGACATCCTTACAAGCAAAGAAATTGAACAAATTCAAATTAATTATAATAGATGAGGCCACAAGGATGTCATGCTATGCCCTCCAATGTATTGACCGTTTGCTTCGTTAAGTCATGGATAATACTTTTCCATTTGGTGGAAAGGTAATGTTGTTAGGTGGCGATTTTAGACAAACATTACCTGTCGTTGTACATGGAAATCGAACTGACATTATCGAAACCTGTATAAAGTCAAGCACACTATGGAAACATTTTACCCATCTTCAACTGCAACAAAATATGAGATCATAAGGCCAAACTGATTTCAATGATTGGCTTATTAAAATTGGAGAAGGCAGAACAGAAAAAATACCACATTTACCTGACGAAGCTGTGCAGATCCCACCTCATATGATTTCTCACCAAGATATTATATCGGCTATATTTGAAGATAGCATAAATAACGAGGAATATTCAGAGCTTGCCATACTAACGTGTAAAAATACGGATGCATTAATAAGGAAATCTTTAAAAAAATTAATGCACAACAAAGAAATTATCACAGTGCTGATTCTGTACTTGCTGATGACAATGAAAGTCAGGCAAACTTTTCCACTGAATTCATAAACTCTTTAACTCCTTCTGGAATGCCACCACATATTTTGCAGCTTAAGAAAGGTGCAATTATCATGTTACTGCGAAATATGAACCCCAAAAAAGGCCTATGCAATGGCACAAAATTAATTGTTTAACAATTAAAGGACCATTTTATAGATGCTGAAATTTTAACTGGTACCCATAAAGGAGAGAGAGTTTTCATACCAAGAATAGATTTAGCACCACGTAAAAGTAGTCTCCCTCTAATACTTCAAAGAAGACAATTTCCCATAATTATGGCATTTGCAATGACCTTTACTAAATCACAAGGACAAACGTTCAAATCTGTGGGTATTTTCTTGCAAGAACCAGTATTTGCACATGGTCAATTGTACGTTGCATTATCACGGTGCAAAAATCCACAGGCTTTTAAAGTTTACATTGAAAAGAATGAAAGCCAAGGTGATTTATTAGAAGATGGACCTATTTTTACTAAAAACATTGTCTACTATGAAGTACTATAAATTTTCATTAAAGAAATAAAACCCATGCAAAAATAATTTAAAAGCATTGAAAAATACAAAACAATAAACAATTCAGTCATAATGGAAGTACTGTTTATCGATGATTCGCCTCACAAAACATTTGCCTTACAATATTTTTCAAAATTATGTTAAAATGTTAATTAACTATGTTACTGTTTCTAATGTTACAAGTTTGAAAACAATATTTTCAACGTCATTACTTAGACTGATAAGAAAGTTCAAGTTTAAAAAAATATACTTTCAAGTTCTTTACTTTAAAAACATTAGAAAGTTCATGTTAAGAGCTCAACCACGTTTTAAGTCACAATGTAAATATTGTCTGTTATGTTAAGATTACTCCCTGGATTCATGTTTATCACCAGTTCATGGGGTCAGGAAGGAATTAATTTAATTGGGTATGTTTCAAGGAGGGGTTTTACTGTTTGCCTTCCTCTGCATTCAATGTATATTGAAGTTAACAATTATTCAGATCGAAATTGCATGTTAAAAAAACATTGCCTGGGAACATTGCCTGGGAATTTGCTGGGAAAGGCTCTGAAGAAGTCAGAGTTTTATTTGACATCATTGAGAGACTTAACCCAATTTGAGAAATTGATTATGGCCAAATCTAAAACGCATCTCATCTCAAAATGTTATGAAATTATTAAAAAGCCACAAATGGAGTTAAAATCAAAATGTATGCATGACTGGGAAGATGACCTGGATCATAGTTGGACGATTGAGGAGTGGTATAGCTCATTTGCAATCACAGATAGATTTGTTAAAAACCCTGTTTTCAGAGAACTTCACTTTAAAATATGCAATAAGTGGCATTACACGCCGGTTAAGATAGCAATGTTCAGTGGATTAAACCAGGAGAAATTTTGTTGGCGCAATTGTGGTCATATAGGGTCTTCATTGCATATTTGGTGGCAATGCCCAATTATATATAAATTCTGGGGGGAAGTTTTTTTCCAGTTGACTAAAATATGTGAAGTAGAATTGACTCCACTCCCAGAAATAATTTTACTTCATATCTTTCCTCCATTGCCCCTAAAAGTTAAAGCCCTTTTACTGCAGGTTTTGATGGCAGCAAAATCACTGATAGCATTAAAGTGGAAGCAAAAAGATGTACCCTCCTGGAATGAGGTCAAAATGAAAGTGGATAAAAATTGTAGCTTAGAAACAAACTTCTCTGAATTGGGCGTTATAAAAAAAAACAACCTAGCCTGGGCATTATGGAATAAACACGGTCCTAACTAAGTAATTACTCAGGCCCTCGCTCTGACCTTGGACACTTTGACCATGATTCTTGGGCCCACCCACTTGCTCCCCCCTCCTAACCTCCCAACTCCATTATAGGAACCCGATTAACGAATGGTAGGAGTGTGATTGGTAGTGTGTTAAGTTTTAGTTTAAATCCCAGAATAGTAGTTGGCAATTTTGGTATGATGCCCTGGGGAACTTATTGTAGATCATAATGGGTTGCTTTTTTTGCTTTTCCTGTTGGAGCAACGGACCAAATTGAGATGGAAGCTTTCGCCTTCCTATCCTTATTATTGTGCGAGGGTGAAGCCTCCCAGGAAGTGTCTAGAAGGGAAGCCTAGATAGGAAGTATATGTAAACTAGACTCCCCTCTCTTTGTTGCTTTTCTTTTGTAAAACGGTGGAAATAGCATGCAATAATTATATTAAGATATGGTGGAGGGCCATTATAGCCGGGTCCAAATTTTGATAGCGCCAACGCTGTTCTTGAAATTATTTCACACGTGTGTAGTGTGAATTGTTTTGATTGTTATGTTAGTGTTTTTGTATGTACTTTTGTATTCTGTATTTTGTTTATTTTACATGTAAAAAACAATAAAATATTTAAAAAGGAAAAAAAATAAATGGGAGAATGAGCTAAAAAAAAAAAAAAAAAAAAACATTGCCTGAAGTTTACAATACTGATTAGTTTAAAGTTTAACTGTTTTTACATTCAAATGTTAATACTTTAAATACAAAATTATGTTAAAATATTAATTCACTATGTTACTGTTTATAATGTTCCAAGTTGGAAAAATGTTTTGGAAAAGTTCCGTAGTTACACAGATAAGAAAGTTAAAGTTTCAAAAAAATATTATGTCAAGTTTCTTACTTAAGTATATTACAAAGTTCATGTTAAAATTGGATATGTTTCAAGGAGGATTTTTACTGTTTGTCTTCATCTGGATTAAATGTATATTGAAGTTAACAATTCTTCTGATAGAAATTGCATGTTAAAAAAACATTACCTCAAGTTTACATTACTGATTTGTTTAAACTTCAACTGTTTTTACATTCAACTTTTAATACAAAATTATGTTAAAAAATTAATTCACTATGTTACTGTTTATAATTTTCCAAGTTCAAAAAATGTTTTTTCAACTTACAAAGTTACACAAATAATAAAGTTCAAGTTTCAAAAAATATACTTTCAAGTTTCTTACTTAGATATATTACAAACCTCATGTTAAAATTGGATACGTTTCAACAAGAGTTTTTACTGTTTGCTTTCCTCTAGATTCAATGCATATTAAAGTTAACAATTCTTCAGATACAAATTGCATGTTAAAAAACCATTACCTCAAGTTTACAATACTGATTAATTTAAACTTCAACTGTTCTTACATTCAAATGTTAGTACTTTTAATACAAAATGCTTTAAGACTTATTGTTCACCAAGGAGAACATTTTACAAAACTAAACATGTTTAATATCACAATACTTAGAAGTGTCAAATATGTATATTAATAACTAAACAACTTTCCAAACATACACATCTCATTGCCGTCATTTTTTGACAGGCAAGTCGCTAGTAACTAATAACTAACTAGCATAGGAGAGCCTCATAAATGTCTTTTTTGCATGTACACACAAAGGACCAGCAAAACCCAGCACGATCAGTGACAATATTATGTATTTCAGAGCGGAATAACATCATGACATGAAATGTATTACATTTGGTAGTAACTGCAAAAATAGGTATCGTTTTGTGTTAGGCTAAAAAACTGTATCCAGTGATAGATGTACATAATAAGGAGTTTTAAAGCAATAGTACACATAAAACACATAGCCCTACAATAATCCACCTTTGACACCAAGAGTTAACAAATAAGTAAAAATACATAAGAGAAATACAACAATAATAAACTAGGGCAACATTTTAATGTCTGTTATAAGCATAGCAAACATGAAAATAAGAATAATCAAAAGCTGGACTAAAACTGGTCTTCAAACTGACTCCATAAGAGACTAATGTCCCAAATGAAGAAAGCTCACAGGATATGGCAGTGATTATTCTTCCCATAGAGTCACAGTGCTTTTATCCCAGTATGGTCTGTGTTCCATCTGATGTTCCTGTAACAAAACTGATGAGTTCTCAGACATGGAGTCCTTTGCACAAAGTTCACAGTCTAGGTGAGGAAACATATATTCAAGTAAGGAATTCCCAACAGGTAATAACAAGACATAGGCAATTAAGAGTGGTCACACCAAGCAAAAGGTATACAAGTATTCTTTCATCAAGTTCACCCAGCCAGGAGAAAAGGCCAGAAAAGGCAGAAGAGTGCTTTTGAATCTCACTCTTTTGAGTTGAGTCTGATCTGTACTGTGATAATCATCAATGTAAGTGCAACTAGACAGAATAGGAAAAAAAGACAACAATGGCAAGGACAGATAACATAGCCCCTAAGCAATGCCCTCCAAACACCAGCCAATCAACCACCAATACCTAGACCTTATACCTGTTTTCTTGTTCATAACTGGCATATAAATGATGGAGGTGTTTAATAGCAAATATTAAGATTACCATGATTGTTATCTTCAGCTGGGACCTACTTTTAGCAATTATTATTTATCATTGTACAAACACTTCCTGAAGTGCAGCTATGCACTGATATATCAAGAACCCAGAGTTTATGAAATACATTGTCCTCTCTCCCTAGTTACGCTTCCTTTTCAGTTGTTAGTAGAGTATATGTCCCAGCAAGCTGACAGAAAAAGGTGCATTAAGTGTTAGAGGCTAAAGGTCACTGCAAAAAAAAAAGACAGGACTAAAAAAGAAGAGAAACGTGAAAAAAAAATATATATATAAACACAGTCTCATATACTCTCCATATAAATTCAAATTCGTACAAATTGCCCTCTGACGTTATACCCTAAAAAAATCAAAAACATGTCAGATTGCTTCAGAATATGAGATCTTCTGGTCAAGGTAATAGTCAATCATCTGCAGATTTTGAGGCACAGAGTAAGGCATATGTGACATGCTCCCACAGATCTTGCATCTGTTTTCTTGTCAACAGATATATGAATGTTCACATTTCCTGGTCATTGAACAAAAGTTTGTCCTGCCCCCTCTTTCTTGAGTGTACAATAAAAGCAAGGCTTCTGTACGGGATTTGTTTTAATTTGGGAAACATTGTATAAATTCTTTAATCTGTCTTTTTTGTCATTAGGTTGCACACTCAGTAGACTGACGTAAAGAGATAAAAGAAGATGAGTCAAAAGATCTCTACAAGGAAATTAAGGATCTCAAAGGAACATTTCAAGCCAAAGTGGCTGTAATAAAAGACAAAAATGGTAGGGACTTAACAGAAGATAAAGAAGAGGTGGCAGGAATACACTGAAGATCTTTACAAGAAGGATCTTAACATCAGATCTAGTTTGGCTATTTAGCTGGAGCCAGACATCTTGGAGAACATAGTGAAACATACCTTTGATGCCTATTCTGATAACAAGGCTGCAGGAGGTAATGGAACCCCAATTGAACTATTAAACATTCTAAAAGATGATGCTGTCAAAGTATTTGCTTATCTTATGCCAAAAAACTTGGAAAACCTCAAGAGTGTCAAATAGACTTCAAAAGGTCAGTCTGCATCCCAGCCTCAAAAAAAGCAGTGCCAAAGAGTTCTCCACTTATTAAACAATTGCACTAATTTCACATGCTAGCAAAATAATGCCTAAGATCCTACCAGCTTGACTCCAATAATATATGGACCGGGAACTACCATATGTGTAAGCTGGCTCCTTCAGAGGAAGAGACACAAGAGATCAAATTGCCACTGTCCAATGGAAAATAGAGAAAGCAAGAGATTTTCAGAAAAATGTTTACTTCTGATTTATAGACTATTCTAAAATATTTGACTGTGTGGATTACAACAAAATGTGACAAGATCTTAAAGAGATGGGACTACCAGATCCGATCAGATCATCCGCTTCCTGAGAAATCTGTATGTGGACAAATAAGAACTGAGCATGGTACAACAGAATGGTTCAATATTGGAAAATGAGTGCTACAAGGTTGTATATTGTTGCCTTATTTATTTAAATTATATGCAGAGTACATCACGGGTAAGGCCAGACTGGATGAATCCAAAGCCAGAATCAATATTGTTGAAAGAAATATCAACAACCTCAGATACACAGATGATAATACTATGATGGCTGAAAGTGAGGAGGAACTAAATGACTAACTGATGAGGGTAAAAGAAGAGTGCAAAAGCTGGCCTGGTGCTTAACATTAAACAGATGAAGATCATGGCAAATTGCAATTTCAGTTCCTTGTAAATAAATGGGTAAGAGGTAGAGGTAGTGACATATCTTATTTTCCTGGGATCCAACAGATTTCTGTGAAGCAAGTAGCCAAACCAAGCTTTACAGATGAGACAGGGCTTTTGGAGCCAAAAGGGAATAGGAATGTCAGGAATGTTATAATGAGTGGGAAGAGCTGTAACAAGTGCCATAGCTAGGCTGCATCTAGGTAGCGTTAGAGATACATAAAGAATTAATTTGTTTTCTGTTAATATATTTTGTTATTAAAAAGATGACAATTGTATTTATACAGAAGGGGGAAAAAGTATTTGATCCCCATGCTGATTTTGAATGTTTGTCTACTGACAAAGAAAAGATCAGTCTATCATTTTAATGGCAGGTGTATTTTAACAGTGAGAGGCAGAATAACAAAAAAAAAAAAACAAGAAAAAGCATGTCAAAAAAGTTATAAATTGATTTGCAGGTCAGTAAGGGAAATAAGTATTTGACCCCTTTGTACTTGGTGGCAAAACCCTTGTTGGCAATCACAGAGGTCAGACGTTTCTTATAGTTGACCACCAGGTTTGCACACATCACAGAAGGGATTTTGTCCCACTCCTCTTTGTAGATTCCTCTCCAAGTCATTAAGGTTCCAAGGCTGATGTTTGGCAACTTAAACCTTCAGCTCCCTCCACAGATTTTCTGTGGGATAAAGGTCTGGAGACTGACTAGGCCACTCCAGGACATTAATGTGCTTCTTTTTGAGCCTCTCCTTTGTTGCCTTGGCTGTGTGTTTTGGGTCATTGTCATGCTGGAATACCCATCCACGATCCATTTTCAATGCCCTGGCTGAGGGAAGGAGGTTCTCACCCAAGATTTGGCCCTGTCCATCATCCCTTTGATGCAGTGCAGTTGTCCTGTCCCCTTAGCAGAACCCCCCCCCCCCCCCAAAGCATAATGTTTCCACCTCCATGTTTGAGGGTGGGGATGGTGTTCTTGGGGCCATAGGCAGCATTCAGTTGAGTCGATGCCAAAGTACTCGATTTTGGTCTCATCTGACCACAACACTTTTCCAGTTCTCCTCTGAATCATTCAGATGTTCATTGGCAAACTTCAGACGGGCATGTACATGTGCTTTCTGGAACAGGGGGAGCTTGCGGGCACTACAGGATTTCAGTCCTTCACGGCGTAGTGTGCTACCAATTGTTTTCTTGACTATGGTCCCAGCTGCCTTGAGATCATTAACAAGATCCTCCCATGTAGTCCTGGGCTGATTCCTCACTGTTCTCATGATCATTGAAACTCCACGAGATGAGATCTTGCATGGAGCATCAGACTGAGGGGGATTGGTTATTTTGTGTTTTTTCCATTTGCGAATAATCGCACCAACTGTTGTCACCTTCTCACCAAGCTACTTGGTGATAGTCTTGTAGCCCATTCCAGCCTTGTGTAGGTCTACAATCTTGTCCCTGACATCCTTGGACAGCTCTTTGGTCTTGGCCATGGTGGAGAGTTTGGAATCTATTTGATTGATTGCTTTTGTGGACATGTGTCTTTTATTCAGGTAACAAGCTGAGTTTAGGAGCACTCCCTTTAAGAGAGTGGTACTAATCTAAGATCATTACCTGTATAAAAGACACCTTGGAGTCAGAAATCTTGCTGATTGATAGGGGATTAAAAAATCATTCCCTCACTGATCTGCAAGTCAATTTATAACTTTTTTGACATCTGTTTTTCTTTTCTTTTTCTTTTGTTATTCTGCCTCTCACTGTTAAAATACACATACCATTAAAATTATAGACTGGTCATTTCTTTGTCAGTGGACAAACGTTCAAAATCAGCAGGGGATCAGCTCCTTTTTTCCCCCACTGTAGCTTCAATAAATAAAGATATATTTATTTTGTGTTAAAATATGATATATTTATAGACAATGCTTTAGAGCATTTGTTCCAAGGCATCATGGTTTTGTGATGTGTATTAACAAATTGAGTACTGGTTTGCGTGTTACACTGGATTTTGTATCATAAATAGGGCTTAATACTATCATATCATATGTTTTAATAACACATATGTTGATATCGGATTGTTAAGTTCAAATATCCTTTCATCATTTTGTAGTGCTTTTTGTGCTATACTGTCACTTTAAATCCTTCTTGGAAACTCATCAAAAATGTTAAAACTTCTTGCAAGGGGTCTTTGGTGCCCGTAAATCTTTCTTCTGCTTTTTGCATTTATGGAAGTACCATGATTTGCGAGTGATTCCTAAAATCGTATTAGAATAGGTTTTGGGTATCAAGAGTGTCAGGGAGTAACTTGTAATTTATTGTCAGTCGAAAACTCAATGGAAATTTTTACTTTGTTTTTCACCTTTGTAGTAGAGTTTACCCATAGCAGTGGATTTCTCTTGCAATGGCTTAGGGACGAGGGACTAACACAGCTAGGTAGGATTTACTGTGCTGCTATGGCACTCTTAATTGATTTTTAGAAGATTAGCATGGGGGCCTTATTCATCTACTTATTTCAGGTCTTTATTTATCAGACTGCCTGTTTCACATTGTAATGTTTCTATAGCTTCCTTCCTTCCCTTCTTCCCTTTAATATACTTAAAAAAAATCTTTTGGGTTAGTGTTACTTTACAACTAACTTTTCATTTTCTGTTTTATCCAGTCTAATGCCCCTTTTTGCTGCCTTGTTGATTTCCTTGAACTCACATAAAGCAGCCTTTGTCCCCTCTTTTTTGTATAATATAAATGCTTGTTTTTTACTCAGTATCTTGATATTTAAATAATTGTTAAGCCACAGAGCATGAGATTTACTCCTTTTACTTTTATTTTTACATGGTATGTCATTCAATTTGGATATGACACAACATTTTACAAAGTATAGAATAATAGATTGTATTGAGTACAGTTGTCAATTTATAGAGTTTATTGAAAAAATAGCAAAACCAAGAATTAACAATTGTATGTATATAAACTTGTAAACTTTGATTTTTAGATAGATAACAATATGAAATCAATGAGAGTTTTATAAAAATCTATTTAAAGTATTGGATAACAATCAATTTTAAAAGATTATATATTTAATTAGATCAATATAGGAATGAATAAGATCTTATCAAACTTGGATAAACAATTAGATGTCTATCACTTAGAATATATTTGATATTTATATTCAGAGATAAGGCATGTTCATAGATAAGCAATTAACATCTCAAGATGCAAAGAATAAGTAGAAGACTACTTATGTTATAACACGTTTATAATATCATGGAATAATCAGATATCCAACCCACAGAACATATTAGGCATTAACATTCAGTGATATGGTATGTTGCTCTATGAAAACTGTAAATGGCAAAATCAGGTATAAAACCTCTATGGCAGTACAAATATAGAAACATATATTGAAACAATATTAGCTACTTAGGTTATCATGTAGCTAAATCACAAACTAAATAACTTTTGTACATAGGTGTTAAAGTATTCAATAAGAGGTTTTATTACAGAATTGATTAAACTTAATTTATCAAAGCAATCAGTCTGTTTTTGATAGAATGGACCCAGGTGGAAAACAACCAAGCTTTGGGGCTCATCACCCGACATGACCCCCAAAACCTTATTTCAGGTCGTACCCACCATATCAATTGTAACCAAAAGATTGTATCAGGACTATTTAAGTTATATTCTAAAATGTTATAATAGAGACTTGTAGCTATACATTATAAGCAGATCTCTGAATTTATTCTCCAGAGAATACAATGACGTCACTACAGTAATTGGTTTAGATATAATGTGATATATTTTTTTATTTTTAAAAATGGCTTATAACCAATATATTTTTGTCCCTTGAGATTTTTACAATTTCTCTATATCTGCTAAGCGAATATAGTCGGTGATATTAGTGTTTTACAGATATCGGTTAGAGTTGCTCTATAAATTGCAACAGTAAATATATTAGAATAAGTGACTAGTGAGACTTTAAATGTTGCTTTTAATATAGCAACATTGACATCTGTGTAAATAATGATTTACTATTCCCAAAGTATATTGACATATATAGTTGTGATTTATTTTTGCATAATCTAATTAAATGTGATAACATTCAAATGAAAAAATAAAATAGTAAAAGAATGAAAAGGTGTTATGCATTCTATACAAAGGTGCTCTACATTCTATACAAAGGTGCTATACATTCTATACAAAGGTGCTATACATTCTATACAAAGGTGCTCTACAGTCTATACAAAGGTGCTCTGCATTCTATACAAAGGTGCTATACATTCTATACAAAGGTGCTCTACATTCTATACAAAGGTGCTATACATTCTATACTAAGGTGCTATACATTCTATACAAAGGTGCTCTACATTCTATACAAAGGTGCTCTGCATTCTATACAAAGGTGCTATACATTCTATACAAAGGTGCTCTACATTCTATACAAAGGTGCTCTACATTCTATACAAAGGTGCTATACATTCTATACAAAGGTGCTATACATTCTATACAAAGGTGCTCTACATTCTATACAAAGGTGCTCTACATTCTATACAAAGGTGCTATACATTCTATACAAAGGTGCTATACATTCTATACAAAGGTGCTATACATTCTATACACAGGTGCTATACATTCTATACAAAGGTGCTCTACATTCTATACAAAGGTGCTATACATTCTATACTAAGGTGCTATACATTCTATACTAAGGTGCTCTACATTCTATACAAATGTGCTCTACATTCTATACAAAGGTGCTATACATTCTATACACAGGTGCTCTACATTCTATACTAAGGTGCTCTACATTCTATACAAAGGTGCTATACATTCTATACAAAGGTGCTCTACATTCTATACAAAGGTGCTATACATTCTATACAAAGGTGCTCTACATTCTATACACAGGTGCTATACATTCTATACAAAGGTGCTGTACATTCTATACAAAGGTGCTATACATTCTATACAAAGGTGCTCTACATTCTATACAAAGGTGCTCTACATTCTCTACACAGGTGCTATACATTCTATACAAAGGTGCTGTACATTCTATACACAGGTGCTATACATTCTATACTAAGGTGCTATACATTCTATACAAAGGTGCTATACATTCTATACTAAGGTGCTATACATTCTATACAAAGGTGCTATACATTCTATACAAAGGTGGTGAAATTTATAACTTCTATGAATAGTTTATTTGTTTATACTTTTGGTTTTATCAAGATGTCTTGAGATTAAGAGTATCTGTCAGTATGTTGCCGATACTATTATGAACAATAAAGTTTTAGGATTCAATCAGTTATGTAAATTGGATTACAAGCATGCATTTCAATACTTAAGTTTTACTGCTTTTCTCACACATGTTAATCAGTCTGACTGTGATTATCTTGTGACACTTTCTTGGCTCGTGTCACTACTACATCCTACTGTTGTTCAATTGCATTATAAAGATATTTATGTTGCTGAAGTAAACTTTGTATTTATGTTTCTCACAATCTGTGTAATCTCTATGAGACGCCATTTCACAAGCGGCGACTTCAGCAATAATTACCTTGTGGCAAAAAAATGCCACAACTATCCCAACTATATTTTGTGCAAACTTAAGGGCAAGCTGTTAATATATCTCTTGGTTCTACTGTGATAAACACTACAAGTTGGAAACTGGCAATCTATGGGGTTTACCTTGTGGTTCTACTATGAGAGACCACTACACCTTCTGTATCATTATAGGACTAATAGGCTATACCTCGTGGTTCTACTATGAGAGACCACTACACCTTCTGTATCATTATAGGACTAAGTAGGTTATACCTCGTGGTTCTACTATGAGAGACCACTACACCTTCTGTATCATTATAGGACTAAGTAGGTTATAACTCCTGGTTCTACTATGAGAGACCACTACACCTTCTGTATCATTATGGGACTAATAGGTTATACCTCGTGGTTCTACTATGAGAGACCACTACACCTTCTGTATCATTATAGGACTAATAGGCTATACCTCATGGTTCTACTATGAGAGACCACTACACCTTCTGTATCATTATAGGACTAAGTAGGTTATACCTCGTGGTTCTACTATGAGAGACCACTACACCTTCTGTATCATTATAGGACTAAGTAGGTTATAACTCCTGGTTCTACTATGAGAGACCACTACACCTTCTGTATCATTATGGGACTAATAGGTTATACCTCGTGGTTCTACTATGAGAGACCACTACACCTTCTGTATCATTATAGGACTAATAGGTTATACCTCATGGTTCTACTATGAGAGACCACTACACCTTCTGTATCATTATAGGACTAATAGGTTATACCTCGTGGTTCTACTATGAGAGACCACTACACCTTCTGTATCATTATAGGACTAATAGGTTATACCTCGTGGTTCTACTATGAGAGACCACTACACCTTCTGTATCATTATAGGACTAAGTAGGTTATACCTTGTGGTTCTACTATGAGAGACCACTACACCTTCTGTATTATTATAGGACTAAGTAGGTTATAACTCCTGGTTCTACTATGAGAGACCACTACACCTTCTGTATCATTATAGGACTAATAGGTTATACCTCGTGGTTCTACTATGAGAGACCACTACACCTTCTGTATCATTATAGGACTAATAGGTTATACCTCGTGGTTCTACTATGAGAGACCACTACACCTTCTGTATCATTATAGGACTAAGTAGGTTATACCTCGTGGTTCTACTATGAGAGACCACTACACCTTCTGTATCATTATAGGACTAAGTAGGTTATAACTCCTGGTTCTACTATGAGAGACCACTACACCTTCTGTATCATTATAGGACTAATAGGTTATACCTCGTGGTTCTACTATGAGAGACCACTACACCTTCTGTATCATTATAGGACTAATAGGTTATACCTCGTGGTTCTACTATGAGAGACCACTACACCTTCTGTATCATTATAGGACTAAGTAGGTTATACCTCATGGTTCTACTATGAGAGACCACTACACCTTCTGTATCATTATAGGACTAATAGGTTATACCTTGTGGTTCTACTATGAGAGACCACTACACCTTCTGTATCATTATAGGACTAAGTAGGTTATACCTCGTGGTCCTACTATGAGAGACCACTATACCTTCTGTATCACTATAGGACTAAGTAGGTTATACCTCGTGGTTCTACTATGAAGGACCACCACACCGTCTCTATCACTATAGGACTAAGTAGGTTATACCTCGTGGTTCTTTTTTAGACACCACTACTATACCCCAAAGTTCTTAATGCAATTGGACATTTATATGGACTAGATATATTATACCTCGTGGTCCCCCTATATCTTGGCCACTACATACACCTTGTATGGGACAGTATAAGCATGTAAGATCTTCATGGGACATCTGTATAGAAGCTTTTTGTTAAGAAGCTATAGCATATTATCAGCTTTTGCTTCAGACGTTTTTTTTACACCAAAGTGACGCCATCAACACCCGACGTACGTTTCGTGAGATCTGTGGATCTCAGCTCATCAGGGGCTTCGGATTACCACGTTGTAGGCCTCTATTTATTTAAAGCCTCTCTAAGCAATTCATTAACTATTTCAGTTCCTGCAGATTGCCTTTCATCCTCATATATTATATAGGCATATCTGACTTTGTTTTTTCTTCATTGTTCTATATATAAAATTTAGAGATGTATGTTTTTAACTATGATTATTTACTTGGTGAAATATAAATCATAAATTATATTCATGTAATGAATAATTATTTTGTAAAATTGTGTGTAATATTATGCTTATATTAAGCTTACACTCTTTATTATTATGATGTTAGTTTTCTATATCTCATAGAATAAAGATTATATCTTACTTCACAGAGTATTTATTAATAATTCATGTTAAGGAGCCTAACTTTGAATATGACCAGTTTGTTACATTTTGTGTTTTATATATAAAGCCTTAATCTTTGTCCCCATAATTGTGTGAATATATCAAATATATTTATCTATTTATTATTAATGTTTATAATTCCTGGTATATTTCCCAACAATTGACTACTACACTTGTTGAAAATATTGGGTCATTATTATTATGATTTAAATGAAAGCTGCATAGGTAAATTCCTCATTTAAACCTGATGGACTTTTTCTATCTAAATGAAAAATCCAATTAGCCTCACGGCACAGTAGTCGTTTATCCCAATTACCTTTTATGATAATTTGAGGGATGTAGTCTATGCCAATAAATTGTAAACAGTATGGGTTATTGTTATGTTCATGTCTAACATGTCTGGCAATAGATGTATACGCTTTATTTAAGACATCATTGACGTGTTCTAATATACGTCGTCTGAATTGTCTCTTAGTTTTTCCTGTATATTTTTTATTACATGAACAAACTATTTGATATATTATCCCTTCTGTCTGGAAATTTATATTATGTCTAATTGTGTAACTTTTAGTATTTGTTGCATTATAGAATTCTTTCTTATGAGGTACAAAGGGCAGGCTTTACATTTGCCACAGGAGTATGAGCCTTTTTGTGCTTCTGGTAGCCAGTTTCTTTGGCTTTCTTTCTCTTCTTAATAAATATGAACAAGAAGATTCCTAAGATTTTTTGCTCTTCTGTATGTTCTCGTACCCACTGTTGTAATAACTTTGCTGAGTTAAAATGTCCCAGTGCTTTTGCATTATGGCTTTTACTTGTTGGGACTGATTTGAAAAAATTGTGATAAACCGAATAGGCTGTTGTTTTTGGTCCTTTGGTCCATCATGTAAAAGATGATTTCTTTCTTCAGCTAATGCTCTATGGTACGCAGTTTTTAATATCTTCTTGGAATGTCCTCTTTGAATAAATCTTTCCTGTAATTCTTTTGTAGAGATGTCGCGAATAGTTCGAACTGCGAACATATGCGATATTCAACCCGCCCCCTATACTTTATCATTGGGCAAACTTTGACCCTGCATGTCACAGTCAGCAGACACATTCCAGCCAATCAGCAGCATACACTCCCTTCCAGAGCCTTCTACCTCATGGACAGCAGCCATTTTGGAATCATAACTAACTTGCAGTCTTACTGAGAGGAGGCTGAGTGTAGGTGATACTGCATCAATAGGGAAAACCATAGCTAGGCTACTGTACACAGTGTGCAATACAGTCCTGAAGGACTCTTTTGATCTCTGCTGCAAGGACACCCCTGTGTCTCTTCCCCCCTTATCATCATCCTCCCCTCACCTTAGCACCCAACCCTAACACCCCTCACACTTATCCATGACACCCATCAACCTAACACCTAACCCTAACACCCCTCACACTTATCCCTAAGACATAACACCCCTCACACTTATTCCTAACATGCCTCACCCTAACACCCCTTACACTTATCCTTAACAACCCTCACCCTAACACCTAACCCTAACACCCCTCACACTTATCTTTAACACCCCTCAACCTAACACCTAACCCTAACACCCCTCACACGTTTCCCTAGCACCCCTCACACTAACCCTAACACCCCTCACACTTATCCCTAACACCCCTCACCCTAACCCTAACACCCCTCACACTTATCCCTAACACCCCTCACCCTAACCCTAACACCCCTCACACTTATCCCTAAAACCCCTAACCCTAACACCTAACCCTAACACCCCTCACACTTATCCCTAAAACCCCTCACCCTAACCCTAACAACCATCACACTTATCCCTAACACCCCTCACCCTAACACCTAACCCTAACACCCCTCACACTTATCCCTAACACCCCTCACACTTATCCCTAACACCCCTCACCCTAACCCTAACACCCCTCACACTTATCCCTAACACCCCTAACCCTAACACCCCTCACCTTTAACACATAACCCTAACACCCCTTACACTTATCCCTAACACCCCTCACCCTAACCCTAACACCCCTCAAACTTATCCCTAACACCCCTCACCCTAACACCTAACCCTAACACCCCTCACACTTATCCCTAACACCCCTCACCCTAACACCTAACCCTAACACCCCTCACACTTATCCCTAATACCCCTCACCCTAACACCTAACCCTAACACCCCTCACACTTATCCCTAACACCCCTCACCCAAACCCTAACACCCCTCACACTTATCCCTAACACCCCTAACCCTAACACCCCTCACACTTAACCTTAACACCTAACCCTAACATCCCTCACCCTAACACCTAACCCTAACACCCCTTACACTTATCCCTAACACCCCTTACCCTAACCCTAACCCTAACACCCCTCACACTTATCCATAACACCCATCAACCTAACACCTAACCCTAACATTCTCAAACTTATCCCTAAGACCTAACAACCCTCACACTTATTCCTCACACCCCTCACCCTAACACACCTCAACCTTATCCCTAACACCCCTCACCCTAACACCTAACCCCCTCACCCTTATCCCTAACACCCCTTACCCTAACACCCCTCACACTTATCCCTGTGTCTCTTCCCCCCCTAATCATCAAGGGAGGGGGGAAAGAGACACAGGGGAGGATGATGAGGGGGGGGGGAGACACAGGGGAAGATGATGAGGGAGGGGGAAAAGAGACACAGGGGAGGATTATGAGTGAGGGGGAAAGAGACACAGGAGAGGATGATGATGGAGGGGGAAGAGACACAGGGGAGGATGATGAGGAAGGGGGGAAAGAGACACAGGGGAGGTTGATGAGGGAGGATGATGAGGAAGGGGGGATAAGACACAGGGGAGGATGATGAGGAAGGGGGGAAAGAGACACAGGGGAGGATGATGAGGGAGGGGGTAAAGAGATACAGGGGAGGATGATGATGGAGGGGGATGTTAGGTTATTTATGCCCTTTATGGATTAAAACCAGACTCTGCATCGACTATGTAATTTTCTGTGGGAGTTTTGACATGGATCCCCCTCCGGCATGCCACAGTCCAGGTGTTAGTCCCCTTAAAATAACTTTTCCATCACTATTGTGGCCAGAAAGGGTCCCTGTGGGTTTTAAAATCCATTGAAGTCTATGGTGGTTCGCCGGGTTCGCCGGTTCGCGAACATTTGCGGCGGTTCGCGTTCGCGGCTCGTGAACCGAAAATTTTATGTTCGTGACATCACTATTCTTTTGCTTGTTTTACGAAATCATTGACGTTACTGCAATTACGTCTCAGACGTAGGTACTGGCCTATTGGTATTGCTTTTTTAGTTGATGTTGGGCGATGACTTTGCCAGTGTAATAAGGAATTGGTTGCAGTTGTTTTTCTGTGTGTCTTAGTCTCAAGTACTTGTTTTTCATTGATTTCAATACTTAAATCAAGGAATGGTATATTTTTCTTGTTGGATTCAATCGTGTTGCTATTTATAGAGCAACTCTAACCAATATCTGTAAAACACCAATATCACCTGCTATATTCACTTAGCAGCTATAGACAAATTGTAAAAAGGGACAAAAATATATTGGTTATAAGCCGTTTTTAAAAATAAAAAATATATCACATTATATCTAAACCAATTACTGTAGTGACGTCATTGTATTCTCTGGAGAATAAATTCAGAGATCTGTTTGTATATATTCTTTGTTTTAAACAATCAAATTTTAATTATAAAAATGATTTTAAATAATTTTCATTAAAGATTGTATTTTTAAATTTAGTAAGCGGAAATTCATAACATATTTAGCCACATAAAAGTGTTCCCCTTTTTTTGTTATTTCTCTCTGTGCCCATCTTCAGGGACACAGATAACAAAAAGATCTATTATCTAAGTGTTCACACTTTGGCTATAACCAAACAAAGGATCAACTCTAAGAGAATTTTGAACTTCAAGCCTCAGAGAGTATAATAGAGTATAATAAAGGAGAGAAAGGGGTCTTCCATTCCAATGGGATATATGGGATAGATATATGAAAAATAAAACAAAAGATGTATAACATATACCATTTTTTATTTGTATATATACAATGTTGGTTATACTCTATTTAGTCCCTACTTCCCGATTAACTGCAATCTTCGATTGTTCATATACATTTCATGTAAATCATATGATTCCTGACACCCAGAATGAATGGACAATATGTATGCTGTAAATGTATATTTTATGTGTTTACTGTCTGATTTTTTTGTATTTTTGTTCTAAACTTTAAAATAAAGTAATAATAATTAAAAAAAGATAACATAAACATTTACTTGAGATGGGGGTTTAGTTAACAAGCCATTGTCAATCTCTAGCAGCATATGATCCAGTCTGGCTGATAAACTAACCTTCCTTGTTCTCCGATCAATACCCTATTACTCTCTAGGGCAGTGGTTTCCAATCCGGTTCTCAAGGCACCCCAGACAGGCCAGGTTTTACATTTAACTGGGTGAACACAGGTGAGAAAATTAGAGGCTTGTGTTGAATACTAATTGCCTCATCTGCGTTCACAATGTTAAATCCAATACCTGACCTGTCTGTGGTGCCTTGAAGACCAGTTTGGAAACCACTGCTCTAGGGGGGTAATCACCCTAAACAGTAGTGGAGACACCAAACCTGGTTAAGTATTAATGTCTCTCTGCACCTTGGCTAACTGTGTACATGTACCTGTAACTCACTAAGAAGTCCCCATCTTTCCCTGCTCCCCAAGTTCATAGCATGGCATCCCTCTATAACGTACCTCTTGGTCTGTAGTCCTCTTTCTCAGAGTATCGAGCACAGTGAGATAACACAACAAAAGGAAAAAGCAAATGATAATACATAACATCCAACAACATTAACCATTGCAAGCCTGTAGTCCATGACAATTGTGCAGTCCATGACATTTTAACCCTTGCCAATCCCTGGCCAGAATCCTTCGAAAGTCTGTGGCCCAGAATTCTTTGTCTGCCCCCAAAAGTCATTTTGTCCATATGGACATGACATATGTTACAATACCCATGCTGGGAATCTATGGAGGGAAATACAGAGGACACAGTAAGACATTCTTAAGGGTAATGTACTATTGCTCTGGCTGTATGTCTCTAAACCCCTTCAGTAGAAGGGATTCAGAACATTTTACTATGTAGCTGTTGCTGCTTATATAACTTTAAAAAAAGATTGGATATGTGTTTGAACAAAATAGGCATTAAGGGTTATCCTGGATAACTATGGAAGGAGTATTGATCCAGGGAGGAATTCAATTGCCAGTATCTGAGGTCAGTAAGGAATTTTTATTTCTATCCCCTTTTGAGACAATTGCCAATGTTTTGTTTAGTTTATTTTCTGTTGGACTTCCTATGGATCAATTCACAATTAATCTGCATGTTCTAAATATCCGAGGAGATCTAAAAAGGTTGAACCTGATGGACTAAAAGTCTTTTTTTACACCATTCTCTGCATAATTAAAACATCTTCACTTTTTCCTGTCACAAATATTCATGGTCCCACATTCAAATCGAGGCCAATAACTCAGAGCCATATGTATGTATTTTTGGCTTGATTTCAGACTTCACTGTGGTAAATATATTTCCACTACCAAAGCTAAATGATCAAATCTGATAGATTATGTGAAGATCCTCTTTATTTCAATATTCCCTTCTTTAATTGCTCTTTCAGAGTTTCAATTTTGTGTCTCCTCCTCTCCAAAAAGATAGACAGCTTTCTATAGCACTGACTATTTATTACAGGGAATTTCACTCAAGTAACACACAGAGGAACACTGATACAGTATGTTATGAGTCCCTGACTTGTGACAGCTAAAATTGATCTAAAAATAAATTCCTTTTTACTGATGAATGTAAATTCACATATATCATTATTTCCTCTTAGATATGGACAACTGCTTGAAGTGCCCAGAGGATCGCTGGGCTGATGTAAATAGAGTTCTCTGCCTACCAAGAAGTATAGAATTTCTCTCGTATCAGGATCCACTTGGTGAAGTCTTGGTGGCCCTTGCCGCTTCTTTCTTTGTTGTCACTTTTGCAGTTTCGGGGATCTTTCTCAAGTACAGACAAACTCCGATTGTGAAAGCCAATAATCAGAATCTCAGCTATGTCCTTCTAGTCTCTCTCATGCTGTGCTTTCTCTGCTCCTTGCTTTTCATTGGACGTCCTATGAAGATGACCTGTCTGATAAGACAAGCAGCTTTTGGTATTATTTTCACCATTGCTATTTCCTCTGTTCTGGCAAAAACCGTGACAGTTGTCATTGCTTTTAATGCTATGAAACCAAATAGCAAATTGAGGAGATGGGTAGGAACCAGAATACCTAGCTGCCTTGTCCTCTTCTGCTCACTGGGTGAGGTTCTGATATGTGTTGCTTGGTGTATCCACTTTCCTCCTTTTCCAGACTATGACACCCATTCAGAAAAAGGCAAGATAATATTACAGTGTAATGAGGGATCTGCCACTATATTCTATGTTATGGTTAGTTACATCGGATGTCTGGCTTTCTTCTGCTTTTGTGTGGCTTTCTTGGTAAGAAAAATGCCAGACACATTCAATGAAGCTCAGTATATAACATTCAGCATGCTGGTGTTCTGCAGTGTTTGGGTCTCCTTCATCCCAGCCTATCTCAGCACCAAAGGGAAATACATGGTGGCTGTGGAGGTATTTGCCATCCTAGCTTCTGCTTCAGGACTTCTGTGCTGTATATTTTTCTCTTAATGCCACACTATGCTTATTAGACCTGAGCTTAATTCTAGAGAATGTTTAACAAAAATAAATTAAGACTTTAATTTAGGATTCTGTGGCTCATGTACTAAAGTGTGTATCTTGTAGACTTTGTGAGAACTTCTACAGATCTATTTTATCTCATGGAACAGTTTTTCTAACATTTGACATCTTCAATTCAAGAGGTTTCCCAGTTCTCTTTGTCGCCTACTGAATATGTCATCTGTCTAGATCCGCATGTTAGGATGGGGTAAATGTAGTTATATATCACCTCACTGCATCCTCCAAAATAACAACTTGGCATACTACTCACACAGTCTTCCAGACTCAATCTGCTTAAACCTATTTACTACTCTACTCCTCCACCTCCTTATGCTCCATTACTCACAATAGCACTGTTCATCTCCTGTGTCCCCTGCAATGTCTTCCCACAACTACATCCTCTTGTGGAGGTCTTGCTAGCTCATGTTTATTTTTTCTGTAATATTTTTTTTCTTTATTATCCTCTGTCATCCTCACTTCCTTTTGTATTCCATCTCTCCTTTGATGGCAGATTATTGTCTTATTATTTGATCAAAACATTTAAGTTTTAGGTGTGCTATCAATCCTTCCAGAGAGCAGTCTGTTTTTCCCCTTGGATATGGATTGTTTTGATCTTTTTGCAATCCAGGGAAATCTCAAAGTTTTCTTCAACACCATAAGTGTATATCCTTGGGCCCTCAACCTTCCTAAAGGGCAAACTCTCACAGTTGTATGTTATTAATGGGTAGCCCAAAGCTCTGACTATACAGACATTTGTTACTAATGATTGATGCCTTTGCTTTTTAATACCTTGTCTAGATTTGCCATAGCTTTTCTCCCAAGATGGAAGTTCTCTAGATTTCTGGATTCAGTCACCATCTGCAGTAATCTTTCTACCCAAGAATATAATATCTGTTACTTCCTCCATGTTCCCCCATCTATTTGGAAATGTTTAATGTGTTGATATAACCTTTCTTTGCTACTTGTGTCTTCCAATCATTCAAAGAACACAGCTTTGGGTAAATATATAAGATTAAAAAAATAGAGAGCACAAGAAGAATGGTGAAATAAAGTCACATTTATTTATTAAAACATAAAACCTACTTACAAAATGATGATGATTAAGTGATGTCAATCCGTGACACGTAAGATGGGTTTATAATTGTATTTAGCGTTTTACTTGCAAAACTCAAACAATTTAATCGATACAACTAAAATATATTAAAAATACCCAAACACAACACTTTAATGAACACTGGATTGCTTCTGTCTCCTAATACTCACATATATTGTACCAAAATGCTGCTGCTCGTTACTCAGGGACAGGATCTCTGGTAAAAGTGATTGCAGATAATATTCTAATTGATGGTAATGCAAAATTCTCAAGATTTAGTTTCCCCGCCATTCTTACTTGGTATAACGGAGGTGTTAGACATTGTTCCCAATTTTTGAAGACTGGGAAGAAGCATAGAAATGCTGGCTTTTATGTAATTATTGCTATCAATAAGTATTTTCATATATATATATATCACAAAAGTGAGTAAACCCCTCTCTTTTTGTAAATATTTTATTATATCTTTTCATGTGACAACACTGAGGACATGCCCCTCTGCTACAATGTGAAGTAGTAAGTGTACGGCCTGTATAACAGTGTACATTTGCTGTCCCCTCAAAATAACTCAACACACCGCCATTAATGTCTAAACACAAAAGTGAGTACACCCCTAAGTGGAAATGTCCAAATTGGGACCCAAGTGTCAAAATTTGGTGTGGACACCATTGTTTTCCAACATTGCTTTAATCCTCATGTATATGCACTTCACCAGAGCTTCAAAGTTAGGCAAAATAATTTCAGATGGCTGAGAAGGTCTTGAGAGAGAACACAGAGCAATCTCATAAGATAAAACCTATAATTGATGTTTTTACTTTCTTCTATTCCTCATTGTTTTAACCACACGCTATCAACAGGTACGAGATAATACACAATGGGTAATTCAAAAATCCAAAATATTGGACTGAAATATCTAGAACAAAGATATAATATATTATTTTAAAACATGGAATAAGACTGCTCTCTTGTGGGCAGAACGTCAAACACCATTCCACTATATATATATATAATACAATTGTGCATGTTCGTGCAAATATGGTGGGAGGCTGGTTGAAAACAGTCCGGTGATGGTCAGTGGGTGAAAAAGAAAGAGTTTATCCATTAGGACAAGGAGAAGCTCATGCTTGTTTCTGTCTGTCGCTCTCTAGGCTTTTTATCTGTCTGTCCCTCTCTGGCATAAACTTGTGCCCTCTTTTCTTTGCCCAGTGATCTATCTTTATTATACAATTTTCCTAAAAAGAATATCAACAAGGGATTCCTTCTAAACAAGTTAAGGAGCAGTCCTATCCAGCAAGGGTCTCCATGCTAACTTCATATTGGGTAATGTATAGCTACAAGTCTCTATTATAACATTTTAGAATAGAATTTAAATAGTCCTGATACAATCTTTTGGTTACAATTGATATGGTGGGTACGACCTGAAATAAGGTTTTGGGGGTCATGTCGGGTGATGAGTCCCAAAGCTTGGTTGTTTTCCACCTGGGTCCATTTTTTTTTAAAAAACAGACTGATTACTTTGATAAATTAAGTTTAATCAATTCTGTTATAAAACCTCTTATTGAATACTTTAACACCTATGTACAAAAGTTATTTAGTTTGTGATTTAGCTACATGATAACCTAAGTAGCTAATATTGTTTCAATATATGTTTCTATCTTTGTACTGCCATAGAGGCTTTATACCTGATTTTGCCATTTACAGTTTCCATAGAGCAACATACCATATCACTGAATGTTAATGCCTAATATGTTCTGTGGGTTGGATATCTGATGTTTCCATGATATTATAAATGTGTTATATTATAACATAAGTAGTCTTCTACTTATTCTTTGCATCTTGAGATGTTAATTGCTGATCTATGAACATGCCTTATCTCTGAATATAAATATCAAAAATATTCTATGGGATAGACATCTGATTGTGTATCCAAGTTTGATTAGATCTTATTCATTCCTATATTGATCTAATTAAATATATAATGTTTTAAAATTGATTTTCATCCAATACTTTAAATGGATTTTTATAATACTGTAATTGATTTCATATTGTGATCTATCTAAAAAGTTTACAAGTTTCTATACATACAATTGTTAATTCTTGGTTTTGCTATTGTTTCAATAAACTCTATAAATTGACAACTGAACTCAATACAATCTATTATTCTATACTTTGTAAAATGTTGTGTCCTATCCAAATTGAATGACATACCATGGGAAAATAAAAGTAAAATTAGTAAATTTCATGCTCTGTGGCATAACAATGATTTAAATATCAAGATACTGAGTAAAAAACAAGTATTTATATTATACAAAAAAGAGGGGACAGAGGCTGCTTTATGTGATTACAAGGCAGCAAAATGGGCCATTAGACTGGATAAAATAGAAAATGAAAAGTTAGTTGCAAACTAAAGTAACACTAACCCAAAAGATTTTTTTTTAAGAACATTAAAGGGAAGAAGGACAGGAAGGAAGCTATAGAAACATTACAATGTGAAACAGGCAGTCTGATAAATAAAGACCAGAAATAGGTAGATGAATAAGGCCCCAATGCTAATCTTCTAAAAATCAATTAAGAGTGCCATAGCGGCACAGTAAATCCTACCTAGCTGTGTAAGTCCCTCGTCCCTAAGCCATTGCAAGAGAACTCCTCCGAGCCACTGCTATGGGTAAACGCTATGAGAAAGCTAAAAAACAAAGTAAAAAATTCCATTTAGTTTTCGACTGACAATAAATTAAAAGTTACTCCCTGACACTCTTGATACCCAAAACCTATTCTAATACGATTTTAGGAATCACTCGCAAATCATGGTACTTCCACAACTGCAAAAAGCAGAAGAAAGATTTACGGGCACCAAAGACCACTTGCAAGAAGTTTTCTAATTTTTGATGAGTTACCAAGAAGGATTTAAAGTGACAGTATAGCACAAAAAAGCACTACAAAATGCTGAAATTATATTTCAACTTAACAATCCAATATCAACTTATGTGTTATTAAAAAATATGATATGATAGTATTAAGCCATTTTTATGATACAAAATCCAGGGTAACACGCAACCCAGTGCTCAATTCATTAATACACATCACAAACCTATGATGCCTTGGAACAAATGCTCTAATGCATTGTCTACAAATATATCATATTTTAACAGAAAATAAATTCATCTTTATTTATTGAAGCTACAGTGGGAGAAAAAAGGCACTGATCCCCTGCAGATTTTGAACGTTTGTCCACTGACAAATAAGTGATCAGTCTATAATTTTAATGGTCGGTGTATTTTAACAGTGAGAGATAGAATAACAAAAGAAAAAACAAGAAAAATGCATGTCAAAAAAGTTATAAATTGACTTGCAGGTCAGTGATAGAATACGTATTTAATCCCCTATCAATCAGCAAGATTTCTGACTCCAAGATGTCTTTTATACAGGTGATGAGCTGATATTAGGACCACTCTCTTAAAGGGAGTGCTCCTAATTTCAGCTTGTTACCTGTATAAAAGACACCTGTCCACAAAAGCAATCAATCAAATAGATTCCAAACTCTCCACCATGGCCAAGACCAAAGAGTTGTCCAAGGATTTCAAGGACAAGATTGTAGACCTACACAAGGCTTGAATGGGCTACAAGACCATCGCCAAGCAGCTTGGTGAGAAGGTGACCACAGTTGGTGCGATTATTCGCAAAAGGAAAAAACACAAAATAACCAGTCTCCCTCGGTCTGATGCTCCAGGCAAGATCTCACCTCGTGGAGTTTCAATGATCATGAGAACAGTGATAAATCAGCCCAGAACTACACAGGAGGATCTTGTTAATGATGTCAAGGCAGCTGGGACCAAAGTCACCAAGAAAACAATTGGTAAATAAACTGCGCCGTGAAGGACTGAAATCCTGCAGTGCCAGCAAGGTCCCCCTGCTCAAGAATGCACATGTACAAGCCTGTCTGAAGTTTGCCAATGAACATCAGAATGATTCAGAGGAGAACTGGGAAAGTGTTGTGGTCAGATGAGACCAAAATTGAGTTCTTTGGCATCAATTCAACTGAATGACCCCAAGAACACCATTCCCACCGTCAAACATGCAGGTGGAAACATTATGCTTTGGGGGTGTTTTTCTGCTAAGGGGACAGGACAACTGCACTGCATCAAAGAGCCGATGGACGGGGCCATGTACCGTCAAATCTTGGGTGAGAACCTCCTTCCCTCAGCCTGGGCATTAAAAATGTCTTGTGGATGGGTATTCAAGCATGACAATGACCCAAAACACACATCTAAGGCAACAAAGGAGTGGCTCAAGAAGAAGAACATTAAGGTCCTGGAGTGGCATAGCCAGTCTCCAGACTTTAATCCCACATAAAATCTGTAGAGGGCGCTGAAGGTTTGAGTTCCGAACATCAGCCTCTAAACCTTAAATACTTTTCAGATGAATCTACAAAGCGGAGTGAGACAAAATCCCTCCTGAGAAGTGTGCAAACCTGGTGGCCAACCACAATAAACGTCTGACCTCTGTAATTGCCAACAAGGGTTTTACCACCAAATACAAAGGGGTCAAATACTTATTTTCCTCATTGACCTGCAAATCAATTTATAACTTTTTTGACATGCGTTTTTCTTGTTTTTTTTGTTTTGTTATTTAGTCTCTTATTGTTAAAATACACCTACCATTAAAATGATAGACTGATCACTTCTTTGTCAGTGGACAGACATTCAAAATCAGCATGGGGATCAAATACTTTCCCCCCCCACTGTATAAATACAATTGTCATCTTTTTAATATCAAAATATATTAACAGATAAAAAAATATTTCTTTATGTATCTCTAATGCTTCCTTGACGCAGCCTAGCTATGGCACTTGTTACAGCTCTTCCCACTCATTATAATATTCCTGACCTTCCTATTCACTTTTGGCTCCAAGAGCCCTGTCCCATCTGTAAAGCTTGGTTTGGCTACTCACTTTACAGAAATCTGTTGGATTCCAGGAAAATAAGATCTGTCACTACCTCCACCTCTTACCCATCTATTTACCAGGAACTGAAATTGCCATTTGCCATGATCTGTTTAATGTTAAGCAGCAGGCCAGCTTTTGCACTCTTCTTTTACCCTCATCCGTTGGTCATTTAGTTCCTCCTCTCTTTCAGCCATCAGAGTAGTATCATTTGTGTATCTGAGGTTGTTGATATTTCTTTCAACAATATTGATTCTGGCTTTGGATTCATCCAGTCTGGACTTACCCATGATGTACTCTGCATATAATTTGAATAAATAAGGCAACAATATACAACCTTGTAGCACTCATTTTCCAATATTGAACCATTCTGTTGTACCATGCTCAGTTCTGACAGTGGCTTCTTTATCCACATACAGATTTTTCAGGAAGGGGATGATCTGATTGGATCTGGTACTCCCATCTCTTTAATATCTTGTCACATTTTGTTGTACTCCACACAGTCAAAGACTTTAGAATAGTTTATAAAGTAGAAGAAAAAGATTTTCTGGAACTCTCTTGCTTTCTATATTTTCCATCGGACAGTGGCAATTTGATCTCTTGTGTCTCTTCCTCTGAAGGACTCAGCTTACACATATGGTAGTTCCCGGTCCATATATTATTGGAGTCAAGCTGGTAGGATCTTAGGCATTATTTTGCTAGCATGTGAAATTAGTGCAATTGTTTAATAAGTGGAGAACTCTTTGGCACTGCTTTTTTTGAGGCTGGGATGCAGACTGACCTTTTGAAGTCTATTTGACACTCTTGAGGTTTTCCAAGTTTTTTGGCATAAGATAAGCAAATACTTTGACAGCATCATCTTTTAGAATGTTTAATAGTTCAATTGGGGTTCCATTACCTCCTGCAGCCTTGTTATCAGAATAGGCATCAAAGGTATGTTTCACTATGTTCTCCAAGATGTCTGGCTCCAGCTAAATAGCCAAACTAGATCTGATGTTAAGATCCTTCTTGTAAAGATCTGCCACCTCTTCTTTATCTTCTTTTAAGTCCCTACCATTTTTGTCTTTTATTACGGCCACTTTGGCTTGAAATGTTCCTTTGAGATCCTTAATTTCCTTGTAGAGATCTTTTGACTCATCTTCTTTTATCTCTTTACGTCAGTCTACTGAGTGTGCAACCTAATGACAAAAAAGACAGATTAAAGAATTTATACAATGTTTCCCAAATTAAAACAAATCCCATACAGAAGCCTTGCTTTTATTGTACACTCAAGAAAGAGGGGGCAGGACAAACTTTTGTTCAATGACCAGGAAATGTGAACATTCATATATCTGTTGACAAAAAAACAGATGCAAGATCTGTGGGAGCATGTCACATATGCCTTACTCTGTGCCTCAAAATCTGCAGATGATTGACTATTACCTTGACCAGAAGATCTCATATTCTGAAGCAATCTGACATGTTTTTGATTTTTTTAGGGTATAACGTCAGAGGGCAATTTGTATGAATTTGAATTTATATGGAGAGTATATGAGACTGTGTTTATATATATATTTTTTTTTCACGTTTCTCTTCTTTTTTAGTCCTGTCTTTTTTTTTTGCAGTGACCTTTAGCCTCTAACACTTAATGCACCTTTTTCTGTCAGCTTGCTGGGACATATACTCTACTAACAACTGAAAAGGAAGAGTAACTAGGGAGAGAGGACAATGTATTTCATAAACTCTGGGTTGTTGATATATCAGTGCATAGCTGCACTTCAGGAAGTGTTTGTACAATGATAAATAATAATTGCTAAAAGTAGGTCCCAGCTGAAGATAACAATCATGGTAATCTTAATATTTGCTATTAAACACCTCCATCATTTATATGCCAGTTATGAACAAGAAAACAGGTATAAGGTCTAGATATTGGTGGTTGATTGGCTGGTGTTTGCAGGGCATTGCTTAGGGGCTATGTTATCTGCCCTTGCCATTGTTGTCTTTTTTTCCTATTCTGTCTAGTTGCACTTACATTGATGATTATCACAGTACAGATCAGACTCAACTCAAAAGAGTGAGATTCAAAAGCACTCTTCTGCCTTTTCTGGCCTTTTCTCCTGGCTGGGTGAACTTGATGAAAGAATACTTGTATACCTTTTGCTTGGTGTGACCACTCTTAATTGCCTATGTCTTGTTATTACCTGTTGGGAATTCCTTACTTGAATATATGTTTCCTCACCTAGACTGTGAACTTTGTGCAAAGGACTCCATGTCTGAGAACTCATCAGTTTTGTTACAGGAACATCAGATGGAACACAGACCATACTGGGATAAAAGCTCTGTGGCTCTATGGGAAGAATAATCACTGCCATATCCTGTGAGCTTTCTTCATTTGGGACATTAGTCTCTTATGGAGTCAGTTTGAAGACCAGTTTTAGTCCAGCTTTTGATTATTCTTATTTTCATGTTTGCTATGCTTATAACAGACATTAAAATGTTGCCCTAGTTTATTATTGTTGTATTTCTCTTATGTATTTTTACATATTTGTTAACTCTTGGTGTCAAAGGTGGATTATTGTAGGGCTATGTGTTTTATGTGTACTATTGCTTTAAAACTCCTTATTATGTACATCTATCACTGGATACAGTTTTTTAGCCTAACACAAAACGATACCTATTTTTGCAGTTACTACCAAATGTAATACATTTCATGTCATGATGGTATTCCGCTCTGAAATACATAATATTGTCACTGATCGTGCTGGGTTTTGCTGGTCCTTTGTGTGTACATGCAAAAAAGACATTTATGAGGCTCTCCTATGCTAGTTAGTTATTAGTTACTAGCAACTTGCCTGTCAAAAAATGACGGCAATGAGATGTGTATGTTTGGAAAGTTGTTTAGTTATTAATATACATATTTGACACTTCTAAGTATTGTGATATTAAACATGTTTAGTTTTGTAAAATGTTCTCCTTGGTGAACAATAAGTCTTAAAGCATTTTGTATTAAAAGTACTAACATTTGAATGTAAGAACAGTTGAAGTTTAAATTAATCAGTATTGTAAACTTGAGGTAATTGTTTTTTAACATGCAATTTGTATCTGAAGAATTGTTAACTTTAATATGCATTGAATCTAGAGGAAAGCAAACAGTAAAAACTCTTGTTGAAACGTATCCAATTTTAACATGAAGTTTGTAATATATCTAAGTAAGAAACTTGAAAGTATATTTTTTGAAACTTGAACTTTATTATTTGTGTAACTTTGTAAGTTGAAAAAACATTTTTTGAACTTGGAAAATTATAAACAGTAACATAGTGAATTAATTTTTTAACATAATTTTGTATTAAAAGTTGAATGTAAAAACAGTTGAAGTTTAAACAAATCAGTAATGTAAACTTGAGGTAATGTTTTTTTAACATGCAATTTCTATCAGAAGAATTGTTAACTTCAATATACATTTAATCCAGATGAAGACAAACAGTAAAAATCCTCCTTGAAACATATCCAATTTTAACATGAACTTTGTAATATACTTAAGTAAGAAACTTGACATAATATTTTTTTGAAACGTTAACTTTCTTATCTGTGTAACTACGGAACTTTTCCAAAACATTTTTCCAACTTGGAACATTATAAACAGTAACATAGTGAATTAATATTTTAACATAATTTTGTATTTAAAGTATTAACATTTGAATGTAAAAACAGTTAAACTTTAAACTAATCAGTATTGTAAACTTCAGGCAATGTTTTTTTAACATGCAATTTCGATCTGAATAATTGTTAACTTCAATATACATTGAATGCAGAGGAAGGCAAACAGTAAAACCCCTCCTTGAAACATACCCAATTAAATTAATTCCTTCCTGACCCCATGAACTGGTGATAAACATGAATCCAGGGAGTAATCTTAACATAACAGACAATATTTACATTGTGACTTAAAACGTGGTTGAGCTCTTAACATGAACTTTCTAATGTTGAAGTAAAGAACTTGAAAGTATATTTTTTTAAACTTGAACTTTCTTATCAGTCTAAGTAATGACGTTGAAAATATTGTTTTCAAACTTGTAACATTAGAAACAGTAACATAGTTAATTAACATTTTAACATAATTTTGAAAAATATTGTAAGGCAAATGTTTTGTGAGGCGAATCATCGATAAACAGTACTTCCATTATGACTGAATTGTTTATTGTTTTGTATTTTTCAATGCTTTTAAATTATTTTTGCATGGGTTTTATTTCTTTAATGAAAATTTATAGTACTTCATAGTAGACAATGTTTTTAGTAAAAATAGGTCCATCTTCTAATAAATCACCTTGGCTTTCATTCTTTTCAATGTAAACTTTAATAGCCTGTGGATTTTTGCACCGTGATAATGCAACGTACAATTGACCATGTGCAAATACTGGTTCTTGCAAGAAAATACCCACAGATTTGAACGTTTGTCCTTGTGATTTAGTAAAGGTCATTGCAAATGCCATAATTATGGGAAATTGTCTTCTTTGAAGTATTAGAGGGAGACTACTTTTACTTGGTGCTAAATCTATTCTTGGTATGAAAACTCTCTCTCCTTTATGGGTACCAGTTAAAATTTCAGCATCTATAAAATGGTCCTTTAATGGTTGAACAATTAATCTTGTCCCATTGCATAGGCCTTTTTTTGGGTTCATATTTCACAGTAACATGACAATTGCACCTTTCTTTAGCTGCAAAATATGTGGTGGCATTCCAGAAGGAGTTAGTAAGTTTATGAATTCAGTGGAAAAGTTAGCCTGACTTTCACTGTCATCAGCAAGTACAGAATCAGCACTGTGATAAATTCTTTGTTGTGCATTAATTTTTTTAAAGATTTCTTTATTAATGCATCCGTATTTTTACACGTTAGTATGGCAAGCTCTGAATATTCCTCGTTATTTATGCTATCTTCAAATATAGCCGATATAATATCTTGGTGAGAAATCATATGAGGTGGGATCTGCACAGCGTCGTCAGGTAAATGTGGTATTTTTTCTGTTCTGCCTTCTCCAATTTTAATAAGCCAATCATTGAAATCAGTTTGGCCTTATGATCTCATATTTTGTTGCAGTTGAAGATGGGTAAAATGTTTCCATAGTGTGCTTGACTTTATACAGGTTTCGATAATGTCAGTTCGATTTCCATGTACAACGACAGGTAATGTTTGTCTAAAATCGCCACCTAACAACATTACCTTTCTACCAAATGGAAAAGTATTATCCATGACTTAACGAAGCAAACGGTCAATACATTGGAGGGCATAGCATGACATCATTGTGGCCTCATCTATTATAATTAATTTGAATTTGTTCAATTTCTTTGCTTGTAATGATGTCATGCGAATATCTGACACAGAAGTTTCTAAAATAGGCACTGGCAGTTTAAAGCCACTATGAACAGTTCTTTCACCTTCTAACAAAAGTGCAGCAATTCCAGTATTGTCAAACGCCAGTTCTATTAGACCTTGTGCTCGTACAGAACTCATTAATAAATTATATAGATACGTTTTTCCTGATCCGCCAAGTCCATCAAGATAGAAATAACGCTCTTTGACCATGTCATCATCTATTGCATTTTTAATGGCATTAAATGCTTGCAATTGTAACGTATTTAAAGTTGCAAGTCTTTCTTCTGTTCTTTCTACTTGTAGTTAAAGTCATAGTCTTCAAAGTTTATGTCATCTATAGGACCTGGATCAGGCAAATTAAAACTTTCACAACTTAATCCATGAGTTAAAAATACTTCTTGGATTTCCATTAATGCTTTTAAGTGTGCAATCGGTTCATTGTATCGTCGCATAGTCTTCAGCCATATTACTTTAGAATCTCTCCCCAAAACTAATGCATTTGGAGCATTTGAGAAGATACAAATAAATGCAAATTGTTCTCTCATCTGCCGTGGCATTTAACATTGTGCTGCTTCTTCTAAACATCTTTCCCATTCTGTATCATCAGCTAGTAAGTTTCTATGTCTTGCAGCAAAATGGAAGGATTCATATACTATGTCATTAACAGTTCTTAAGTGTTAAAAATTTTGTGCTCCAGGAACATTTAAAATTAATATCCGTAAGCAAAAACGTTCAACATCTCTTGGACTCACTGTGTAAATTCTTGGGATTATTTTATTGCCTCTGCTTTTTCTAGGTCTCCATAATCCATTCACAAAAACATAGTGATATGGAATTTCAATATATAAGTATTGTGTTGCTTCTGAATCTGTGGAATTTAATTCAAACCATGCAGTTAGTATAGTGTGACGATCTTCACTTCGGGCCAATGCATTACTTTCATTTCCAGCAAAGAAATACACTAAATGTCTTTGTGGCAAATGTACTGCTAATCTATATACAGCATGTGATCTATCATGCATTTCAAATTTTAAAAGCCGCCACATAGCTTCCGGTCGCACTGACATCGCGAGCATCTACATGAGATGCAAGTTCATCATGTACTAACTCACTACTTTCAGGGTTGTCTGCACTTTTGACAACTACAGTAGCTGCATCATAGCCTTTGTAAATATATTTGTAGACATATTTAATGGATTTGATGGAAGTGCAGGCTTCTACATTGATGTGGGCGTGATACTTCATGAGTAAATGTGGATTGTAGGGTACTACATATCTATTGTCAACTTTTTTCCCACAAATAATGGCACTATCTCCTTATCTTCTTTTATAAAGTGGATAGCCATCACAATTGGCATAGGTTTTGTCTCTATAATCTTTTGAAATTCTTTGGAACATTTATTATTTTCCATACATGGTGATTGTGGATTAAGCTCACCACAGGGTCCATGAATCATGCGATGAGTAACAATCTCATATAGTCTACCATATAGTTCTGGATCTGGTAGTTTAGCAACAATGACTGCATCCATTTTGTCAGAAGTATCTAATTTATATTTTTCTTTAAGTATTATCAGAAGATGTGCATGTGGAAGGCCTCTTTTTTAAATAATTCAATGGTATATACATAAGCAAGACATTTGCCAAATAACTGACTTATAGTGATGTCAAGTATTAATTCCTTTAATTTAATCTTAAAAACTCTGGCTACTAAATCTGGTCTATCGGAAGCACTTTGTCCAAGAAGTAAATTTTGTGTAATTTCTGGCCATTGTGGATTACATGTAAATGTAAGAAATAAATCGGGTTTGCCAAATTTGGTGACTATAGCCATAGCATCATTGTATCTTTCTCTCATATTTCAAGGAGATCCTTGAAAGGAAGACGGTAAAATGATGGCTTTGCCAGCTGTCATGTCTCTGCTTGTAGCCACATCAGCAACATAGTACATTAGTCCAGAATATTGTTCTACACGTAGTTTATCTTGTTGATATTTTATAAAGTTTAAATTATTGGCCTCAACTTGCAAATAGGAATCAATAATCCATTGTTGTGTTAGTTTTCCACCACATAAAATTGGATTAAATGCATTTCGAATGGCAATTTGAGCTACTTTAAATTCAAGCATAGAAATATTTTTTGGGATTCTGGCTTTAGCATTTGGGTAACTGGGAAGTGTTAATTTTGGTTGCCAACCTGCTTCTCCGTGTGGGAAAAAAATGGGATATGTCATTGGAACCTCATTTGATGTTGGCAAGTTATAACAACGTTTATCAGTATGTCTGTCTCTTTTAAGCACCATATTAACCTTTGGCATTGGTAATTGATTTCTTTGTGCATGAAGTAGTTGTTCATTTTCTACTTCTGACAATTTTTTATAAGCTTTACTGTAGGGATTATTGTCCATAATGTTATTTAGCTCTATAAAAACCCTGGGTAAGCATTTTTTATTTTCTTCCAGCTGCATACGTTGGTCAACAGCTTCCATTGTCTCTAGGACATATAGTTGAGTGAATTGTCTTTGCTCTCCTTCCTCTGGATGTAAATGTGAAGTCCGATGATAAATTTGTCCTTGGACTTTAAAACAGTAAGGACCATGTCCTGGTACATTAGCAGCTAATGTTGCCCCCATAGATGCAAATGATATGGCACTATTGTAGGATCTTATGTTTGTCTTAAAAATGTTTTTAGTTTGGAAAAGTAGGTTCAGTCATAGTATTTTGTAAATAGATTGGAAATTCTTTTCTTTGTGTAAAGTTTGAACTTGCCTTTTTGACAGCAACTAATAAACTGGCCATCTCTGGGTCTCTCCTGTTTAAAATAATAAGCCTCACAAAACTGACATTGAGTAGTCATGTCCCCACAACTATGGACCTCTACTGCTAAAGACTTGAGTAAAGGACAATTTGCAAAGCATATAGCAGTTTGACTTTCATATTCATCAGGTGAAATGTCATGTAATGTTTCAACAACAGGTTCTAAATGCTTTGTTTTTTCATGGCTTTTCTTGGTATATGTTGTATTGGTTTAGGTAAAATGTCATGTAATGTTTCAGGAACAGGTTCTAAATGCTTTGTTTTTTTCGTCGTTTTTTTTGGTATTTCTTTTATTTTTTCTGGTAAAATGTCATCTGATGTTTGAGGAACAGGTTGTAAATGCTTTATTTGCTTGGTAAGTTTTTTTGGAGTATCTTTAATTTTTGCAGCGGATAGTCTTTTGGTTGCAAGTCTTTTGCGTTCTTTTTCTCGTCTAATTTATTTCTCCTCTGGTGTCTGCTGGTGGGCCCATCTCTCTTGTCTTTCTCTAGTTTGACGTATTTTCTTCTCTTGTTTGCTCTCGTTAGTTGCCATGTTAATCTGTAAAAGAAAATAATTCAATTTAATTGGGTATATTGAAATTTGAATGTACTGTTAAACATTATTGTCCATAACAGACAAATAAGAGGTAAAAGAAAAGTGTCAGTTATATTTTGTTAAAATTTATAGGCCCTCATTGAATTGCGATTTGGCCAATTCAATAGTGCTGTAAATAAGCAGATAACCTATTTTTTTAAAATAAGTTTTTAGTTGGTGAAAACCTTGTTTGTGGATAGATGTTTACCAACTAAAAACTTCTTAAACAAAAAATGTGATGTGGTTATTTGGAAATTGCAATTTGCCATGATCTTCATCTGTTTAATGTTAAGCACCAGGCCAGCTTTTGCACTCTTCTTTTACCCTCATCAGTTAGTCATTTAGTTCCTCCTCACTTTCAGCCATCATAGTATTATCATTTGCGTATCTGAGGTTGTTGATATTTCTTTCAACAATATTGATTCTGGCTTTGGATTTATCCAGTCTGGCCTTCCCCGTGATGTACTCTTCATATAATTTAAATAAATAAGGCAACAATATACAACCTTGTAGCACTCATTTTCCAATATTGAACCATTCTGTTGTACCATGCTCAGTTCTTATTTGTCCACATACAGATTTCTCAGGAAGCGGATGATCTGATCGGATCTGGTAGTCCCATCTCTTTAAGATCTTGTCACATTTTGTTGTAATCCACACAGTCAAATATTTTAGAATAGTCTATAAATCAGAAGTAAACATTTTTCTGAAAATCTCTTGCTTTCTCTATTTTCCATTGGACAGTGGCAATTTGATCTCTTGTGTCTCTTCCTCTGAAGGAGCCAGCTTACACATATGGTAGTTCCTGGTCCATATCCATATATATTTGGAGTCAAGCTGGTAGGATCTTAGGCATTATTTTGCTAGCATGTGAAATTAATTGCAGTTGTTTAATAAGTGGAGAACTCTTTGGCACTGCTTTTTGGGTGCTGAGATGCAGACTGACCTTTTGAAACCTATTTGTTATCAGAATAGGCATCCAAGGTATGTTTCACTACGCTCTATAATATGTCTGGCTCCAGCTAAATAGACAAACTAGATCTGATGTTAAGATCATTCTTGTATAGATCTTCAGTGTATTCTTGCTACCTCTTCTTTATCTTCTGTTAAGTCCCTACCATTTTTGTCTTTTATTACGGCCACTTTGGCTTGAAATGTGCCTTTGAGATCCTTAATTTCCTTGTAGAGATCTCTTGACTCATCTTCTTTTATCTCTTTACGTCGCTCTACTGAGTGAGAAAATATAATGACAGATCTTATACAGTGTTTTCCAAAATGAAACAAATCCCATACAGAAGCCTTGTTGTGATTGTACACTCAAGAAAGAGGGGGCAGGACAAACTCTTGTTCAATGACCAGGAAATGTGAACATTCATATATCTGTTGACAAGAAAAAAGATGCAAGATCTGTGGGAGCATGTCACATATGCCTTACGTTGTGCCTGGAAATCTGCAGATGATTGACTATTACCTTGACCAGAAGATCTCATATTCTGAAGCAATCTGACATGTTTTAGATTTTTTGAGGGTATAACGTCAGAGAGCACTTTGTATGAGTTTGAATTTATATGGAGGGTATTGAGTCTGTGTTTATATATATTTATTTTTTTCACGTTTCTCTTCTTTTCTAGCCCTGTCTTTTTTTTTTTTTTTGCAGTGGCCTTTAGCATCTAACACTTAATGCACCTTGTTCTGTCAGCTTGCTGGGACATATACTCTACTAACCACTGATAACGAAGAGTAACTAGGGAGAGAGGACAATGTGTTGCATAAACTCTGGGTTGTTGATATATCAGTGCATAGCTGCACTTCAGGAAGTATTTGTACAATGATAAATAATAATTGCTAAACCTAGGTCCCAGCTGAAGATAACAATCATGGTAATCTTACTATTTGCTATTAATCACCTCAATCGTTTATATGCCAGTTATGAACAAGCAAATGGGTATAAGGAGAGATTGTCTCCATGATCTAGGTTTTGGTGGTTGATTGGCTGGTGTTTGGAGGGCATTGCTTAGGGGCTATGTTATCTGGCCTTGACATTGTTGTCTTTTTTTCCTATTCTATCTAGTTACACTAACATTGTTGACTACAGTACAGATCAGACTGATCTAACTCAAAAGAGTTAGATTCAAAAGCATTCTTCTGCCTCTTCTGGACTTTTCTCCTGGCTGGGTGAACTTGATGAAAGAATACTTGTATACCGTTTGCTTGGTGTGACCTCTCTTAATTGCCTATGTCTTGTTATTACCTGTTGGAAATTCTTCACTTGAATATATTTTTCCTCACCTAGACTGTGAACTTTGTGCAAAGGACTCCATGTTTGAGAACTCATCAGTTTTGTTACAGGAATATCAGACGGAACACAGACCATACTGGGGTAACAGCTCTGTGGCTCTGTGGAAAGAATAGTCACTGCCATATCCTGTGAGCTTTCTTCATTTGGGACATTAGTCTCTCATGGAGTCAGTTTGAATATTTAGTCCAGCTTTTGATTATTCCTATTTTCATGTTTGCTATGCTTATAACAGACATTAAAATGTTGCCTTAGTTTATTATTGTTGTATTTCTCTTATGTATCCTTACTTAGTTGTTAACTCTTGGTGTTGAAGGTGGATTATTGTAGGGGTATGTGTTTTATGTGTACTATTGCTTTAAAACTCCTTATTATGTACATCTAACACTGGATACAGTTTTTTAGCCCTTTAACCTAACACAAAACGATACCTTTTTTTGCAGTTACTACCAAATGTAATACATTTCATGTCATGATGGTATTCCGCTCTGAAATACAGAATATTGTCACTGATCGTGCTGGGTTTTGCTGGTCCTTTGTGTGTACATGCAAAAAAGACATTTATGAGGCTCTCCTATGCTAGTTAGTTATTAGTTATTAAACTCCCATTATTCTATATAAGACATGTTATCTAAGTTCTCTAGCAACCTGCTCATGTGAATGTGTTGTACAGGATTTATCCATTGCACTCTCCAGACTGGTCTGCCTAAATAAAAAGGATAAGAGAGAATCTAAGTGGGATATTTTCCAAAACACAACATAGAAAAGGAGCTTGGCAGCCTGGAGTCAAAGCTAAATTTCCTCCTTTTTAGTCCCTTAATAAGCTGTCTGACCAGAAAATGTTTGGTGACATCTTCCCACCTCTGCGGCTTGAAACAAAGTGAAAGTGCTATCATGTGCTTGGTATGCTACCCGAGGAGATGTGGCCAGGAAGTTACCAGGAGTATTGCTTTCTCAAGTAGTTGATTTACCATAAATGACAAGGAATGGACAGGCTTCTTCTCTACTGCTTTCAGTGCCAACTCTCTGAACTTGTCAAGCTATAAACAAGTTAAAGTGTCAGCAATATTACTGAAAAGTCCAAGGATATGTATTTCTCAAGATTAAGCTCAAGATTATGGAGCATAAGATTGCACTATAGCCTGACCACCAGAAGGAAAGAGGCAGTTTGAGTATTCATTGACTGAATAACTTCAAAATTATCACCAAAAAACTACCTGCCTGTCACAAAATGTATCTTATCTGAATAACAAAGTGAGAACAATATAGAAGAGTTGCAAAGTTCCTGGTCAACCCAACTTAAAATACTCCTGAGGCCAGTGCTCCACACACTTTTGCCCTTGCAGCAAATAAAATATACACAGACCAACTGACCAACCAAACAGCAGCAGCAGTACAAAGTTTAAGCTCAGCTATGATTATGTGTCTTCTTTTGATGTGAACATAGTTCAGTGACCATAGTTGTATAGGTGCTGCTGTGGAGAGGAACAACTCTTGTAGGGAAGTGAAGGAGAAGGCTGGGGCACCTCTTTATAATACCTCTCATCTACTCCACAATCCCTCCCCCTTTCTTTCCCTCACTGCTATGGTCATGCCACCTTCCATTCATTATTTTCCTCCAGGGATTGGTTTCTATGTTCTTACTGTTTTCTTCTGTGCATTTCTTAGTCACTGTTCTTCCCCCTCCAGATATTACTATATTTGTGTCTTTGATTCTATCTTCCCTGATTTCTTTCTGTTAGGTTACAGCAATATACAGAGCTAGTATAATAGACTGTTAAGGTACTACTGAAAGAGTTAATTTGCTGCTTGACCTTTGCCTTACTAGCCAAGTGACCATGAAAGCATTTTTGCTGGGATTCCCAGTTCTTACATTTTTTTTCAGACATACTTCCTTATCTGATGTTTGCACACAGGATTGATTCCATACAACTAACCTTTTCCACTTCTGCTTACATGTCACAAGATGTATGTGTCTATGGAAAATATCTGTTAATAGCTTAAGCCATATGTGTCCTGTGATTGTGACTCTAATGACCTCCTGAGTCCTTATGTACCTTTTAATAATAATGCTAATGAAGGGGCAGGCAAAGCTCTATATAATCTGAAGCTGCAAACCATTACATTGAGACAATTGATACAACAACCTTGTGTGTGTGAGTGTCTTTCGTCTCCCAGATATCCAAACCTAGAAAGAGAGGTACACGAGAAAGGTGGATAGATGTTTCGTCCCGGGACAATGCGCTGTTCCCAGCAGTGATAGAAAAGACTACTCTTCCAATTTGCTGGCACGTCCGGGATACTCCTCCAGAATCAGGCGAGTGAACAATACATTTTGTTTTTGTTGGTTTAAACACTCACCATTTCTGTAGTGTATCGATCATAATATTTATTTTTGGGAAATTGTGAAAGCTCATTTTTGTGTCAAAGGTTTAAGTCCTTATGGCTGCTAACTGAGTTTGTTTAAGGGTATCAAGTCCCTACTTGTATTTGTATTTTTGGTTTATCACCTTCCTGTGGCTCTTTCCTGGTTACATTGCTGCAATTATTTTATGCTTTAGCTTTATGCACGTCTTTTGTATACAATTTTGCCTCATCCCTTTTTCTGCCAACAATATTACTTGCTGTTCCGTTTTTGTATTTAATTTATATGGAGAATATTAAGACAAAATCAAAGAGAGAGATGCCGACAGGAACTAAAGGTAAATTTGCTAAGACCATTATCCCTTACAAAACTAATGTAACCCGTAATGAAAAAGGAAGGATTTGCTAAAAATGCAGCAGCCAAATGGAGTAATTATGATTAGGCTCTCAGTTTCTAAGCCGGGAGAAACTCCTAAAGAATATGTGGCACGGGTTGCAGGTGATTTCTACTTTGATCCATTCGTAGATAATTTGGCAGTCTGGACTGAAGGTTTAGGAGCACAGGCTACCCCTTTCCCCAAGGAAGGCAAGGAAGGATCCTTTAGTAACATTTAATGTTGTTTGATAAGCCCACATGGCTTTGGTATGGTCCAGACCCAGAATGGGATTTTCCCTACATGAGGGAATGTGCCATGGTCTGGATTAAGATTGCAGAGGACCCCCCCCCTTATATGCCTCACTTGATTACCCCTTTAATTCCAACCTCACCACCATTTGAAGATGTAAAAATTCCCCATTTGTATCCAAAATTAGTAAAAACTACCTTATCAAAAAATAATCCCTTTTAATTTGATTAAAAAGGACACGGATGATGATGAACCTTTACAGGTCGCCACCACAAATAAACCATGGATATATGCCATGTGCAGACACTACAGGAACTGTAGCAATGCCATTTTTGACTGTGGGCACCCAGGTGATAAATAACCCCCCTGATGTGCTATTGTATAAATGCTTTGGCAGAAGGATGCCAATTTTTTTTTATCTCAAGCATAGCACAAAAGGGCTCTGCCTGAACGGAACAGATTTTAAATTCTTACTAGACAGATGCGTTAAAAGGATTTAAGATAGACTGGAAGAATGTTAAGTACATAAATGGAAATTACGATAACCCCCCTGAGACTGATGATAACCCATGAAGTAATCCAAAAAGTGTTGATGAGATGTGGAAATGTGTACTGGATATGTTGAATGCCATGCATGGGCAGATGCAGGATGTATCTCCTGCCTTAGGCCCTCATTCAATTGCAATTTGGCCAATTGAATAGGCCTCTAAATAAGCACATAACATATTTTTTTTAAATACGTTTTTATTTAGTAAACATCTATCCAAAATCAAGGTTATCACTAACTAAAAACTACTTAAAAAAATATGCTCTGTGCTTATATAGAGCCCTATTCAATTGGCCAAATCGCAATTGAATGAGGCCCTTAGTATGTAAGTAGAAGGAAGGAGAAGAAGTGTCAGAGTTTTTGGTCAGGTTTAAGAGATGTTGGCTGGAAGAATGTGGACTGACCTTGGATATGGGTGCATTATTTGTGCAGCATGCTATAGCCAATCTGCGCCCGGATGTGTCACAGACTATGAGGCAGTGATGATTGGCATAAGAAAAGCACACAAGAATGGATAGAGGCAGTAAGAGTAAATGACGCTGGTGGAGTTTTTCTAGCTCCCCAGAAAAAGAAAGCCTCAGCCACCTCTACTACTATGTATTCTAATACTAGGGGACGGCAAAGAAATCGTCATATGGGCAAAAGAAATCGCTATCATAACTAATACAATGATAATTACAGAGATGAGAGAAACCCTCAGGGCACCAGTCATAGCTCCGGAGGAAGGGCTAAACGACAGGCTTCAAACAGGCATAGGGATGCCAGAGGATAGACCCTGTCGCCTGTTACCTTTTCCAATTGTCTAGCCGATGGAATGAGTTACCACAACTATCTATGTCAGTACTTATATGATTTTCTTGTTGAAACTGGGGCAACTCGTTCATCCTTTTCTGGACGGTTTTACAAAGTGGAAATATTTAATAGAGGCCAGTCCTCAGTTGTTATCGGAGGGGTCACGCCACTCCCCCATTGCCTATTATGCTAGTGCCAAAGGAAGGTAATTACACAGGGTGTTTCCTTGACAGATTTTTGATCGCACCATGATGCCCAGTAAATCTGTTGAGCAGGGATCTGATCTCTAAACTACAGATTAATCTATTAGATGATACTAAACGAGGTATTTGCTCAGACTCTCCCTATAGCTTACACCCTCCAAAGGAACCCCATTTCAACTTTTAGTCAGTCTATGAGGAGGCACCTACCTCATCATCTCTTTACCTCACCTCCTCCTCTACTGACATCTTATGCAGGGCTGTTTCTCCCTTTTACTGAAACTGTCTCTATCACTTCTCTACAAAATCCTTTGCCATGCTTTCCACTTGATTTTGAACAGTTGTCTATCGGCACACCAGGCTTACCCCTACTGCAGCTTATCTTCTTAGCGGCCATTTACAAATTTTTACTTGGTTGGTGGGCGAAGGGCTGTGCACACAATCTAAGTACATTCCTCTGGACAGTCTCCCCTGTTTCATTGCACAGTCCACCCTCCTTGATCAATTACCCCACCTTTACATGATTTACCCTCCATGCTGTGGTCCACCTCTCCCACTGACCCAGGCTTTGTTTCTTGCACACCATATGTGGCCAAACTCTGCCCAGATGCTTCTCCTATGTATGTTAAACAGAACCCACTGTCTAAGGACAAGGAGGAAGGCACATTGCCCATTACTGAGGATCTGTTGTTCAAGGGAGTTATTATTCCTACTACCTCCCCTCACAACACTCCTGTTCTGTGATTTCTCCTGAGCAGTAAGTGTGTGTGTACTTGTGCAGTGATTAGTGACAGCTAAGAGGGTGTGTGGTTTTGCCTGTGTGATGCTATATTAGTTTGTGGCTTTTTGTGGTTTGCTTGCATCTGTTCTGTGTTTTCCCCTGAACAGTAAGTGTGTTGTGTAGTTGTGCAGTGATTAGTGGGCAGCTGAGAGGGGGTGTGGTTTTGCCTGTGTAAAGCTATATCAGTGTGTGACTTTTTGTAGTCTGTTTGCATCTGTTCTGTGATTTCTCCTGAACAGTAAGTGTGTTGTGTACTTATGCAGTGATTCGTGGCAGCTGAGAGGGTGTGTGGTTTTGCCTGTGTAAAGCTATATCAGTGTGTGACTTTTTGTGGTCTGCTTGCATGTGTTCTGTGATTTCCCCTGACCAGTAAGTGTGTTGTGTACTTGTGCAGTGATTAGTGGGCAGCTAAGAGGGGGTGTGGTTTTGCCTGTGTAAAGCAATATCAGTGTGTGACTTTTTGTGGTCTGCTTGCCTTTGTTCTGTGATTTCTCCTGAGCAGTAAGTGTGTGTACTTGTGCAGTGAGACATGGGCAGGTGAGTAGTAAGAACCTATTATAAACAGGGGTAGGTGTGAACACTTCTAGCATAAGGGCAGTTGTAGAATAAGTGTAGGAGTTTAAATAAAAGGAGGGAGTGCAAAGGGGGAGAACATTTTAGTGCTTTATAAAAAAAATCCCCACTGTAATTATGAGTCAGTCCAGTGGCAACCTCACTCAGTGTACATCCTGTCATATGTATGCAATACTGAAACAGATGATCCAGGGTCCATACCTCTGTGACAGGTGTGAGTATGTTGCCTATCTTGAAACTCAAATTGGAGAAATGGAGAGGAGAATTGCAGCACTTAGTGATATTGCTCCACTGGAACGGGAGTTGGTGCTCACAAAGCACAGTTTAGCTGGGCACAGCATGGAGGGTGGTGACTCGGCTGGTGAGGATGTCCACCGAGGTAGCTGGGCTAAAGTTACAAGGTGAAGCAGGAGGATCAGGAGGAGGAGGCAGGCCCGTTATGAGTTGGCAAACACCAACAGATTTGCCAGATTGAGTGAAACTGTTGGGTTATGTCCATTCAGGAATGGCAATGCCAGATAGAGCTGTTCCCTCTAAAAGCCAGAAAAATAGTTATACTGGAGGAGTGGGAGGGTCGATTAGGCAGAGCAACAGGCAGGTTTTGGTGGTTGGGGACTCTATTATTAGGAAGGTAGTAGGGGTGATTTGTCACCCAGATCCCAGCAATCAAACAGATTGCTGTCTAACGGGTTCTCGGGTTCCGCATGTTATGGATCTGGCAGATACATTTTTGTGAGGGGCTGGAAATAAACCTGCGGTCTTGGTACATATTGGTACCAATGACAAGGTTAGTGGAAGATGGAGAATGATTTTACAGAATTAGGAAATAAGCTGAAAGCAAGGACCTACAAGGTCGAATTTTCTGAGATACTACCAGTAGTGATGTCGCAAACATAAAATTTTCGGTTTGCGAACCGCGAACGCGAATTGCCGCAAATGTTCGCGAACCAGCGAACCAGCGAACCGCCATAGACTTCAATGGGCAGGCAGAATTTAAAACCCACAGGAACTCTTTCTTGCCACAATAGTGATAGAAAAGTTGTTTTAAGGGGACTAACACCTGGACTGTGGCATGCCGGAGGGGGATCCATGTCAAAACTCCCACAGAAAATTACATAGTTGATGCAGAGTCTGGTTTTAATCCATAAAGGGCATAAATTACCTAACATTCCTAAATTGTTTGGAATAACGTGCTTTAAAACATCAGGTATGATGTTGTATCGATCAGGTAGTGTAAGGGTTAGGCCCGCTTCACAGTGACAGACCAAACTCCCCGTTTAACGCACCGCAAATAACCGCAAACAGTCCATTTGCACAACCGCAAACTCCCCATTTGCACAAGGTTGGATACCAAGCTAGCCATGTCCCGTTCCTTGTCCTCACTGATGTCATTGAAGGTCTCTTCCTCCACCCAGCCACGTACAACACCAAGGGTCCCCGAAAGGTGACAACAAGCCCCTGGGACGCCTGCTGTGTTTGGTCTTCCACCTCCTCAAAGCCACCTTCCTCCTCTGACTCCTCTTCGTCAGACTCCTCTCTCACTGCGTTGCCTCTCTCTGCATTAGTATAAGGTGTGTTAAGTAGTACTACTCATCAGTTTAATACCTGTTACGTCACCTATCAGGGGACGTGTATAAGGCCTGGATTTTTGGAACCGGGAGATGGAAAAAGATGCTTGGTTGGTCCTCCCACTTCAATTTTTGGGCACGGCGCATGCAATCTAAGGTGCCACCAGATAGGAGTGGCGTGTTTGTAAGTACTACTCTTATCAGTTTAATACCTGTTAAGTCACTTATCACGGGGCGTGTATAAGGCCTTGACTTTTGGAACCGGGAGATGGAAAAACATTCTTGGTTGGTCGTATCACTTCAATTTTGGGGCACGGCACGTGCAATCAAAGATGCCACCAGATAGGATTGGCGTGTTTGTAAGTAATACTCTTATCAGTTTAATACCTGTTACAGCACCTATGAGGGGGCGTGTATAAGGCCTGGATTTTTGGAACCGGGAGATGGAAAAAGATACTTGGTTGGTCGTATCACTTCAAATTTGGGGCACGGCGCGTGCAATCTAAGGTGCCACCAGATAGGAGTGGCGTGTTTGTAAGTACTACTCTTATCAGTTTAATACTTGTTACATCACCTATAAGCGGGCGTGTATAAGGCCTGGATTTTTGGAACCGGAAGATGGAAAAAGATGCTTGGTTGGTCGTATCACTTCAATTTTGGGGCACGGCACGTGCAATCAAAGGTGCCACCAGATAGGAGTGGCATGTTTGTAAGTACTACTCTTATCAGTTTAATACCTGTTACAGCACCTATCAGGGGGAGTGTATAAGGCCTGGATTTTTGGAACCGGGAGATGGAAAAAGATGCTTGGTTGGTCGTATCACTTCAAATTTGGGGCACTGCGCATCCAATCTAAGGTGCCACCAGATATTAATGGCTTGTTTGTAAGTACTACTCTTATCAGTCTAATACCTGTTACAGCACCTATCAGGGGGCGTGTATAAGGCCTGAATTTTTGGAACCGGAAGATGTAAAAAGATGCTTGGTTGGTCGTATCACTTCAATTTTGGGGCACGGCGCGTACAATCTAAGGTGCCACCAGATAGGAGTGGCGTGTTTGTAAGTACTACTATTATCAGTTTAATACCTGTTACAGCACCTATCAGGGAGCGTGTATAAGGCCTGGATTTTTGGAACCGGGAGATGGAAAAAGATGCTTGGTTGGTCCTCCCACTTAAATTTTGGGGCACGGCACGTGCAATCTAAGGTGCCACCAGATATTAGTGGCGTGTTTATAAGTACTACTCTTATCAGTTTAATACCTGTTACGTCACCTTTCAGGGCACGTGTATAAGGCCTGGATTTTTGGAACCGGGAGATGGAAAAAGATACTTGGTTGGTCGTATCACTTCAATTTTGGGGCACGGCGCGTGCAATCTAAGGTGCCACCAGATAGGAGTGGCATGTTTGTAAGTACTACTCTTATCAGTTTAATACCTGTTACAGCACCTATCAGGGGGGGTGTATAAGGCCTGGATTTTTGGAACCGGGAGATGGAAAAAGATGCTTGGTTGGTCGTATCACTTCAAATTTGGGGCACTGCGCATCCAATCTAAGGTGCCACCAGATATTAATGGCTTGTTTGTAAGTACTACTCTTATCAGTCTAATACCTGTTACAGCACCTATCAGGGGGCGTGTATAAGGCCTGAATTTTTGGAACCGGGAGATGGAAAAAGATACTTGGTTGGTCGTATCACTTCAAATTTGGGGCACGGCGCTTGCAATCTAAGGTGCCACCAGATAGGAGTGGCGAGTTTGTAAGTACTACTCTTATCAGTTTAATACTTGTTACGTCACCTATTAGGGGACGTGTATAAGGCCTGGATTTTTGGAACCGGGAGATGGAAAAAGATGCTTGGTTGGTCGTATCACTTCAAATTTGGGGCACTGCGCATCCAATCTAAGGTGCCACCAGATAGGAGTGGCGTGTTAGTAAGTACTACAATTATTATTTTAATCCCTGTTACGTCACCTATCAGGGCACGTTTATAAGGCCTGGATTTTTGGAGCCGGGAGATGGAAAAAGATGCTGGGTCGGTCCTCCTACTGTCGCAGGGCCGTTGGGGGGTCCCCCTCGTCGGGCTACCTGGTTGATCCTGCCTCAAAGATTAAGCCATGCACGTTTAAGTACAGCCGGTACAGTGTAACTGCAAATTGCTCATTTAATCAGTTATAGACTGGTTCCTTTGATCGCTCCATCTGTTACTTTGATAACTGTGGGAATTAGAGAGCAGATACATGCCGAAGAGCGCTGACTCCCCGGGATGCGTGCATTTATCAAAAATTAGGTATTGTTGCAGCCGCTGCTGTTGCAGCGACCAGAAAAATTGACGTTTGTTTCCCAGGCAGAAACTGCCCTAAAACATTGCGTCTTGAACCCTAGTTGGTGGCGGATAAGTCACGCAAGTCATCCGGCATTCAAAGATAAAATACAGCAGCGTGTGGACCATTTTTAGCTGAAGGCAGCTCATCTCATCAGCCCTTTTTTAGTCTAATGTATCGCCCAGTGTCAGTCCATTCGGGATCCATCCCTTATTCATCTTTATAAAGGTGAGGTAATCTAGACTTTTTTGACGTAGGCGACTTCTCTTTTCAGTGACAATACCTCCTGCTGCACTGAATGTCCTTTCTGACAGGACACTGGAAGCGGGGCAGGCCAGAAGTTCTATGGCAAATTGGGATAGCTCAGGCCACAGACTTCCAAATCTGCAAAATACGAAATAATAAAAATAAATTACAATACTGTTCTAGTCTATTTGGGTGGCTTGATATGTATTAACTCATTGATTCCCAAGATTGATATAATCCTGAAATTAAACATAAAAGAAAATATTTCCTACTGTAGATTTGTGAGCTTGAGACTGTTGTGCAATTAATTATGTCTTTCATCGCTTTCCCTGTCATTTACAGTGTAGTATTGATTTTTTATTTGGATTTACAGGGCTAAGGACATGTCTTTAACCCCTTTTTCGGGTCTTATTTTGTACCCATAGGATTTTCTTCTACATTTGCCACTTACATGTGTGAAAACATTTGCGGGCTTGCAGAATTGTAACAATTGGATATTGATTTGAGAGTTTAGCATTTGGAACTCTTGCGGATATTAAAGATCAAAAGCTTAGATGGAGCATAAATTATGGTTGCAACAACCTCAGGGATTTACAGCCCGTAACCCGTAGATCATTTGCAGGTGACAAAAAGACACTGCTTCAATAGCAAATTTGTTTACGGGCTACATTAGGGCTCCTGTAAGCTACAAATTCTCAATTGAATGAGGCTCTGTGTCCTAGGTTAAAAAAACATTAATAAAACATATGCCAATATGAGGTAACTGTGTGAAGTTGTATTTATTTTATAAACAATTATTTGAATAATTATGTGAACCAATTAGTTATGATTCCAACCTCCATGAGGTTGAAGGGTCTGGAAGGCACGGTATGGTGCTGATTGGCTGGAATGTGTCTGCTGACTGTGAGGTGCAGGGTCAAAGTTTGCTCAATGATAATGAATAGGGGGCGAATCAAACATCGATTTGTTCGCCGTTCGCCGCGAATGCGAACATGTTATGTTCGCCGGGAACAGACCGCGGGCGAACTGTTCGTGACATCTCTAATTGCTATGCTTCCCAGTGACACTGAGCCAATGTATGATTCCCTTCATGTTCGTAGACCACCTGCAGTAGAAACTGAAGAAGAAATACCCGCATCCCCATAATTTAGATGTTTAACTTGTTTTGTTGTTCTTTCAGAACAAAAGAAAGGATTGTTAGGTTACAGCAATATAGAAAATATCTGTTAAAAGCTTAAACCATATGTGTCCTGTGATTTTGACTCTAATGACCTCTTGAGTCAGTATGTACCTTTTAATAATAAGTTTAATGAAGGGGCAGGCAAAGCTCTATATATTCTGAAGCTGCAAACCATTAATTTGAGACAATTGATAAAACAACCTTGTGTGTGTGTCTTCTGTCTCCCGGATATCCGAAACTAGAGAGAGAGGTACACGAGGAAGGTGGATAAAGGTTTCGTCCCGAGACAATGCACTGTTGCCAGCTGTGATAGAAAAGACTGCTCTTTCACTTTCTTTCTCTCTCTCTATCTGCATCTCTCTCACTAGCTGCCCTTCTCTCAACAACTAACTATCCCTCTCTCTCTTTCTCTGTGCCTCTGATGTTCTCTCCCAGTCTCTCTCTATCTCAGACACCATGTCGTTTTTTTCAACCAGTATGTATCTTTCCCCTGTGTGTCTCTGTCTTTAGTTTCTGGTTAGCTGTCTTTGTTTGTCCATGTCTCTATGTCTTTCTTTTTGTCTCTGTCTTTCTTGCTTTATGTTCTTCTGTTTGCTGTGTTTCACAGTCTATCTGTGCACCTACAGTATGTCTCTATGTCAGCCCCTGTGTGTGTTTCTCTGCTTCTGCCCAGTGACCCATGCTACACATACTCACTTGACCACAATTAGCTAATCAAAACAGGTCAGATTAGTTAATTATCAAAGTAACAATTTCTCTAGTTAGCATGCTCAAACTTTCATTTCCCAGAAATGAGCTCCGTTCAGGTTATTTATGAGCTCCATTCTGTTGGTCCAGGAGATCTATTCAGGGGGTCCATGAGATCCATTCTGGTGGTCCAGGAGCTCCATTCCGGTGATCCATGAGCTCCATTCAGGTGATTTATTAGCTCCATTCAGGTGGTAAATGAGCTCCATTCAGGTGGTCCATGAGCTCCATTCAGGTGGTCCAGGAGCTCCATTCAGGGGGTCCATGAGTTTCATTCAGGGGGATCCATATGTTCCATTCAGGTGATCCATGAGCTCCATTCAGGTGAGTCATGAGCTCCATTCAGGGGGATCCATATGTTCCATTCAGGTGATCCATGAGCTCCATTCAGGTGAGTCATGAGCTCCATTCAGGGGGATCCATAAGTTCCATTCAGGTGATCCATGAGCTCCATTCAGGTGGCCCATGGTAAAACTAAAATTGCAGATAATAGAAAAAGTAAAACAAAGATTTTTATGGTTTATTAAAAAAAATTTAAACCTAAAATATTTTTTGCACAGTTCGTTATAAAGATCAGTTACACTTTTTTATTTTGATTTTTTATATTATAAATTTTATATATATATTATACTTGATTTTTATTGGTCTTTATAATGTTAAGAACAAGTGTTTAACCCACTTGTGATGTCCAAGGCCAATATTAGGATTAACTAAGCCAAGCGTGTAGGTAGATAGAACGGACAGACCATAATTGCCCTTTTAGGATCTTTAATCTCTCATTAATATGTGTTTCTATGACATGTTTAACAGGGGCTGCTATTGGAAATTTACATAAAAAACAGTCATTGCAGCCTCAGGGAGCCACTAGCAGCCCCAGTGAAGCTTAGTGACATTGGCCAATAAGCACTGTAACAACTTATAGATTCATTTATTTTTATCTTTTTTATTTCTATTATTATTATTATTATTATTATTATTATTATTATTATCTTTATTACCATTATTATTATTATTATTATTATTATTATTATTATTATTATGTTAGCAGCCATGTCTGGAGCGTGCTTCCTGATCCTTATCACAACCATTGGAGAGCATTTTGTCGGCACCTCCAGATGTGACCTGGATCTCAGCACAGAGTGTAATAGCATCAAGATGGACGGGGATGTCATATTAGGAGGAATCATGCAAGTGAACCTTACACTGGATTATTACAAGGAGATTAGGATTAATTACATGAGAAGAAAACCATCTGCACACTTGTGTACTATTAAGTTAACTTTGTCCTTAAAGGACCCTTATAGTATACTCTTATGAAGAGTTTTTCTTGATAACAAAAACATGTATTAAGAATCTTAAAGTAAATAAATACAGCCTTACATTTTTAACTACTGTATTACATTTTACTTGAAGAGCAGCTGATCATTTTACTTTTTCTTAATAGGATTAGACACAAGGAAAGGACTTCCATTAAGAGATTGTCACTGGACAATAGAAATTAATAGCAGAGCAACTCGCAGTAGTACAACGCATTGGCTTAGACTGTAGACCTTCTAGTAGACAAACTCATGACACAAGAACAGTTTCCTAAATTGAAGATCTTATTGAAGAAATGTTTTATAAGATATTCGTTTTTTTTTAAATTCCAGGTATTATTCAACTTACACACAGTGTTTATATCACATAAACCTTCCTCTGTTTCCTCTTTTCCAGAGACAGGGTAGGTTTTCTGTATGATAATCACCATTTTTAGCTGAAGCTTCTCTTCTCATCTCCTCCAAGCTGTAGCACAATTTCAGCTGCCTATTTGTTGCACAGCTTGGCATAGTATAAGACAGTGGTTCTAATACCTGTCCTCAAGGTAGACCAACTGGACTGGTTTGTGAATACCCTTTATATACAGGTGTTTTAATCAACTGACTACAAATACTGATTAGCACACCTGTGCTTAAGAAGTGGAATCCACAAAACCTGGCCTGTTGGTGAACCTGGGTACTGGATTTATATCTACTGGTTTAATGGAAGATGAGATGATCCCCAGTCTAAGCCGGTAGATACCCATTTATTTTCAGTCTATGCTTTCTCACCAATGAGCAGCTTTTTTTTTTTAGTAATTAATTTTTTATTTAGGACGAGTCAATTTTTTACAACAATATAATATAACAAAGAATAGAAAAGTCAATCATGCAAATAGCAAAACATAAGCACAAAACAAAAAGAAACAAAAAAAAAAGTGAAGAACAGATCTGAGATATGCAAAAAAACTAAACATTCTATCCTTCTCAGCCTATGAAATCATCATGGTCTAATAAATGTCCAGAGCTTTCAATAGAGTGGTGTAGATGAAGCATATAAAAATAAACATGAGACACCGGCTCTCAGCTCCCCAACCATATTGATTGGGACCACCTGAGATCCGGAATCCTTATGACCCTCTATTCAATGATGTAACAAAACGTCCTAACATTTTTTCTCTTTTTGATTATCAACCTGCATTCTTAAGTATGCTTGCTTTTAACTATTTTACAAAACATTTAGTTATCATTAAACCTCCTCAGCTTATGTTTACTTGTGTTACTAAATATAAAATAATCAGTACCTGCGATCTCCTTCATCATCACTCCAAAAAGCCTCCATCCAGATGCGAACTAGCCATCCTCTCCAGCCGCCACCATCCTCCAACTTCCCAAACTCTTCTATCCAATCTCTATCTAAATCTGTATACTATATTTGGACACCAACCAAGGAGCCCACGTGTTAGTGAACCTGGGCATTGTGTTCTGCAATGAATTCGCTATTCTCTCATTTATCATTATATAATTTATCTTTGTTACAACTTCTTTGATTGACAGTACAGAAGTTTTCCAATTTTTGGCAATGCAATATTTAGTAGCTAAGGTCCAAAATTGCCAGAGTTCATTCTGTTCCCTAGATAAATCATAATGTTTCATTCCCAGAAGACATGTTTCAATTTCGGGTCTCAAACTACTGTTTGTAATTTGTATAAATAAGTCTATGAGTTCTCCCCATAGCTTCTGCACAATGGGACAAGTCCACCAGATATGCAGGAAACTCCCTTCTGTTTTGCATCCCCTAAAACACTCTCCATTTATATCTTTATTAAATTTTGCCATCCTTTGGGGAGTGTAATAGGTTCTGTGCAATACCTTAATAGAGGTCTCAAGTAAACTATATGTATATGAGCCCCTTGTCAGATTAGTGCAGATTCTTTTCCAGACCATGGCATCTAACTCCTTTCCCAGGTCCTGCTCCCACTTCACCATAAATTTAGTTTTTTGTGTGTTCTGAAACTCTATCAAGTGTGAGTATATGTATCCTAGGGTGCCTTTCATCGAGGGTATCTTTTCGCAGATATATATACAAATATGTATTAACGAGGAGATCCAGTGTCTAAACTTCCGATAGTTCCACAGCTCCCTCTCTGGAATTTGGAACCGGTATATGATAGAGGTATGTGTTAACAGAGCCTCCGTGGAAAACCATTCCCCTATTCTCTTTAAAGGGCTAGTCAACCACCATGTTTTAGAATTTGGGCTAATAGTGGCCTCAAACTCGGGGAAGGACGTTAAGGACATCAGTGGTGACAGGGTTGGAATCAATTTGCTCGATTTTTTAAGCCCATCCCAGGCCTTAAGGGTCGTAGAAATTATTGGGTTAGTATGCCTGTATCTCATGTCTATCTTTGCTATCCCCCAGATCACCGTATCCCATGAGTGGGGTTTCATCTGCCAATTTTCAATAAAAGTTACCGGGATGCACGCCAGCCGTGCTGCTCATAAATAAAGCCTCAGATTGGGACAAGAAAGACCCCCTTTTTGCCTATTCCTGTACATTGTTTTCCTTGCTATACATGGTGGTTTATTACGCCAGATAAATCTAAACATTGTATTCTGGAATTGATCAATATCCTTCATACATAGGTTAATTGGTAAAGTTCGGAAGAGATAGAGAATTTTTGGGAGCACTGTCATTTTTATTGATGTTATGCGTCCCGTCCATGACATTTGATATTTAGACCAGGTCCTCAAGTCCTCAGTCAGCCGCCTAAATAATGGTGGGAAGTTAGCTTTATAAAGACCCGCCAAGTCCTTGGTAAGCTTAACTCCCAAGTACTTGATTGAATTTTTAGGCCATTGAAAATTGAATGCCGCCTTCAAAGTTTCTATTATAGGTCCTGGAACCCCTACCCCCAAGGCCTCAGTTTTTTCCTCATTAATTTGCAGCCCTGACATGGCCCCGAACTGCCTTTAAGTAGACAATAATTTAGGAATAGAGTTTACAGGGTCCGTTAGAGTGCATAAAAGATCATCTGCGAATAGAGAGCATTTCAGGTGGTGGTGACCTATCTGCAGACCCCTGATCTCCCCTTCTCCTCTTATCTTTTGAGCCAGAGGCTCAATAGCCAGAGCAAAAAGCAGTGGAGACAGGGGACACCCTTGCCTGGTACCCCGCTGGATATTTACCAAAGCCTCTCCTGTCCCGGGCATTCTCAAATGAGCTTCAGGGCTTTTATATAGTGTCTTGATTAGACGTATAAAGTTTCCTTTAATACCGAATTTAGCTAACACTGCATAAAGGTAAGGCCACTCTACTGTGTCAAATGCCTTTTCCATGTCCAGCGCCAACACACAAAGAGGTGTTTTTCTTTGGGAGGCCAGGTGTATAACATTCATGGTCCTACGGATATTGTCTACCGTTTGCCTATGTTGTATGAACCCGGTCTGGTCCTTGTGTATTAGAGTTGGGAGAAACCTTGCCATCCTATTTGCCATAATTTTAGTCAATAATTTAATATCCCCATTCATGAGGGAAATGGGACGATAATTTTTTGGCTCCAGGGGATCCCTCCCTTCTTTAGGGAAGATTACTAAGTTCGCCGTGCTGAGTTCCGGGGGCATAGATTCCCCCCTAAGTACGGCATTAAACAGACAGCTAAGATAAGGGGCTAGAATGTTCCCACATACTTTATAATAAGAGTTAGTAAAGCCATCCGGCCCTGGGGCTTTCCCTGATTTGAGACTTTTAATGGTTTCTAATATCTCCTCTACCCCCACATCCGCATTCAAATCCTCTATATGCTGCTCTGAAGCTTTAGGAAGATCACAGGAGTCCAGATAAGATCTAAGAGCTTCCGGGCTCGGGTTTATTTTTGTCGAATAGATCGAATTATAAAATTCCCTAAATGTGTGCTTGATTTCGCTCTGACTCACTGTTATCTTCCCAGCCCTGGTTCTAATCCTAAGAATTCTGGACAATGCTGCTCTAGACCGAAGTTTCCGTGCCAGAAAGGAATCAGGTTTATTAGCCTTGGAATAAAACATCTGATTTGTCCGTCTCAGGGCACTCTCTGTCTTGTGCGAAAGCAAGGCGTCAAGTTCTAATCTAGTGTCGTCTATGCTATGGCGAAGACTATTGGAGGGGAGCGTTTGATTCTGCAATTCTAAATCTCGTAACTTATCAGTAAGTTCCTGTTCCTGACGTATACTATTTTTTTTTATGATAGATGCCATCTTGATACACATCCCCCTGATATGGTCCTTGTGGGCCATCCACACCCATCCTATATTAGATCCCGGGGTATTATTTAGCTCAAAATATTGTTGCAATTCTTTCTGTATCTGGCCCAGTAGCGCCGTATCCGTTAACATACGTTCATTAATTTTCCAGGAATATGGAGTCCCTGAGTCTCCTCCAAGATCCATATCCAAGGAAACTGCCGAGTGGTCTGACCACGGGCATACCAAAATTTACGAGCCCCTGGTTTGGTCAAAAAACTTAGAGGTTACCAAAATCGTGTCTATCCGTGATTAGGTCCCATGCGTATGTGAGTAGTACGTGTATTCGCGACTATTAGGATGATGTCCTCTCCAGGCATCTACTAAGCCCATTCTGTCTAACACCCCTTTAATCTGCTGTAGTTTCCGCGAGTATCTATTAGTGGCCTGGGAGCTCGAACGATCTAGTCCAAGCTTTAACACAAGATTGAAGTCCCCCCCTATCACCACCAGACCATCTGACCAGGGTTCTACTTTTTTCAGCATGTGTAGTAAACTTTTATGGGGTGCCACCGTGTCCGCGTAGAAGGATACCAGCGTAAGTTTAACTTCCTGAATCGCGCCCTGCAAAATGACATAATGCCCATCCTTGTCTATCAATTTGGAGTCTATCTGAAAGGGGAAGTGACGATGAATAAGAATGGTGGCTCCCGCTTTTTTGGACCTTTGGGTTGAAGAGTGAAAAGTGGGATATTCCTTGTTTAAGTACGAGGGAATATGATTCTTTGCAAAATGCGTTTCTTGCATAAAAATTATAGATGGTTTCTTAGTTTGATAATACAGAAAAGCTTTCCTTCTTTTAAACTGGGAGTTAAAGCCCTTGACATTGTGTGTTAAAAAACTATACTTCTCCTTCAAAACTCTAGCCATTTCTTTCCTGCTTCCCGAGATAGTTTGGTCTAAACATCTTACCTTGATTTAGTGGTAGCCAGACTGGATGGGGCGACCAGAGAGGCGCTTGAGCCAAAACAGAAGGCTCCTTGAAGCGGTTGGAGTGATGAGAGTCGAGCACGCAATTCTGGAAATGAAAGAAATAGCAAGAAAACAAGTTAACAGTTGAACAGTTCGCAATAAGATCAATATCTTTGCAGTTATCGAGGAGTACTATCATACAAATTATCTTTAATACACATAACTTCCTACGCCAGTCGTAAATCCTGGCTTCTAGGGGAGAGAGTAATGGACCTGCCATTCTCAAATATAGCCCCGTTAGGAAGGGGTAATAGAATTCTTTGAGGTACAAAAAATTCCAACTAAGGAGAGGGGGGATACCCTCGACAATACAAATTGTTTAACTAACATTAGAACTAGCAGCCTAGTAACTAGCTGAAAAAGAATAATCACAACTGTAAAAATAAAACAACATTATTGAAGAATAACCGGTTCTCCAGACACCAAGATCCAGATAAATAAGTCCCATACATCAGTAAGAAAAACTTGGGGCTCAGCTGATTTTCTTGTTATTTTTTTGTCTTTTTCTGTTGTTTTTTTTGCCCTGTATTTCCAGAGTCTGTGTAATTATTGATTATTGAGTTCCTTCCAACTCTGTGCAGCTCCTCAATTCCTCTCCCCGAGTCTTGGAATGTCTTTCTGGAGGGATAGTCAAGGCCTCTATCATGTCAGCCTCTCCAAGTCTGTTTTTACTCCTGAGCGGGACCGAGGTCCACTGTCTCTTAGGGAGAGGATTCAGGGTCACACGCTGACTTTCAGGGTCTCTATGGCCACCATCCGATGTTATATGCAGCATTTGTAGCAATGACTGGCAGTCTTCCAAATTGTGAACCGTATGGGTTTTTCCCTTATATTGAAAAATCAGGGCAAAAGGGAAGCCCCATCGGTATTGGATACCATGCTGGATGAGTACTCCCAATGCCGGTTTCATTTCTCTCCTCCTGGTCAACGTGATAGGAGAAAGGTCTGCAAACACCATGAGCTGAGCATCATCTGGCCCTCTAAGATCCAAAATCTTTCGGGTAGCAGCTAGAATTAAGTCCCTTGACTGTTGTCGGGAGAATCGGACAATTACATCTTTAGGGGTATCCATATTACGAGAAGCTCCTAGCGCCCTATGCGCTCTTTCTATATCAATGTCCGCTTCTGCCCCTTCTGGTAAGATCACAATAAGCAGGTCCATAACATATCTTTTCAGATTCATTATCGCTTTAGGAATCCCCCTTATTCGTATGTTATGTCTTCTAGACCGATTCTCTAGATCTTCATACTTGTCCTCTAGAGCCGCTATGCGTGATGCGTGGTGATGCGTCTCCCTCCTGTCTCTATCCTGTGCTTCCACCAGTTGGTCAACTGTTTCTTCTAGTTGGTGGGTTCTTTGACCTAGGTCCTGGATGTCTTTCCTGATTGCATCCACCGTTTTAGTCGTGTAAGCTTGAAACAGTTTTTCAATTTGTGCCATCACACTCTTGGATAGATTTATATCAGCCTGGGCTGCATTTCGCGTGTCCTCCCCCTCCGATTCCTCAGAGGGGTCAGATCCCACCTCGCCAGGAGTTTCAGGGGGTTTGCAGTAATCCGTAATTCTCTTAAGCGGAAGGGATTTTTTGCTCTTTCCCATCTTGGGCTGCAGTGGACCCGCCACAGAATATGAAGTGCTAAAGTTGCCGCGTAAATGTATGCCCCTTTCAGGGAAATGTTTTTGTTGGAGTGGGATTCCGGCTTGTGATTTAACAAGTTGTGGCGTGCTGTGCTGCTATGCCATGTTCTGTCAAGGTCTCCCCCCGTGGATCATATTAGACCTGCATTACTCTCTGTCCACATGTAAACAATGTTCAACAAGCAAGTAAAGTAGTTGAGTTGATCTTAGCAATCAGAGATCTTGTTGGTTTGCAAGTGAAGCCTGAAAGTTGCAGCCCTGAGAAGTAGTGCCAAACTGCCTTGCCAATTATCCCACTTGTCATTTGTGTCAGTCTGTGCTTCCTGGGTATTACTTATACACTGCCACTTGTAGGTTTAGAGCAGTCAGTAGTACTGGCAGAAGTAGTTTAAATGTAAATGTGGCATATGTAGATATCTCTGAGCCTGCAATTCAGCTGTTTACTCACAGTTTCAGGGTCAGGTTGTAGTTGCTCTTTAATCACCACGGAGTCCCAGATGCAGTGGTAAGAAGGCCTTAGCCTCACCTCTTGGCCAGCAGCCTAAGATGGCCGCCTCCCGTTTTCGCAGGCTTTTTTTTGTGTGGTCTTGCCGCCCTGCCGGCTCAAATTCTGGGTACAGACCCCCCAGCACCCCTCCGGCCGGAACCAGCCGTCACCGGACCCTGTTATGTGGGCACTGCCAGGCTTTTTGGGTATCTGCAGCTCCCTGGCTGCAAACCGCAGCTCTCTCCCTGTGGAGAATCAAAATGGCCGCCGCCCGGTCTCCCTGGGTCAATGCCCGGCCACCAGCTAGTAAGGGCCCCCTGGTCAGACCTCACCACACTTCTCAGGAGCTCCGATGCTCCGATCCTCTCCCCAGCAGTCTCCTCAAGTGCCTCACAGCATGGGGGGGGCGGCTCACTGCAATGGGGACGCTTCTCCCCGTCTGTCTCCGTCGTGGAGCCGCTGTGCCTCACTTTATGGACCCGAAATTAGGTTCCAGAGGATCCGGGTCGTCCCCTCTGCCTCCCCAGTCACTTTGGGGCAAATTATGAAACTTTCAGGGCGTTTATAAGCCCAATTGCAACTTTTAGTGCTGGAGCTCCAGACAAACGCGTCCAGCTCCTTGCAGGTACAAGCTCCGCCCCCCCAATGAGCAGCTTTTAATGACAATACACATTTACTGAAAGTTTTTCTAATGATTTTACTACTGAAGAGTTTTGAGAGCTGGACATTTACAGTGTCCTTTAATGGATTAATCACAATTAATGGATTTTAATATATAATGTAAATGTTGATTGTAAATAAACAAGGATTTTCATATATCTAAATCTAATTACTTCAATTCTCAAAAATGTGTTAATGACGACAGCTTTATATTGATTGGATAAACTCTTGAGGTGAAGGCTGTGGTGGGGCGGGTTGCATTGGCATCAGAGACACTTTTAAAAGTGTTGTTTTAAGCTCAGAGACTTAGGGATCCCTAGCACCATTTACAAAACACAAAGAAGACTTTACCCGTTGCATCCATTTATTGGTTCATCCTCTTGACAAACTTTTGACCCAGGAAAGTCTGGGTCCAAGGCCAACGATCCACTACTGCAGAAGAGGCTGGTTGCCTACCACACCAGTACAGGCAGACCTAGGTAAAAGTGAGAGTGTCTATCATATCCGGTTGTCTCCACCCAGCTAGGCAAGCTAGACCAGGGCCCCAAGCACAATAACAAAGCCTGGACCACAGGTCCAACCAGAAGGTCCATCACTACTACCCCGTCAGTCCCTAAGCATGGAGGAGGTGCAGTGCTTTGGGTGCCAACAGCTGGTAAATCTAAAGCAGGATTGGCCCCATGTTCAACCAGGAAATCCTAGAGGATCCCTTGCCCTGTCCTGTGTGTAGGTGAGTTGGTCGCTAACCCCATAGCAAGACCAGTTCTTTATTGTTCTGAGGATGTAGTTTGATCTCAGGAGCATGATTTTGTATTGCTTAGGGATGATTACCCAATTACCAACAGGGGACTGCCAAAGTTGCCATGTCCAGCCTATTATGTTGCATTGAACATCCATGGAGGGCTTTAGATAATCTGTATCCTGCCTGACCCCAATCCAGCCATGCCTGTTGAGGCCCTCCACTATCCTGAAGAAGCAGGTGGGTATTGTGATAGCTGGGGTATAGCTGCTATCTATCCCCTTAGACCTGGTCTATATGGATTGGGACAGTGGCAAAGGCATGAAAGAGGTGGGTTATGATGGAACTTCCTGCGGATGTATTGTTGGGGAACTACTTGTAGACCATGGAGTGTCATTATGTTACCATAGTGACCCAAAGTCAAACAAAATGGGCCACCTTCAGTCAGACACAAGGGCCAGCCCACCCTGCTGTAAGTGTCTGGGGCTGTCGCTTTTGACAGCATTATACCAGCAATGATAGATGATGCCTTGGTCTCCATTTTCACCAGAGTGAAGTTTTGTCAGATCAGGGCATCCAGTTTATGGCTGCATGGACACAAGAGTTGTGGCAGAAGTATGGAGTGACCCAGAAGAGGTTTAAACCCTATCAATACCAGACCAATGGTTTATGTGACTAAGAAAAATAACTATGATTACATTCTTTGTGAGCCGGTAGTACCATTTGCCCTGCAGATAAGAGATTGTCTGGGGATACTGACTGGGCTAGCCAAAAACCATCTTGTATGACCAGAAAGCCCGGGCTAAGGAATTACATGTGGGTCAGCAGATAATAATGTGTTGGTACCCAATGCTCAGAACAACTTCCAGGTGATTTGGGAAGGCTCCGGAAACTTACCAACACCTCTTATTTGGTAGCCATAGATAAGCAACAGATGAGCAGCATATGTCCATATGCCTAGCAGAAGGGAAGATTCTGAGGATGGGAACTATCAGACATGCTTGCCCCTTCTGACGCATCCCCTTTTTCCCTTATCACGACTGAGTTGTCACTTATCTACTGACAACAGATTGACATGATGCTGAGTCAGGACATAGGCTTCTTCTCTACGTACTAGTCCACAAGGTCCTTATCCCCTGACACTTCCCCACTGCATCAGCCCTCTTATTTAGTGAAGGGAAATATAAGGATAATGTGAAGGGGAATATAGGGGGAGCTGGATGAGATGTTATTGTTAGGGATCATCAGACCATCTTGGGTGGGAGTAGTTGTGACAACAACCTTGATTTAATCATATAAAACATAGAGGTGAAGGCTGTGGTGCTGCAGGTTGCCATGACAACAGTGCCAGTTGTAAAATGAACTTTTGATGTTTGTTTGGAGACATACAGGCCTATATAAATCCAAGCCCGCAGCGCCCGTGGTACCGCCCGTATGTCTGTAGGTTTGAAATTCTTTTGGAGTTGCATAGTGATTAAATTGCACAAGACCACAACCAACGGGCCAGAGTCGCAAGCTGTCAGGAGGCTACAATAGATGCGGCTGCATTTCCAAATCAAACCCATAATCACAACACAGGCCTCAGAGCCAAAAGAAAGTGGAGAACAGCAATTATAGCCGCAGAAAGGGGTTTTTAAGGGTACACAAACCATAAATCATTAACTGTGCTGTAGCTGAGCAAGGGACCACAGGTCTAGGCGTTGGTGGGTTTCTGTGCTTTGGAGAGAAAGAGAGAGAGAGAGATAGAGAGAGAGACAGAGAGAGAGAGAGACAGAGACACAGAGAGAGAGAGAGACAGAGATAGAAAGAGAGAGAAGGAGCTGTTCTGTGAGTTTTTTGCTATTTTGATCACCAAGATATATTACCCCTTAACAAACATAATTACTGATATAACATAATTCACACACTTAAATTAATATGGATACATATCTATTCATAGCAGTAGGCCACAGCACATCTACACTCCCCATACCCCCACCTACCCCCATCATACAATTACTATAATACACATAATACACACATTCTTGTTTTACCTCATACACATACACGTATATATTATATTGATTTATCCTTATATTTATTTTTTCAATTCCAGGAGAGTAGAGGAGGGGAGGATAAAAGTGAGGAGAGGATAGGAGAAGAGAGAGGAGAACATCAGAGGAGGAGAGTGAGGAGAGGAGTAGAGTGAGGAGAGGATGAGAGGTAGAGGTTTGGAGAAAGGTCCGGGTCAGGGAAGGGAGAGCCAGGTCAGGGAAGGGAGGTACAGGTGTAGGAGATCAGGAGGGGGGGGGGGGTACCCCCAGATGTAGGAACACAATGAGTACGGGCAGAGGGTCAGGGGCCAGATACAATGTGGGGGGTGGGGGTAGTGGGGATGAGGGAACGGCCCCAGGTAGAGAACAGGGAGGCCAATAACCCCAGGCATAGTTGGAAGGGCAAGAGGTTGTGCCAAAGTACAGGGCCCCAATTATAGCACATATGAGATGGACGTCCTCCTCAGGGAAATCCATGCCTGCTATAGCATCATACATGGTGGGAGGGATGTTAGGCTTAGGCAGAAGACAAAGGCCTGGAGAGAGTAAGCTACAACTGTTGCTGCATTAGGGGTTGCAAACAGGAATGTCAAGTATGTCAAACACAGGTATGATGAAGGTGAAGAAGAAGATGGCAGAGGAGGCATAGCAGCACGTGCAACCAGTTTTGGCCCACCAGCCCACATCATATACTGCGGATGGGAGTGAGCCAGCGGCAGTAGTGTGCCTTCCAGGACAGGTTGACACGGGTGTGCCAAGAACCATGCAATGTGAGTATCATATACACCATCACACCCTATGTACACACATGAACTCCACACACATAGATAACTGACATGCAATAGAACCCTATGGTTATGACTAACGATATATGAGGCATCAATAAGCATGTAAATACAGGTAGCAAACATATCATTATCCTGATTAGATTGTACGTTTGCAAGTTTTCAATCTTGTGTCAGTGCCTTGGAAACAAGCTCTATGTACATTTGATTTTATGCTCAAAAACAGTTTGTTTTTTGCCATGTACTCAACCCCTGTACAGCGCTATGGAATATGTTGGCGCAATATAAATAAAGATAATAGTAATAATAATAATTGTTATCAATTAAATGTCTGTCCAATACCTGCAGTTAAAACTGAGCACTGCGGCATATGTGGATACGGCATGTACGGATATGGCAGGGCACAACCACTCCCACACAATGGGGTCCACTAAAATGGCATCCCACACAATGGGGTCCCTTAACATGGCCTAACACACCGGCCCTTCTGCCGACACCTCAGGCTGTTCTGCAGACACCTCAGGCCCTCCTAATGACACCTCAGGCCCTCCTGCCGACACCTTTAGGCCCGTCCTGCTGACACCTTCGGCCCTCCTGTCATCACCTAGGGCCCTAAAGCAGTCACCTCCACCCCCAATGCCGTCACCTAAGTCCCCAATGTCATTAACATTGGCACCAGTGCCATCAACATCAGCCAAAATGTTGTCAACACCACCACCCCTGACTTTGAGGGAAATCATGGCCCGATTTAACAGGGAGGACATGAGACGGAACAAATAAAAGACTGAGAAGCTCAGATTGCTCCGAAGGCAGGTTCGGCTCACAAACTCCCACCTTGCGAGCAACAGATCGTTCCATTCTGAGGTGAGGAGACATAACTGAAAGGATGGAGAGATATGAGGAGCAGGCGAATAGTGACACAGCAACTAATCCAATTTGCAAATTTCCAGTCTTCGGTTTTACAACCACAAAAAGAGATGGCGGCCTCTTCATTTCAGACCTCACCACCAGCTCAAGCTGATCCCCAGCCACCCAACGTAGTGGTACCCCAGGCCTAAACACCACCTAGGCGTGGAAGAGGTTGTAGGTCCAAGGGTACAGAATGTGAGGGCCCAGTGCTGCATAAGAGGAGGTGTTAGGACCATCCCCAAAGACCTCCCATGATCACTCCTCGATGAATACTGTTTGGTCTAGATGTTGACATACTATTGGCTTGCTGCAGAGTGTGTACACGTATGGTTATGGTTAACATTTTACCAATTGATGTTCAATGTGGATTGATGTTGAGATGAGGTGTTGTAATTAATCAGAATATTGTTATGATTGATATCCTGTTCTTGTCTCTGTAAGTGTTAATAGCCAAATCTCAAGACCATGAAGGTATGTTCTTCATCTTCAAGCAAAGAAATACAATCATGTGAGTAAACACTCAACCCAGTTCCTAACAGGAATTCGATTAGTTTAATTCATCACTGCAGTTATATGACTACATATATCTGCACTAATGAACATGACTAGTGTGAGTTTCAATTACAATGAATAAAGCCCTTGCTTTAGCACTGCACAGTCCCATTAGTATCTGCTAATCGAAACCAATAATGCTTTTTTGTTGAATGTCATCCCGTTAACATTATGAAAGTGAATTAATGTATTTCATGTCACCCACAAACAAAATGGCTAATTCCCTTTGTTTGACATCAGGATTAATGTATATATGTTTTGGGGTAATGTGAACATTGGCCTTGGTACCATCCATATACAAGTGAGATGTGATATCAGCATGGCACAACAATTCCTTGTAGATAGAGATGGTACTCTTTGCTAAAATATTGTGGTCACAGTGAAGCATGCCTTGTTGTATTACACATCCTCAACACATTCTGAGAATGCTCATTCTATAGGACATAATCAGTATGGTTATCACTGCTCGTAGATGACATTCATGTGAATTAGTTTATTGTAGTGTCCAGAGCAAAAACACTGTACTATAATAACAGCATTTGATTGTTCTTACAACTCCTCTTTATGTTTTCCAGAATCCGTTCATCTATTTTGGAATCATCATTAATGTATGAAAACACACTGTGTGTGGAATTAAATGTCATCACATGATCCAAGATGCTCTATGTGCATTAATGGTTATTTATCTGAAATTAAGTGTTATGTGATGACCCTGGTAGATGCTATGCATTATCCTTATTATGTTGCCTAACATTTAACCCTTTAGGTATCCCCTTTTTCACAAAAACAGCCTCTTGCACTTCCAGGATCCGCCCACACCACACCCATGATATTAATTCCCAGTCCTTTATGCTCTCTGTATGAAATAAAGCTTTGTTATATCATTCTCATCGTGTCAGTGGGTTTCAATAGTTGGGATTTTGGGACATCCACATATATCATAATTGTGTCACAATACTATATCAGTAAACTAATGAGCCCTTGTTACTATGCAATAGATTAATGCATATAATAATAATAACCAGGGCTCACTAGTTAACTTATATAAGAATGTTACACCATTGTGATGTATGTGGATATCATAACAATGCAAAGACCACATTGTAATAGTATGGAGTATCAACATTCCCCTGAAGGGCTAATAAAAATATGACAGGTGATAATGTGAATTGATTGATAGCAAAACACTTAATGGGATGTCACCAAATGATAATGGGTATACATCCTCGCATATGGCCACCAGCAATGGCGTTGGACTTTCCAGGATGGGCGTAGCGGAGATTATCTCCGATGGAGATGAGTTGGCTGTTGCTCCATGTGCTTCTGCACAGCCTCCATGTGTGTTTGCGGCTAGATTAGTGTGGTGTATGTACCTCTGTTCCCCTTCTGGATTGCTGCCTTCTGGTGGTGAAGGGGTTTGTGTACTTCAATGAAGCTGTGAGCTATACCAAGTAGGGTCACTCTAAGTGAACAGGTCATAGCAGAGAGGTCAGAAGAGGTCAGAAGCAAGTCCACTTGATAAGGAACTGTCAACCCATTCCAGTATCCTTGGCATGCAAACCTTGTGGAATAGCACAGGCAGAGAACTAGCTAAATGTGCTGCAGTCCATAGGGTCACAGAGTAAGACACAACTGAAGGACTGAACAACAAATAATAAAATGTTTCCCTGGTACTTGATATATGTGATGTGGCGGTGTAACTTGGCCACTATTAATTTTCCCATTTTAGATGTGATGAGCGAGATGTATAAGCAATTATATTTATATTTGAGGGTCCACATTAGAGCCTCTGTGACTGAGAGAGGGTTAATATGGCAGGCAGTTTCATGTTTTTTGTTGCAATGTAAGCAGGTAATGTGTATGTAATTGCTTTATGCATGTTGTAGCATGGATTATTATATTGTAATATGCATGACCATTACAACATATAATAAACACATTTTTTTGTTTTAAAATGTCACATTTTTATTTCTGGATTGTTGTACAATGAATTATAATGCCTTTCCATGCTTTCACCATATTTTAAAGTCCACGTGTGTGTTTATATTGTCTTTTACAGTGTTAAGAACTTGTCTATAAACCCTTTGCGGGTCCTATTTGGAGGCCATCATATTTCTGGCTCCATTTGCCATTTACGGGTTTGAACGCCAGTGCGTCCTTGGGAATTCGTAGCAATTTAATGGCAATTTGCGATAGTAACATTTACGGGCTTGACAGATCAAAGGCTTAGCTGGAACGGAATTCAGATTTTCACGTCCTTTAGATTTTTTCCACTTGTAACCTGTAGATCATTTGCGGGTAGCTGAAAGAGGCCAATTTAATAGCAGTAACTCTTGTGGACCTATTTAAGGGCTGAGATTTCTAAGATTGTAGAAATTTATTAGGGCCCTATGTGCTGTTTTGAGCAAAGAGACATGGTAATCCCTAGCACCAATAAACAAACACCCATAGAGGACAACACATAACCTGTTGAATCTAGTCATTGGCCAGTTCTATAGATGATTTTTTTCTAAAGCAATGATATGGTACATGTTTAAAATGAAGACTATGTCCTATATTTAATGTACTTTTTTGAAGTGCCCATGCATTGTGCTGCCAGCCATGAGCTTAGCTTTCATATTACATGAGGCAACATCCCTTTTCTAACTCCAAAATGTAAACCAATAATATGTCTAAAATATTAATGTTACTTAGGGTAGCATCACTTTGCTAACCCCAAGTTGCACAGTCCCACACAGTAAGGATGAACTTAAGCCACAATGGAACCCAAGGCACAGATTGCTTCCTGTAACCAGCTCCTGGCAGCAAAACTTCTGGCTCAGGAGAACACTTACCACCATTTTTACTCCCTGTGCAATAACCCATGCGACTGAAAGTCTCCTTCCATGGGATTCAAAATGAACGATTCCAAACCTATATTATCTAGCTGAACATCATCATTCAAGAACATGGAACCATTGTGATCTAAACAACGAGTGGGGCAGCTAGCAGCATCCTATAACCTATTGGCAAAGAATAAAGGGGTATCAACCTTTTATCTGATGCAAACATTTGTTTGCAAACTTAAATTTCTAAAAAGCATTATATTTCTTGCTCAGAATCTCAAGAAATAAAATGTTTGCACTGCACAGGGAAACTGAGATGGGGCATGCAAATTATATCACAATGCATTTCACGCTTTAATTAAAACCGTCTTAAGGATGACTTCTTTATTATGATTATTATAAATATTATTATTATTATTGCTAGCAACTTGCCCATCAAAAATGAAGGCAATAAAATTTGAAGCCTGGCAATGCAGTTTGCCACACAATGGGAGCCTCTCCACCTCTACTTTACTGGGCTAGCGATGAGTGACTTTTGCGCTCATCACGGGCCTCGCAATGAGCACCGAATGAGCGCCCCCCCCCCACTTGATGGGATGCGCTCATTGCAAGCCTCTCCTCCTCTCTACTTTACTGGCCTCGCGATAAGCGCCTTGGCGCTCATTGTGAGTTTCTTCCTCTGTCTACTTCCTCCCTTGTGTCTCATTTCCCCCTCCTCTCCCTCCCTTGTGTCTCCTTCGCCCCTTGTGTTTTTACCCCTTCTCCCTCCCCTGTGTCTTTCCCCCCTGTCCACCCTGTGTCTCTTTCCCCCCCTCCCTCCCCTGTGTCTCTTGCCCCCCTTCTCCCTCCCCTGTGTCTCTTTCCGCCTCTCCCTCTCCCTCCCCTCTTTCTTTTTCCCTCTGTCTCTTTCCTCCCCTGTGTCTATTTTCTCCTTGTGTCTCTTTCCCCCCTGTGTATCTATCTTCGTGTCTCTTTCCTCCCATGTGTCTTTTCCCCCCTCCCTTGTGTTTCTTCCCCCCATGTCCCTCCCCTGTGTCTCTTTCCCCTCCTCTCCCACCCCTGTGTTTCTACCCACCTCTCCCACCCCTGTGTGTCTTCCCCCTCCCTCGTGTCACTTCCCCCTCCCCTCTCTCCCACCCCTGTGTCTCTCCCCCCCCTCTCCCACCCCTGTGTGTCTTCCCCCTCCCTTGTGTCACTTCCCCCTCCCCTCCCTCCCCCGTGTCTCTCCCCCCCTCCTCTCCCGCTCCTATGTCTCTCCCCCCTCCTTTCCATCTCCCCCCTCTGCCTCCCCTGTGTGTCTCCCCACTCTCCCCTTTAGCTCTTCCCCCTCCTCTCCCTCCCCTGTGTCTCTCCCCCTCCTCTCACTCCCCTGTGTCCCCCCCACCCTCTGTGTCTCCCCCTCCTTCCCTCTGTATCTCCCCCGTCCTTCCCTGTTTTTCTTCCTCCCTTCTCTCACTCGCCTCTGTTTTCCTCTTCTGGCCGTGGGCAGGGGCAGCCGCTCGTGTGTACGCCCCACCACAATGCTCATACATGGCTTATACCGCGCAATGAGCATGCTTTCCCTGCAACGCTCCCGGCAGCAATGCGCATCCATGGCAATCACACTACTGGTGCCACAGCAAACACACTACTGGTGCAAATACTTTATTTCTTGAGATTCTGAGCAGGAAATACTTTATGCATGATATGTTTCTTTAAGAGGAAAGACATTTATTATTTTTTTAATCAGAAATTAATGTATGCAATTTGTCATGGTACCCGCTAACTTGTCCATAAACTCTTTAACTTGTTTTTTAGAACTGCCACCTTGTCCTAGCCTCTGGATTAGCTATTCAGTGTAAGGGGATAAAAATAACTTAATAACCCGTTGGTAAGTGTGGTCTCCTTGTTCTTTTCAAGCCCAACAAAGAGTGGGTTGTGACACCTTGGTAAGATAGGGAGGCAGTGATTGGACTGTCAGAGGGGAGCAGCAGATGATGAGCATTTGTTGAGGTGGATAGACCTGGAAAAGGCATTTATGATAGAGTGAAGTTGTGAGAGGTGGATGAGTGGACGGCCAATTAAAATAGCGTTGCCATAGCCATGAGATGATGAGTACATACATGTATGTTTGTAGAGTGGTGCCTTTAGAAAGGACACATTATCAAGATGTTTCAGAGGTGGAAAAAGATGGATTTGCTGAATGATGAGATGTGGGGGATGAAGGAGAGGTCGGAGCCTATTGTGATAATAAGAAAGTGGACTTAAGATTTTATTATTTTATTTCCAAAAAGAAGTGCCACAACAAACAGCAGAACACTTAAGTGGTTAAAATATTAATTAAGCTAGATCTTATTTTGTGTTTTTCTATTTACAATTTCCTTCATACATTGAACAAAAAATATATTAATTGTTACTGTCCTGATTTATTATTGACTGTCCTCCTGGTGTAATGCTTTCTGTACAAAACATCTTATAAATATGCACATCAGCAGAAGGTTTACTGTGTAAAAATACAAATATCTGGAGATTTCATAATTACTGAGATACTTTTAGTAGCTTCCATTTATCCGTCCTCTCCATCTAATAATTACTTACAGACGTCAGGACAGTGAGATTTCTATAAAGTGTAACTTCAGGCATACATATCCAGAGTACAAGAGAGGAAGAGTGGGGTCTGTATATGTGTGTGTCAGAAGAGACACCGGAGGAAGTAAGAAATCTTCAAGGAGAATCAGTAAGTAACCAGCACATTATCCAGAGTATAAGAGAGGAAGAGTGGGATCTGTGTATGTGTGTGCCAGAAGAGACACCGGAGGAAGTAAGAAGTCTTCAAGGAGAATCAGTAAGTAACCAGCACATTATCCAGAGTATAAGAGAGGAAGAGTGGGGTCTGTATATGTGTGTGTCAGAAGAGACACCGGAGGAAGTAAGAAGTCTTCAAGGAGAATCAGTAAGTAACCAGCACATTATCCAGAGTACAAGAGAGGAAGAGTGAGATCTGTATATGTGTGTGACAGGAGAGACACAGGAGGAAGTAAGAAGCCTTCAAGGAGAATCAGTAAGTGAGCAGCACATTATCCAGAGTATAAGAGAGGAAGAGTGGGATCTGTATATGTGTGTGCCAGAAGAGACACAGGAGGAAGTAAGAAGCCTTCAAGGAGAATCAGTAAGTGAGCAGCACATTATCCAGAGTACAAGAGAGGAAGAGTGTGATCTGTATATGTGTGTGTCAGAAGAGACACCGGAGGAAGTAAGAAGCCGTCAAGGAGAATCAGTAAGTGACCAGCACATTATCCAAAGTACAAGAGAGGAAGAGTGGGGTCTGTATATGTGTGTGCCAGAAGAGACACCGGAGGAAGTAAGAAGCCTTCAAGGAGAATCAGTAAGTGACCAGCACATTATCCAGAGTATAAGAGAGGAAGAGTGGGGTCTGTATATGTGTGCGCCAGAAGAGACACCGGAGGAAGTAAGAAGCCTTCAAGGAGAATCAGTAAGTGAGCAGCACATTATCCAGAGTATAAGAGAGGAAGAGTGGGGTCTGTATATGTGTGTGCCAGAAGAGACACAGGAGGAAGTAAGAAGCCTTCAAGGAGAATCAGTAAGTGACCTGCACATTATCAGCAGGAGATACCGGACCAACAAGGTACAAGCTGTAAATAAGGGGCTTCAGTTTACTTTAAGGGTAATTTATATTACTAGTTTGGTATTTGGTGATCATAAGATACAGTGAGCAGATTTCTCAGCTTTTAATACAAATTCCTTATTATAGTAGTCATATAAACTAATTGTATAAGGGCCAGTTTCTTTGGGTTTAAGCAGAGTCACTTTGTCCCTAGATCAGGAGCCAGTGACCTAGAGCTCTAGAGGCTCCAGACAAATCAGTCCCGGGCTCTTGGGTTATTCAGGGAATTAGGAGACTAGAGCTGAGCGAGGTCCAGCGTCCCACAGCCACCAGCAATAGGATTATTGAGGTAGATTATTGTTGTAAATCCAGATCAGTGTCAGTTGTTTAAAGGGGAAGTTCCTTCTAAACACAAGCTATGAAAGAGAACAATTAGAGCAAAATATGTCAGGGAAAGTTGTATGTGTTTTTGCTTCTATATGTTAGGGACGTGAGCAGCAGAAATATGAATATAACTCACAATTTACTGTAGATTTATCTTGATTTTTTCTTGTCTTGACTTTTGGCACTTTCACCCAATTAGATTATGAAAATGAGAAATCTAAGTGTCAGTGACAGAAATAACATGCTTTATTAAAAATTGTAGAATCTCTTTAATAGACGACAGTTTAGTTGGAACTAGATGTTTAATCTCTTTTATTTATACTTGCTGTTTTTATCATTTGTTTTTTAAAACCGTATCTTTATTTGCAGCCCCTGCTACAGTTTAATTTTTTTGCTAAATATTATCCAAATATATCTATCAAGGTAAAGCTGCTCATACAATGGGGAAGATTCACTAACACTAAACATGCAAATCATGCTAAGGGCTGAAATAGAAAATGTTCCTCATATAAATTACACATAACATTTCAGAGAAGCCCTTACAGAGCTTAGTGAATCTAGGGCAGAGTTACCAAAACTACTCTGTTTACCGGCAGTGGTCCATAAGCTCCATTCTGGTGGTCCATGAGCTCCATTCAAGTGGTCCGTGAGCTCCATTAAGGTGGTCCATGAGCTTCATTCAAGTAGTCCATGATACAACTTAATATGAGAAAAAAACAAAAACAAAGTAAAAATACTTAAAAGCAGTAAAAAAGTGCATGGATACTAAGATGTTATTGTTTATAATAACCCCAATATAACACAGAACAAGTTAAGCAACAGGAAAAAAGAGATGGTCAGTGAAGACTCTTGGCAATATTTATGTGGTCCATCAAGACTCGAGTCAACCTCAAAGTGGTACATTAAAAAAAAAAAAAATGTAACTAATGATCTGGGAGACTACATACAAATTACACAATTTATATTGTTTAGTAACCAAAGGCAAATTAAACATCCAATGAAGAGATTGAAGGGATTTAATTAAACTCACATTAATTATTTGGTTCAAACATTTTATTCATTCTATTCTTTGTAAACACAGTGGGGGGGGGGGGAGTATTTGATCCCCTGCTGATTTTGAAAATTTGTCCACTGACAAAGAAATAATCAGTCTATAATTTTAATGGTAAGTGTAAATTTACAGTGAGAGACAGAATTACAAAAAAAACCCCAAGAAAAACGCATGTCAAAAAAGTAATAAATTGATTTGCAGGTCAGTGAGGGAAATAAGTATTTGACCCATTTGACTTAGTACTTGTTGGCAATCACAGTGGTCAGACGTTTCTTGTAGTTGTCAACCAGGTTTGCACACATCTCAGGAGGGATTTTGTCCCACTCCTCTTTGCCAATCCTCTCCAAGTCCTTAAGGTTTTGAGGCTAATGTTTAGCAACTCAAACCTTCAGCTCCTTCCACAGATGCTCTATGGGATAAAGGTCTGGAGACTGGCTAGGCCACTCCAGGACCTTAATGTGCTTCTTCTTGAGCCACTCCTTTATTGCCTTGGCTGTGTGTTTTGGGTCATTGTCATGCTGGAATACCCATCCACGACCCATTTTCAATGCCCTGGCTTAGGGAAGGAGGTTCTCACCCAAGATTTGACGGTACACGGCCCTGTCCATCATCTCTTTGAAGCGGTGCAGTTGTCCCGTCCTCTTAGCAGAAAAACACACACAAATCATAATGTTTCCACCTTCATGTTTTGATGGAAGGGATGGTGTTCTTGGGGTTATAGGCAGCATTCCTCCTCCTCCAAACACGGCGAAGTCGGTTGATGCCACAGAGCTTGTTTTTGGTATCATCTGACCACAACACTTTCACCCAGTTCACAAAGAGATTTGGGAGTACTTGTGGACAACCACCTAGATAACAGTGTTCAATGCCAAGCAGCAGCTGCAAATAACATAATAGAACTAGCGACTTACCCATCAAAAAATGACAGTCAATAACATTTTAAATTGTGACACAATGTGATTCTCTAACACTCTGAATCTTTTTCTTATCTACAAAGAAGTACCAAAATGTATATTACATTTTTTTTATTTTTTTTTAACATTGTACTGTTAAACCATATCAAACTTTTTAATTGTCATGTATTGAATAATAATATAACAATCCATAAAATTTATCAGAATACGTATTGTGAACCATTACATAAAGGTTTCTAATATGCAACTTATATTATAAACAGTGGGTAATGATTTTTTTTTTAACAATGCTTACATGAAATTGTTGAACTTTTTCTAAATGAGTGTCCTCAACCATAACAGAATGCTTATTAACATAAAGCTTGTATTTAAACTCCTGGTAAAGCACATAGGTATTGAATCCAAAGGAAGGCAAACAGTAAAAAAAAAAACATTGCAACGTAGCCAATTGTCTCAAAAGGGGAAAAAATAGAATTCCTTCCTTACCCTATTAAACAGCGATCGGATTACTCCCTGGATGAATCCTTTCTATTTAATTATACATTGAATTTTGTTAACAAATGTTTCTGCTGCAAATTACATAAATCTTTAGTAACATTCAATAATTAAATGTTTCAAACATTTTAACATACAATGATAACAATGCAAACATTAACATAAGATAATAACATTTAACCTGAATTTATTTTAAAATATAGTGATCTTGAATATTGAATCCAGAGGAGGGCAAATGTCAAAAAATATAATTTCAACTTTGTAAATTTGTTGAAAGTGTTGTCAAAAAATAATTCCTTCCTGACTCCATTAGCTGGCAATCGGATTCGTCCCTGGATCAATAATCTATATATTATGAAACATTTACATTTTTCCACAAATGATTCTGCTGCTACTAACATTAAGCATTAATTACATAGAATGCATCAACTTATCAGTCTTTTGCTAACAGAATTTCAAAATTACAAACCTGAAAGAAACATATTAAATTGGAAACATTAAAGGTAATAAAATTCAAGCTAACTGTTTTGTGGGGCCAATCATGGCGAAAGTGACTTCCAAGACATTCCATTTTTTTTGTCTGTGAAAGTGGTTCCCTTACAAAGAGCACAGCAGACTTTTATTTGTGTCTATGGGATGTAACCCCATTTTTTTCCTTTCTTCCTTTTTTGTTGGTTATTACTGTGTTTTTCTCAAATTGTAGATATAGTTTTGTAACTGAAATAGTGTTCCTCTAAGAAGAGGCCAAGTGACCTTCAATTTCTTCCTTAAAATGAAACCACTATTCTCTCTGATTACAAAACCTCGTGGTACACAATATTTTTTGTAAAAATAAGGCCATTGTGTAGTAGATTACTCTGCCTTGGGTTGCCTTCAATTGAAACTTTAATCTCATCTGGATGTGTGCACCTTGAAAAAGCAACATAGAGTTGTCCATGTGCAAAAACTGGTTCCTGTAAAAAAATACCCACAGACTTAAAAGTGTGTCCTTGGGATTTATTTATCGTCATGGCAAATGCCATGATAACTGGAAATTGTATCCTTTGAAGGACAAAAGACAACCAACTCTCACTTGGAGCCAAATCAATTCTTGGTATAAAAACTCGTTCACCTTTATGGGTCCCAGTCATAATTTCTGCATGTATAAAATGATCTTTTAAATCCTGCACACATGGCCCATGAATCATTCTGTGCGTTACAATCTCAAAAAGTTTTGAATATGTTTCTGGATGTGGCAATTCAGCAGTCATGACTGAATCCACTCTCTCTGCAGTATTCAACTTATCTTTTTCCTGCAGGATTAAAAATATGTGTGCCTGTGGCAGGCCTATTTTTTTAAATTCAATAGTATAAACAAAAGCCCCACATTTTCCAAATAACTGTGCTTTAGTTATATCATGTATACATTTTTTTATAATTTATAATTTATTTGTTTTCCAACAAACATGACAATACAATAGAAAAAAAAGAAAAAACAAGACAAAACAGTATACAAAGTAAATCGCATCTTAACAACTTAATAAAATTGCTGGCATATTTAAAAACAAAATGTCAAAAGTATTCCACAAACCATTATGTGTAACACAAAAAATAAAATAAAAATAAAAGAATAAATGAATCTTTATCTTTTACGTCAAACTAAAAATATATTGGTCCCATAGATGCCAGTTTAATGCTACTATATTTTTATTAGGAAAAAAATCAGTTTTTCCCTTCATTAATTCTCTACTAATATCAACCGAGTGTTTTACTTCATTCCAGGAAGGGATAGTAGGCGTTTTCCAATGTTTTACTATGAGGCGTTTAGCAATCGACAGAATATGTGTATAAAGATATTTTACTTTCGACCCAAGGGTGTCCATATTTATGTTTAAAATTACTGTTTGGGGATTACAAGGTAATAGTGAACCTCCCACAATAGATAGTTCTACACAAATCCTTTCCCAGAATTTTCTCATATGGGGACATTCCCACCAAAGATGGTATGACGTACCAACCTGGCCACATTGCTTCCAACAAAGATTATCTGAGAGGGGGTAGAATCTATTTAATAGAACCGGAGAGTAATACCATCTGTGGATGATTTTAAAATGTATTTCAGTATATACAGCGTTTATCGCTGATTTTTTAACCAGCCTAAATGAGTTATGCCAAGTAATTGGATCAAAACTCAAGCTAGAGTCACTTTTCCATTGTACAATCCCTTTAGACTTAACAAACGGGAGAACGCTCATCCTAACTGAAGAACATTTAGATATAATATGATTCATGTCTCCTTTTATAGCTAACACTTCCATTTTCTTACATTGAGTCACGCCCTTGACTCTGTATCCCAGTGCCTCGATGCACCTTTTTAGGGATCTAATGTGTATCCACTGAATTTTGTTTGAGCATGTGGACCTATCTATTAATGCCCCTTTCGCATATAGTTCCCAAATAAATTTAAATCCCTGTGACTTAAATACCTGGGTAAATGGAAAATCTGCCACTGTGGAGAGTATTTCAATTGGATCAGCCAGAGAAGGTTTATTAACCAGGGACAATTTATAGATGTTTTCATACCAGAATTTAATAACTGACCTTATAACAGGGGAAACATTCTCGAACACCCGTGGGTCGAAGTTAGGGAGCCACAATAGTGTAGCTAGCGGATTCATACCGAGTAAGGTTTCTTCTATAGAGAACCAGATTGGTTTCTTGCTAGAGATGGACCATCTTACTGCATGGGAGAGCAATATGTTGGTTTGAATCTCCAATAATGAGGGATAGGCCAACCCTCCCTTTTCAAACTTGGCATAAAAAATATTTTTCAATATTCTTGATTTCTTGCCATTAAATATGAAATGATCTAAATCCTTCTGAATAAAAGATAAAAATTTCTTATTTATTTTGCCCGGAATGCATCTTAAAAGGTAGGTTAGTTTAGGGATAATGGTCATATTAACGGCTGTAATTCTCTCCAGTAAAGGTAATTTTAACAAACGCCATTCATGCAGCAAAGGTCTGATTAATTTCATTTTCTCGGCTAAACTGGTTTTTAAAATTTCATTAATTTGGAAGGTAAACCTTACTCCTAAATGGACTATACCTCTTGATTTCCAATTGAAGGGATATAATTCTTCCATTCTCCTAAGTGAGTCTAATCCAATTCCCCACATAAGGGTGTCTGTCTTATTAAGATTAACCTTAAAATAAGAAACTCTACCATACTTTCTCATTATATCGTAAGCATATCTACAGGATTTCTCGGGATTGCTCAATGTCAGAACAATGTCATCAGCAAATTCCATAAATTTAACTTATCTATCTTAATCCCTTCCACCTCAGTTGAATCTCGTAATAGTATTGCCAGTGGCTCCAGGAACAGGGCGAACAGTAAAGGGGACAAAGGACATCCTTGTCTAGAGCCATTACTGATCTTAAACTTCTCTGAATCGGCCTCAGGACTTGTTATATAGGCTGTGGGAAAGGAGTATAAGGCCTTTATTGATCTAGTTGCAAACTCGCCCAAACCAAATTTCTGTAGGGTGGCCATAAGGAAGTCCCAGTTGACCCTGTCGAATGCTTTTTCGGCATCTATCGACAAGGTCAAACTGGGAGTCCCCTCCCTCCTGATAAAGGTCAAGTTATCAATCAGTCGTCTCGTATTGTCTGAATCTTAAAGAAGATTGAGTTCTAAATGCTCTCCACTCTATAACTCTTGTTTCTATTACCTTAATAAATGTAACCAGGGAAAGTGTTTCGTGTAGCTATATATAATAGGCAAATTCTCATTTTGCAGATGAGTAAGCCGCCCAGATAGGACCTCCAAATTTGATAAAGAAACACAAAAAAAAACAAAAAAATACAAAGAAAAAGATAAACAGACGAAAAAACGATGTATAGAAATGCCAGGAAGACTACATCTTCTTGGTCGAAACGCCTACATTTATATTTCTCTCATATTATCTACCAGATATCATTATCAGACTTCTACCTAGCAGATTAAGGCTAGGGCTACTTTCCTCCCTCCCTCCTTACTCCTGTTGTACTATTATCTATATTTCCTTCTTGTTATCATCTCCCCTCTTTTCTCTTCCTTCTGACTTTTTCTCCCTTTTTCTTTACATTTCCTCTCCCTTTTCATTCTACTCTCCCTTTGTCTATTTTCCAATGCGTCTTTGACTACAATCTCGATTGCACCTACTGGAATATCGTCAGGTTAATTTTAAAATATACATTTGACCCACCATTTGCACTAAAATCAGATACTATGTCCATTCATTTCGCTAAGTCCTACAAATTAACTCTTAAACCTAAATGTGCGAGGAGGAAGTATTTCCTAATCCTTCCTTATTACTAATACAGACCTACTGATACCATATAACTAATCTTTTAGTGACCTAGTGTTACAATTAATAGATAAAGATTTTACTACTTTATTTTACACCCTTTCTTTTTACATACTATAATTATTATTGTGATCGTGAGAGTTATTGAATATGGAAATTTATAATGTGAATTCCATATGTGAATAGTCCTAGTGCACTGACCGAGCAAATTTTACAATTTTTATCTAAAAATTGTTATAACATTATATAAAATATAGAGAGAAATAAGTGATAAATTGTAACTGCGTTTGATATTAATATTGTAAGGTGAAAAAAAAAAAAACGTGGTTTTACTAGACTTAGTAACCAGTGCATTGACGGTCATTCTATTATTGGCCAAAAATTAACAAGTTAACCTGTATTATAGTAGACAAAAGATGACTCAAAACAGAAATGGATATCTATTTAACAAGTTCCCATTCTGGTTTCTTTATCTCCAGAGTGGGTTTAAAGCTCCCAGCTTGTGCGGCTACTAGCTTAATATTCCACTTTTGAAGTCATTTTTTCCCCTCTTCTACATTTTTGATTTTTGTCCAGACTTGATCTCTATAAATGGAGATTCCATAAGGGAAGGACCATTTATACCGAAATTCATTTTGTCTCAAAGTCTGAGTTATATCAAAAAATTCCCTTCTTTTAAGTATGGTAAAGGCTGAAACATCAGAAAAGATCTTAATATCCCCATAAGGGGGCTCCAGACCTAACCCTAGGAAATTAGCTCTAACTATGGCTTCCTTAAATGGAAGATGATGAAAAGCTATAATTACATCTCTTGGTACAAGTTTGTCCATATTTTTGGGCAGGGGAATTCGATGGATACTCTCAATTTTACGATCCTCTGGGCCCATTTCAGGGGCTATATTAATAAATATTCCCCTAATAAAGTCTCTCAGGTTATTATCTTGGATGCTTTCCTGTATTCCCCTTATGCGAAGATTTTTTTTCCTCGAGCGATCTTCCTGGCTATATAGCCTCATCGTTAAATCTTCAATTTTATCTTCCAGTGAAGAGGAATATTTTAATAAAGAGTTATGGTCCAATATCAACTTATCGCATTTGTTTTCAAGCAGTTCAATTTTCTGATTTATATCAGATATTGATTGGGAATTGTTTGAAATTGACTTTGAAAGGTCTTCAGTGATCTTCAGCTGGAGTTCTAGCATTAAAGCTCTCATTTTTGAGCAGGTTAGGACCTCTTCTTCCTGCATTAGAGAGCTACTATCATGACCTTGAATTGATGAATCAGAGAGCTGATTGATCGTCGTATCTACATTTGAGTCATTGTATGATGAATTCACTTTTATAGTTGATTTTTTAGGACCAAAGAAGGCTGGAGGATTTTGTACCTCTTTTTTATCTTTAGTTTTACTTTTAATAGGCATGTTGTAGGTCCTTTATTCTTACCAGATGGTAATTAAATCTTAGAAGATAAGTTATCTTTATTAGCAAATATAATTGTTCTCTTGATAATCCAGACCATCCCAGCCGCTAGCAAAGATCTGGGGAGCAAGGACAAACGCCGGGGAGGGACCAGATGTCCACTTTACTCAATACAGACAATCTTATTTACACCAAGGATCACTCTCTGTATAACTGCTGCCCACAATATCAAGCAATCATATGAACCTCTTTGAGATTTTATATTTGTCCCTTTATATAGATAGTCCTGCGGTAATGTCCAGTTAGTGAATTGGAGCTCAGAGCTCACAGTTTTTATAGGTCCGTTTAACTGAGGTGCAGGCCCTATATAAGGGGCATAAGGGCCATATACCACTCCTAGGGGCTATTTACCCCCCTCTGGGTACCAGCTGTTAGGGGCCAGGCCAGTTTACAGATACACCAGCTCTTTTTATCTTTGTTTTAATAGGCGTATTGTAGGACCTTTATTCTTACCAATTGGTATTTAATCCTTGGAAGATAGGTTAAACTGGCGGCAACGTCATTTCCGGTTTCGTCAGCCAAGTTCCAGCTCATATCATGTATTAATGAATTGAGTTTTGTTTTGAATACTCTTGCCACCAAATCTGGTCGGTCAGAAGTAGTTTGTCCCAGATTCAAATTTTTATTGATCTCTTGCAATTGGGGATTACATGTGCATGTAATGAAACAATCTGCTCTTCCAGCTGAAATGTCTTTGTTGGTAGCCAATTCAGTGACATAATCCATCAATCCACAATATTGTTCTACTCAAAGCTTGTTTTGTTGAAATTTTATAAAATGTAGATTATTTGCTTCGACTTGCAGATAGGACTCAATAATCCATTGTTGTGTGAGTTTGCCCTTACATAGAATAGGATTAAAAGAATCCCAAATAGCACTTTGTGCCACTTCATATTCCAGCATAGAAATATTGCCTCTAAAATGATCTTAACTATTGGGATAACTTTGCAATTGTAATTTTGGTTCTCATCCAGGTTCACCATTTGGAAAGAAAATGGGATATGTCATTGGATCTAAATTACAACTTAATATATTTATGTTTATAAAAGGTTGGTCTTCATTGCGTGGATATTTTCTAATATCCCGCTGAAAAGGTGGTTCATCGTCTTCATTTTTAAAGACCATGACAACCTCATTTACTGTTGGTAAATTATATCGTCTTTCATCATTGTTGCAATCTCTTTTTAACACCATATTTACTCTTGGCATTGTCAATCGATGTCTCCGAGCATGTTGCTGTGGTTCTTTTTCAACCTGTGCTAATTGTTTGTATGCTTGACTATATGGGTTGTTGGCCATAATTGTATCCAGCTGTTCAAAGACTATGTGCAAACACTGTTCATTTTTTGGAAGGGTCATCCTTTGTTCAACAGCTTCCATTATATCTAAGACATATAACTGTGCAAATTTCCTTTGCTCTCCTTCTTGTGGGTGTAAATGTAAAGTTCGGTGGTAAATTTGTCCTTGAACTCTAAAACAGTAAGGACCATGTCCTGGGACATTTTCGGCTAATGTGGCACCCATTGAAGCAAATTAAATTGCACTGTTATAAGACTTTATGTTTTTTTTTAAATTGGTATAATTTGGAAATGTTGGATTGTTAATGATACTTTGTAAGTAATCTGGAAATGTGTGTTTTTGTGGAAATCTTACCTTTCCTTTCTGACAACACTAATGAAGTCTCCTTCAGCTGGTCTTTCCTTGAGAAAATGATAGGCCCCACAAAACTGACAAACAACATTAAGTAATTCACAATAATGAGTGTCTACTGTTAGTGCTCTAATAAATGCATTATCCTGAGCTTCCTCAACATAGATATCACTACAACTTTCTATATCTACTTTGGTGTCATGTTTCTGAACAGATTTGAAAATCGTTTTTATTTTTTCTCTGCAATAAATGAAACCATTTTTTGGTGTTTTATTTGCATACATTAAAAAGCAAAGCACTGCACAAATATATATATTGATATATATATATTTTTTTTTTACTAATTAATTATTAAGTCATAACTAAAATAATATACGTTACTGAATAATTCGGAAACTGAGATCAATGATAAACCAAAAAAGTTAATTATATTGACATAAAGAAGATCAAACAAAGGCTGTTATCAAAGTTTAGATGTGGCCTAAAATAATGTTCAATTTTCTTAATAATGCAATTATTACATTTTTAAAATTGTTTCACAAATTATTCATTGTGTCATCAATCCCAAACCATAAGGGAATGCTGAAATCATATAACTGTGAACTTGCCGTTCGTTGTGTAAAAATCCTTATGAATTCACTCTCTGTCTTCAGTCAGGTGCAGAGAGGAGTAATCTGTGAAATAACATGAAAATAATGTTTAATCATTGTATTCCATTCATTCTTGATTGAATGAAGTCCATATATATTTTTTTAAGTCTTCTAACCTCATCTTTTTTTAAAAATATTATTATTATTGAATAGTTCCAAAAACAATGTACATAAATGAGCAGTAAGGCAGATATATAAGTGCATGTAAAACATTGTTATTACTTTTATTGCAGTCTCAATTTTTTTTTTTAATGATGACTAATTATTAGTTAATTGAAATATTATTATACGTTAATTAATCAATAACTGTTATTCATGTTAGCAACAAAAAATGAAGCCTTTTTTGTTCCATAACTACATAATTAAATGAAATACCTGTCAAGGGGATCTTTATGGTGTTTAAAGTTCATCCCTATCAGGCAATCAGCAGCAACAGAGATATATTAGCATAGATTCAAAACATAAAAGCATATTCATTAATGTATTGTTAAATCAAACCTTTTTTTTTTAATGATTACTAAATATTAAGGAATTAATATAGTAATATACGTTAATTAATTAATAAGTGTCATCAATTCCAAATAAAAAAAGTTGAATCCTTTTTTTAGTTATAAGAACATAATTTAATGATATACCTGTAAAGATGATCTTTATGCTGTTGAAAGGTTGCAAACGTCACTCTTTGTGTTGAGTCAGCTGCAGGTACGCTGAAACTGTCAAATAAGATAGAAAGCATTTGTAATATTTTGCTTCATCCCTATCAGGAAATCAGCAGCAACACAGATATATTAGCATAGAAGCAAAACATAAAAGCATACTCATCAATGTATTGTTAAATCAAAACAATTTTTTGGTCCTGATTACTAATTATTAATTAATACATTAATATACATTAATTTAAATCCTTTTTTTAAGAAGAGAACATAATTTAATGATATACCTGTAATCTTTATGCTGTTAAAAGGCTGCAAACGTCACTCTCTTTTTTAAGTCAGCTGCAGCGACACTGAAACTGTCAAATAGGAGGGAAAGCATTAGTAATATTTGGATTAATCCCTATAAAGCAATCAGCATCATCACAGATATGTCAGTGCATCTAAAAATATACATCTTGTTTGTGGTCCTTTTCTTTTAAATTTTAATATTACTAATTATTATATAATATATTCTAAAGATCTAAGCATTAATATATTCCTAAACTGAAGGCATTGTAAAATATCAAATATTTTTTTTCTCCTAATGATTAATAACAATTAATTAATAAAAAAAATTGTACATTAATATGAATTAATCAATGTGTAAATGTCTTAATTTTTTTTTTTGCATAAATGTATTAATAAACTTTAAGTTTTTTTTTTCTTAATGATTACTAATTAATAATAAAAAATTTTAAATACATTATTAATTAATTATTCAATGAATTAATATATTACAAACAGCTAAGCATGAAAGTATTGCTAAACTAAATCAAGCGTAAATTCTTGTTTGCTCAATTTGTTTATCTAATCCTTTTTTATTAATTAATTAATTAATTCTTGATTATTTATTATTAATATATTGTACCTTTTTGTATTTAATATTCATCAATCAGTATACAGAAGAGCTAACAATCTCTTTTGATTTTCCGGCAGCAGAAAATGTCCAGTCAGACTATCATCACCTGAGGAGAAAGTGTCAGTTCTGTGGCAAGTGTGCCCTACATATAGGCTGCGTGCGCGAGACAAAACTTTAGGTTAGAAATCCGCCATTTCACAATGTTAATGTGTAAATATGTAAGTTAGTATTGTAAAATGGCAATGTTAGTCTATGTTTTCCTCGTTGCGCGCTCATTTTACGTCCTTCCTATTAGTATTTTTCTACCACGTACATAGCTGGCTGTGTTTTGCGTGGTTCGGGGTCGTCTAGTATAATTTAAATTTTTACCAGCCGCCATTCTTTTTCTCGATTAGGCGATTTTCAAGTGCCAAAACTACTTAAATTCGACTTTCACCTCACTTCCGGACGTCCTGGCTGTTCTCCCGTGCTATCGGTGACCATTTTGTTGTATTTTGTGTTTTATTTGTTTTTGTTGTATTTTGGTTTGCACGGTTCGGCCGTCCTGTGTCCCGTAGGCACTCATCGCCTAAGTGCTCCGAGCTTGACTGCTCGCAACGCTACGCGAGGCTCGCCGGGGATGATCGCTAAGTCGTACGCACCACGCAAAGCGTGACAACGTCTTGTAGTTAGACAATTATAATATGTGATGTATTAAGAAGGGTCTAGAAGCAAGGGAAGCAAATATAATTCTGCCACTATACAAATCCCTAGTACGCCCTCATTTGGAATATGGAGGACAATTTTGGGCATCACTTCATAAAAAGGACATTTTTGAGCTGGGAAAAAGTACAGAGAAGGGCTACAAAACTAATAAGGGGAATGGAGGGGCTAAGTTATGAAGAAAGACTAACCAAATTAAACTTATTTTCCCTAGAAAAAAAGGCATCTAAGAGGAGATATGATTACCTTAGATAAATACATCCAGGGTCAGTATAAAGCTTTGCCAAGTGAGTTTTTTGTGCCAAGAGTTTCTCAATTGGCAAGAGGACTTCCTTTCAATTTAGAAGTAAAAAGATTCCACCTTAAAGAAAGAAAAGGGTTCTTCACAGTAAGAGTGGGTAATCTGTGGAATTCTTTACCAAAGTGGTAGTGACTGCAGATTCAATAAATAACCTTAAAAGGAGAGTGGATCTATTTTTAATTAAAAGGGGTATTCAGGGTTATCCTGGTTAATTAGAGAGAAAGTATTGATATAGGAAGGAGTCAGATCGCTAGTATCTGTGGTCAGGAAGGAATTCATTAATTTTTTTCCCCTTTTGAGATGATTGGCTAAGTTTCACTTGTTTTTTTTTTCTGTTTTCTTTCCTCTGGATCAATTAATAACTAAGCGCATATTGCAGAAAAGAGGAGATCCTAAAAGGTTGAACTTGAACTTTTCAAACTCAATTACTATGTAACTATGTAGCATTGGCCAATGTGCACTGTGACTCTTTTTAAAATTATGTATTATTATTATTATTATTATTATTATTATTAATAATAATCTGATTTCAATGCTGGCAGCCATGTCTGGAGCGTTCTTCCTGATCCTTATCACAATCATTGGAAAGCATTTTGTCAGCACCTCCAGATGTGACCTGGATCTCAGCACAGAGTGTTATAGCATCAAGATGGACGGGGATGTGATATTAGGAGGAATCATGCAAGTGAACTTTATATCGTTGTCTGACCATAAGATTTCGTCTAATAAATGTATATTTAAACCACTTCCAGATGTATGTTATGTGTAAGTTAACTTTCTTCTTAGATTTTATCTAAAAATATTTTATACCCACGTCTTACACCACTGTTCATGTTATTAGTTTGTTAAAAACTTCATAAAGACTTAAAGTTTTTCTAAATTTCCAGTTATCATTCATCTAACATACAGTGTTTATATCAGACAAAACTTTCCTCTGTTTCCTTTTCTTCAGAGACAGGATAGGTTACAGTTTGTTATCCACCAACCTTAGCTCCTACCTTCTTCTCCAAACTTTAGCAGAGTGTGGAGCAAAATTATTGATAATTACAGCTGCCTATTTATTGCACAGCTTTGGTGGCACAGTGTAGGGAGATGTTCTAAAACCCACCCTTAAGGCACAACCACCCTGTGAGTAAATAGATGTGTTGTGGACGAAATTCATGAAAATGTATATTATGTCCATGCTGCATTCCTTTCCTTACAATATATCATAAGATAAGGCACTAATTGCTTTTATTCTTTATTTCCTGAGAGTCCTAAGATGGCTACTGAGCTGTATCCTGGGAGTCCTAAGATGGCTACTGAACTATATCCTGAGAGTCCTAAGATGGCTAATGAGCTGTATCCTGGGAGTCCTAAGATGGCTACTGAATCATATCCGGGAGCTCACAGATGACGTTCATATCCGTGACCAAATAAGGATATGAGCCCCGCCACCTTCCAGAGCCAATCAGAAGCTTCACATAAACTGACCATAATGACATCAACATCCGAGACCAAATATGGAAGGACCCTTCCTACCTTGTCAACCAATCAATAACTCACTCACTGTCTAACAATGAGTCGTACGATTGTTATATCTGATCAACTTATATTATATAAGTTGCTATGTTGTATTTGGGGGGGGTTCGTTCGTTGGGAAGAATACAAGAAGTTTTATACCAGAACTTTTGGGTCTGTGTAAATTCTTGTCTCTGTGTGCACACATGCCCAACAGACGGATGATTTGGACAGGAACAGATATTACATAATGGGATTATTTTTATCCATCCAAAACAATTGGCGCCAACAGACCCAAAAGTTCTGGTATAAAACTTCTTGTATTCTTCCCAACGAACGAACCCCCCCAAATACAACATAGCAACTTATATAATATAAGTTGATCAGATATAACAATCGTACGACTCATTGTTATACAGCTCAGTAGCCATCTTAGGACTCTCAGGATAAAGTTCAGTAGCCATCTTAGGACTCCCAGGATACAGCTCAGTAGCCATCTTAGGACTGTCAGGAAATAAAGAATAAAAGCAATTAGTGCCTTATCTTATGATATATTCATATCCGTGACCAAATAAGGATATGAGCCCCGCTACCTTCCAGAGCCAATCAGAAGCTTCACATAAACTGACCATAATGACATCAACATCCGAGACCAAATATGGAAGGACCCTTCCTACCTTGTCAACCAATCAATAACTCACTCACTGTCTAACAATGAGTCGTACGATTGTTATATCTGATCAACTTATATTATATAAGTTGCTATGTTGTATTTGGGGGGGGTTCGTTCGTTGGGAAGAATACAAGAAGTTTTATACCAGAACTTTTGGGTCTGTGTAAATTCTTGTCTCTGTGTGCACACATGCCCAACAGACGGATGATTTGGACAGGAACAGATATTACATAATGGGATTATATATTGTAAGGAAAGGAATGCAGCATGGACATAATATACATTTTCATGAATTTCGTCCACAACAGATGCATGCACAAAACCTGGCCTGGTGGTGCCCCTTGAGGCCAGGTTCGAGATCCACTGGTATAGGGGAATGAGCCAATACATAACTGTCAAGCTCAACTGTCTAACCCCTCCATGCTTTGGGTGTACTAGAGAGAGCACACCAACAGCAGTGATAAAAGATACCCTTACCTTGTGATATCCTTATAAGATTTGCAGCCAGCAAACAGTAATTTTAGTATAGTGTCATAACATCTGCTCTTATTTGAATTTAAGGGGGAACTGGAGTGATCAGGTTAGAGAAGGGGAGTTTGGGTATGGGGTATCAGTGGGAGAAAGGGGAGATTAGGGGAATGAGGGAGTAGACTTTAGGATCAGAGGGAAGACTGGAGGACAAAGAAGGAGAGGGAAGATTGGGGGACCAGAGAGGAGATTGAGGGATCAGGGGAGATTGGGGGTAGGCTGTACTAAGATGGGAAGGGGAAATTAGTGGAAAGATAAATGTGAGAAGGGAGATTGTGAATAAGAAGGTAGATTGGGGTTCAATGGGAGAATACAGAGTGTGAGGGATATCAGGAGATCAAATGAATTAGGCCAAATAGTGTCATAAGGAGGGGAGTCAAGACTGGACAAGAAGGGTTAAGTTGGGGGATCAGTATAGAAATTCAGAAAATCAAGGTGTATGCTGGGGGCATCAGAGGAAGGACTAAGGGTTTGGGGATAAGAAGTGTAAGTGTGGAAATGGTGAGAGATGGGGAATGGAGAGAGGGATAGGAAACAAAAGGAAGGAGAGAGAAAAAGTGGAGAGATAGAGTAAGGGAGAAAAGGTGGAAAGGGAGGAAGATTGGTGATAGACATTGAAGAGTGAATGGAAGAATGGGATGCAGAAAGATTGGGGAGGGAGTAAGTTTTATAGATGAATGGAAGGTATTGAATGAATTGTGAAAGTCTCTGAGTTTGCTTTCTCCTTCTGTCCATATGATGAACAGTAAACACAAGAGGAACAGTATATTACAGGGAGGTGGCTCACGAATATAATTTCTATAATGTTCTCTGTAGTAAGATTAATTAATGTATTGATGTATTGAGAACCAACCCATCAAGAAAAGGGCAAAACCCATACACAGAATTAATGAAAAGAGACTTGTATATCTATAGGGTATCCTCCTCCAGGATATACACATATACAGTCTTACTAAATTGCAATTTGGCCAATTAAATCGGGCTCTATTTTAGCACATAGCATATTTTTTTACAGAAGTTTTTAGTTAGTGAACTTCTATCCAAATGCAAGGTCTTCACTAACTAAAAACGTCTGTAAAAAAAATGCTATGTGCTTATATAGAGCCTTATTCAATTGGCCGAATTGCAAATTAATAAGGCTGATAATAAGTAAATACTTGGCCTATGGATCTCCAGTTATGAAAAAGTCACATTATTAAAATCAAAGATTGCTTTATTAATACAGTTAAAAAACAAACAAAAAATGTGAGGAAATTACTAGTAAATTAGTCTGATGCATCTGAATAAATGTAAACCCCTTAGATACATCTCTCTATATGCCAGTAAGAATCCAGCTGGAGGATTAATGACCTATCTTCTTACAGTCCTTCTCTAAATTATTTCCGGCACATCTCGGCTTTTGTCTTTGCTGTTGAGGAGATAAATAAACAACCAGATCTGTTGCCAAACATTACACTGGGATTCCAGATTTATGACACCTGTGTATCGGAAGGTCAAGCCATCCAAAGCGTGCTCACGATACTAACAGGTCAAAGAAAAATAATTCCAAATTACAACTGTAACATGAAAAATACAGTGGCTGCCTTCATAGGACACCATATGTCTTCAGTCACATTTTTCACCTCTATTCTTACTGGGATCTACAGATATCCACAGGTAAGAAAAATATACAAGTAATGTATTGTAGTTTTATGATAGATGACTCAGAGCCACTGGAGGACACAAGAAGTTGTAGCAATTTCCAGTCATTTTACCTGAAATAAATCAATTGCAAGTATATTTTCATGTTTTTTATCTACTGTATATATATATATTGTGATAAAGGGTATATATATTGTGATATAGGGTATATATCAATGTGAGGTTATATAAATCCTTATGCTCTGTCTGAAAGTAAAAGGGTTAAAGCACTCAGTCTGAGGAGATGATTGGGACGCTTGGAGAAAACTGAAGGACAGAAATGGACAGGGAGACATTACAGAGTGGCTCTGAGAGAGAGGAGGTGAACCCAGATTTGGAGAATGTGAGCTCTGAATAAATATTGGACAAATACAATTTTGTAACTTTAGGAAAATTAAATGAACAGACTGAATGGAATATTTTTGGTTATTATCTGCAGTCAAATATATGCTACTAAGGTTAGTCACGCTCACAAAACTTAATAAACTGTGTAAAAATTAATAAATACAATAATAAAAATATTTTGTATGTTGAAATACGTGTTTCAATTGCTATGATGATAATAGGCTTATTAATTATACTTAATAGCTTAATTAATGCTCCCCATTGAAGTCTATGGAAACACTATTTACTGTGATCATGAGTTGGAACCCAGCAGGGTGTAGCTAAGCGTGAGTGCTGGGAGTGAATTGCATTTTGCAGTTGGCTATTAGAAGACTTTCCTCGCCACCCTTTAGGTTCTTTTAATCCCAAAATATTGGTATGCCTCCATTGGTATGATTTTGAACCAAAACATAATTATGACTCGTAAAAAGTCCCATCTAGAGAATGTAAGGCCCTTATAATCTAACGTTCTGGGGTCCTGGTAGTACCTCAACTTTAGGCCACATTTTACCATGTTCATTTACATCACTCATATTTCGAACAATGAACACAATTAAAAATAATAACAAATAAATGCACTAATGTCCTCCTTTCAATTTAGTTGTGACAACATATGGCTACAAACTCTGGAACACGACCCTTAAGTGAAAACCTTAAAAGTTAATTTCAAAATGTTCAATGGCTTTACTCATATCTGGAAGACTGAAAATATGTGATCCATGAGCCCATTTAATAAGCTTTAATCAAAACATGTTCTTCAACATGGAGATTCCAAAACTGAGCAGAGGGAGTTGGTTGACTCTTTTTTTTTTTTTGTATTTCTGACATATTTGAAGTTCAGAATACGGTTAGGTAGAATGATAGTCTCTGTGGAGTCATAAGTCACTTCATCTGGCTCAAACTGATGGGATAAAGCATATTCTTTACTATTCTAGCTCACAGGCAGGTATATGATTGCGAAGTTGAATCTGGCAAAATATAATGCCCATCTGGCTTGTCTGAAATTCAACCACCAAGCAGATTTTATGAATTTCAAATTCCAGGGCCCTTTCCTCAGCAACATTCAGTCCCCAGCAGACCCATTCAGCCCCCCCCCCCCCCCCCAGCAGCACCATTCAGCCCCCCCCCTCCCCCCCCCAGCAGCACCATTTAGGCCACTAGTAGTCCCCTCCTCTTACTTGAGCACTGTGGCCCCTGGTCGAGTTCCCATTAGTCAGAGGTTAGTCATTCTTCCCCTGCAGGTACTTCATATTGCAAGAAATCCCCTTCCTCTGCAATATGAAGCGCTGGCAGGGGAAGGAAATCCAGCTTCTGACTAATGGAAATTGGACCAGGGACCACAGTGCACAAGTAAGAGGAGGGGACCACTGGGGGACTGAATGGTGCTGCTGGAGGTTTGTGAGGATGACTGGGGCTGCTTAAATGTTATGGGGCTGCTGGGGAGACTTAATGGTGCTACTGGGGGGTGAATGGTGCTGCTGAGGAGTGAATTGTGTTGCTGGGATGGAGGTGAATGGTGCTTCTGGGGGTGAAATATTTTCCTCACCAGATAGCATTACTAAATACATATTGATCCTTCTAATATCATTTAATCGAAAATATTAGTTCTTATAAAGATTTATTTGCATAGAAAAATAAATTGATATTAGATTACCTCTCATACTTGTAATATATAGAATGATGTATTAATATTATTTTTATCTTTTATATTAAAATTGTAACTTTGCACTAAATTTGTTTTATATATGCCCTTATGTGTTTAATATTATTTTTTATAAAATGTTAGAAATCATACTGTTTGTATTTTGTTTAAAAAAAAATAACAAACTAACATTAATAATTTTGAAAACCAAGTATAAAACCACTTTTGGAGAAAATCTTAATTTTTAAATGTTTTAATTGTACATCATATTCCAACTTCCTAAAGCTTGGAGTCTGAGGGGTGTGCTAAGATTTTTAAATGCATCACTTTCCCTAAACAGAAGCAGGCAGCATGCAAGAATATCTGTATGTTATTTATAAAGAATAAAAAAAATATTTTTGCTTAAATATTTGCTTTTTTATAAATTCTTTTAATTTTCCATACAGATCACTTATGGATATTTAGATAATTTCTTCAATAACAGAATATATTTCCCCTCACTTTTCCAAATAACAGCCAATGAAAAGTTCCTCTCTAAAGCCATCGCTCTGCTATTACAGCACTTTGGCTGGCGTTGGGTTGGGATCGTTGCCTCAGACAATGAGAGTAATGTGAGAAAAACCTTGGAACTGCAAGATGCCATAGTCAGCAGTGGAGGTTGTGTGGAATTCATCACATACATTTACTATATAGACACTGATAAAACCAGCTATATTAAAGCTATAGGTGACATTAATAAATCCAGCAGCACAGTGATAATTATAAATGCCAGTGCAATGGTATTCGTTTGTTTACTTGATGTAATGGCAAGGATACCACCAACTGGCAAAATGTTCATTTTACCTCCAGCTCAGACCATATCCCATGTTAATTTCAGGGATAATTTAAAACACCGTTTTCATGGTTCTCTGAGTGTTATGGGGCATAGGAGGAAGATCCCAGGTCTACGAGAATTCCTCCTTAGTGGTGATATCAGTAAGTATACAGATAGCACACTACTCAGGAATGTCTGGGATTTTGCATTCTTATGTTATTTAACAAGTAATAAAACTTGTAAGGATAAGACCCGTTTCAGTCACTTGGATCCAAATGAATATGATGTGGATAATTTCCGTGTGACGCACAATGTGTATGCAGCTGTATATGCGGTCGCACACGCATTGGATGACATGTATTTACAAAGTAACCACAAGGTCCTAGACATCAAGCAACTGAGGCAAGGCTGGCAGCCATGGCAGGTATGTATTGTGACAACTTAGTAATTATTTTCCTGATTACAATTAGAGAAGCCACCAAAAATAATCAAAATGTTACATGTTTAACTTTTATCAACTATAGGATCTCGTTTTTCCTCTGATTCGATAATGTGCACTAGATCGTGTCCTTGTAAACCAATGTGCTCTGAATTACTGAAGAACATGGGGTTAAGTTAAAAAAAAAATGGAAGTTTATCATGGACTATTTACCTAGTGATCAAAGAAGTATTTGGAGCTGATTGATCCCTATTCTATTTCTAAGTTAACTTCTCCCAGGCCTTGACTTTAATGCTGCAATGATTTGTTACTGTAAATAGTCAAGGAAAAATTGTTGCAGCAATGACTGCTTTAAATCATACATTAAACTATAATGCAAACTGTAACTTTTATATTATATATCATTCTACATGTGTCTCATACCAACCATGTTTAATGGTGAATGTACCCTCTGGCACTATATAACTGAGTTATGACATTTTAAGTAATATGGAAGTACCAAATCTTCAGTGTCGACTAGATAGAGAGTTTAATGCCTGTGCATTGGTTATGTAGGGGAAAGGGGTGATCGGAGTGATCAGGGAGGGGGTCCCAGAGGATTCCCTTCATTGCATGCATGGATTGAGGGAATACCCAGGTATAGTGTCAGTGGGTTTGTGCTCAGTAATATTACTTAGACATCAACTCACACAGCACATATATACAATTTATATAAAATAAAAAAAATAAAAAAATATGATATTTTTATGTGTGTGTAGTCATAGTTTTCATGAATAGCTTTCAAGAGGGTTCCTCTCTTTTTCAAGTCCGAAGCATTTCTGATATGTTCCCATTGAAACACAAATAACAGTTAAAAAAAAGGTCCTGTATTGGTGTAGTTCAAAAGTAAATAAACAGGGTCATAAATATTTGTACATTTTGAGAGTTTGAGGTACCATAAAACTGTAAGGAGACACAGGGATAGTTGAGAAATAAACTAGACAACAAAAACTACCCACAGCTCACAATATGCTGAAAAACTCTTCCCACCGCACAAGTGAGAAACTGAGAAACCTCCCGATTCACCAACTTCATGGCGAAAAAAAAAATTAAAGGACCTAATACTATCCTTCCTGCTACATCTCCACTTTAGAAAGAGCTGCCATAAAGGGCTTAAAATGAAACCCTCACATCACCATCAAACCAGCAGACAAAGGGGGCGCAGTTGTGATTTGGAACACTCTGGGTTACATACAAGAAGGTAACAGACAATTGACAGACAGCACCTATTACAGGAAATTGGACCAAGACCCTATAGAGGATTATACCAACCAACTCAGAGAACTTATCCAAATGTTCCCCAAGAACGGGCAGCATGAATTGGAGAAGCTCATACCAACCCATCCTATAACTGGGACTTTCTACATGCTGCCAAAGATCCACAAACCAGGCAACCCAGGGAGACCTATTGTTACAGGTACGGACACACTGACTGAGCAGATATCTTGTCTTGTTGATGAAAACCTTTAAGCCACTAGTTACAAACACCAGCAGCTATATACAGGATACCACAGACTTTCCTAACAAAGTGAGGGCCTACCTGCTAACACACTACTCGTAACCATGGATGTTGAATCTATTTATAGCAACATCCCGCACAATGATGGTACTGAGGCATGTCTCAAGTTCCTCTCTACTCATGCACAGAACCATAAATATAACTCTGACACCATCGCCAAACTACTAGAATATATCCTGACCCACAATTACTTCACCTTCAACGAACATGTTGCAAATAATGGGGACAGCAATGGGCACAAAAATGGCACCACAATATGCTAATCTATTTATGGCTGATCTGGAAACGAGATTCTTGTCCACATATATCCACAAATCATATAGATACTACCATTATATAGATGATCTATTCATCATCTAGACAGAGGGAGAAAAAAAACTCACAGACTTCCACAACTCCTTTAACACCTTCCACCCATGTAATAAATGGATTACTCAGCAGAACAGGTGAACTTTCTTGATACAACCACATCTATCACGAATGGCAAACTTCACTCATCTATGTACAGGAAACCTACAGACAGATGTAGTTACCTACACATCTCTAGCTTCCATCCCACACGTACTAAAAAAGGGATAATTTATAGCCAAGCCCTCAGATATCACCACATACGTTCAAAAACTGGGGCCAACAAAAAACATTTAAAAACGCTATCTGACTCCTTCAGGCAAAAGGGTTACAAACCTCATATCATTACACAGAAAGTAACCTCTGAAATTAAAACACCCCGTGAACACCTATTGCAATACAAAACGAAAGTAAATACTTTGCGTGCACCTCTGGTAACAACATACCATCCGGTTCTGGAGGGAATACGCAAAATATTTAAGGATCTACAACCTCAACTAACAGAGGACCCAGAACTAAAACATATTTTCCCCAGACCTTCCATTCTCACATTCAGACAACTACCAAATCTGAGACAAACATTGGTGAACAAAAGATTGGCAAACAAAAAGCACCATACAGAAAATGGCACCAAACCTTGCAATAAAAATAGCTGCAAATTGTGTCAGCACATCTGAAAAGAGGACACAGCCACACACAATAAAAAGAACTGTGACATCAGAGGTGCATATTCATGCACATCATCCAATGTAGTCTGCGTAATACAATGCACTATATGTGAAAATAGATTCTACATTGGGGAAACCAGACAGAAACTACAATTACGGATGAATCTACACAGAAGTTCCATTAAAAAGCACAATGAGGACAGTTACTGTACTCCAGTTGGACACCACTTTTCACAAAATAACCACTGCATACAAAATCTGAAAATAAAAATACTCAGAGGTAATTTTAAAAACACACAAGAAAGACCTTTGAAATAAAAAATTTAACACACTTTAATACGAAGAAAACAGGTCTTAATGTTAACTTGGAATTTCTGTCGCATTATTTAGAATTCTTTTAATTTTACATTACAGATATGTTTTGTGTGTTTTAGGTTTTTTTTGTTGCTTGCTTTCTTTTTTTTTTGTCTGGTATATTTCTCAACTATCCCTGTATCTCCTTGCAGTTTCATATTACCTCAAACTCTCAAGATGTACAAATATTTATGACCCTGTTTATTTACCTTTGACCTACACCAATACAGACCCGTGCATAGTCCACTGAACAGAATTTTTTTTTTTAAACTGTCATTTGTGTTTCAATGGGAATATATCAGAAATGCTTCAGCCTTGAAAAAGAGAGGAACCCTCTTGAAAGCTCGTCATGAAAACTATGAATCTGTTTGTCCAATAAAAAAGGTATTACTATATACTGCTGGTGGAGATGAGCGCTGTAGGCGCTCCTCCCTACACCCGCGGAACTAAATCTCAATTACACCATTCATAACGTGAGACCCATAGCAGTTTATAAAAAAATGCGTGGAAAATTTTCGGCCCGAAACACTTTCAAAAAAGGATAGCGGCACTTAACAAAAAATAAATTAATACGACCCGCGGAACTTAGAAAAAAAAATAATACGAGGTCAATAAAATATGAAGTTAACTGCCTTATTTTTTTGACCATCATTGTTTGACTGGCATGTCACTAGTGTGTATATATATACAGTATATATATATATATATATATATATATATATATATATATAGATACATATATATATATATATATATATATATATATTTATTATTTAAAACAATAAGATTAGACTTTGAAGAACTTTGGCAGAACTGGGATTACTAAGGGAGGGAGTAAATATACAACTACTATCACTCTTTAATAATATCAGTGTTGTGGACGCTGTGTAGAGCATTTGAACTTCAGAATCCTCCTTATTTAAGATTGAAATATAAGAGATATTGAATATCCTATTGATTTGGATTCTTTGGACCATACTAATGACATTGGTTTTAGTTTACCCTTGTTATCCTTGGTTTTAACTTTTTAATTGTCTTTGTGAGGTACAAGTTCCAGATAAATTGCACATACATATGTATTTTTCCCATAATTTGTCATATAAGATTTTATAGAAAACATCAGGAAGAACCATAGAAAGTGAGACATGAGAGAGGACATAATATGATTACATGTCCTTTAAATCAGACTGAACCTTCTCATGGAATTTAGTATAATTATTTCATGTTTTTTTAGTCTGATCATAATCAAATAAAACGAACAGACTAATCCACTGAGGTTGTTCTACAAGATGATTTTACTATGTCATGAAAAAAGATTAATATCATTTAGACATTTTACATTGTCAGAACAATTTACTCCATTTTGACAACCTGTTCTATTTTACTAAAAAGACTGTTTTCATGAAAAATTTTCAAATTGATGTTTCTTTCTGCTCTTTAGATTAACCATTATTTGAGAAAAGTTAACTTTACAACTTCTGGTGGAGAGGAAATATATTTTAGTGAAGGAGAAAATGCTTTTGCAACGTTTGATATTATAAATTATATTATTCTGCCAAACAAGACTATGAAGGAGAATGAAGTTGGACATTTTAACTCCAATTTAACACAAAGTCTACAAATCAACATCAATGACAGCGCCATCCAGTGGAGCTCAGACTTTACACAGGTAATAAGAGGACAGATTTTGAGTAATATGGTGGGAACTAATTTGTATCTATAATTTAATTTGGGTTTTCAAAAATCCTCAAGGTGCTCCATTAAATCATCATTGACAGTTGTGACAGTGAGCCTAGTGTAAGAGATAAATATCCATGGATTATAAATACATATAAGAAAATTGTATCTACTAACCGTAGAGTTTGTAAACCTAGAATGGGGTTAAAAGGGTTAATATTGCTTCAGATTTTGGATAATGTTTAGCATGATTAACCAGTTGCATAGTCCTGTGACCCGGTGCAAGATTTTAGATTAAGATTGTGTTTATAGATAGTTACTCTAGAAAAACAGTAAGGGAAAAGCCCACGTTATGCTGTCAGGTGGGAGGAGAGGTGCGGTTACAAAATGACAAGAAAAACCGGTGTAACCATAGAGCTTGTTTGGACATTGGTATAAAAATCTGTAAGAGTGTAAAATGACCAGACCACTTCAGACCATGTGGGTGTGTTTCCCTGCTTAAGCTTGAAAATAAAGCGAAGCTAAGAGACGTCTGACTTTCATCTCCTGCCTGATTCTTTTGAGAGACAAGTTGGTAACAAGTTTTCCCTAACATAACACTAGCCCCTGAGCATTAATACCATTGTACTGAGTGAATGTAGGAGGAAACTGCGCGGTATTTCCTATCCAGTACTTCACCATTATTTAGGCAGGATGAAGGGGCCTTCCTATGTTCCTGAAGCTGAAAGACAGACTCGATTGTTCCCTTTCCTGACATAGCAGATGGAGGGTCTGGCTTGGAATATAAGTGACATATATAGCAATACAAATGATTATGGGATGGGGAATAGAGCAGCCATTCACGCTTTACACACTCACCATTCCGCATTTCCCTTTTGAACACTTTCTTTGATAAATACCTTGTCTGAGTATTCTCTCCTCCAGCTCCTTTATACACTCTGAGTGATTTTGAAAGGTTGTCACGAATCTGGCCCACTAAGAATCCAGTAATACAGTGTGTTAGGATTGCTAATATCCCATAGCCCCAGATCTGTGTCTTGTATAGCCAACTCCCTTACTGTTACAGATTTGGGTGTGGGCCCTTGCAATGTACCACTTGCATCACTGATATCTCTGCTCATGCTTATTTGCAAAGTTCACTAATACAAAACCCATTCCCCCCTCCACACACACATTCCTAAATGAAACCCCCATGATGCAGGGGTCCCTATCGGCAGCATTGGAGGGATAATGCTAGGTGCCACGGGGGTACTTACATCACTCATGGGGCTCGATACAGAGCCCCACAAGCCCATAAATAACCCCAACACTTATGGGGCTCTATACAGATCCCCATGAGCCCCTAATTAACCGCATCAGTTCCATAAGGGTCTGTATAGACCCTAATGGGACAATACCCACCCGCACAATAAAACTATAAGTGCCATGTGGGTCCTCCAGGATCATCATGATACTTACTCTCTGCACTTTCCTACACTACACTATTCACCCCTCAATAAACTAATAAATCTACATTAACCCCCTGCTAAGTAATAAACCTGCCTCTAACTAATTAACCCCCTCAAAGTAACAAAGCGCCCTATAACTAATTTACCCCTCTAAATATTGTACCCTCTCTAACTAATTAACCCCCTCTAAGTAATAAACCCTTGCTAACTAATTAACCCCCTTTAAATAATAAACCCTATGTAACCCTAACCGTACCTAATTAACCTTAACACTAGCCACTTAACCCGATCTAGTGCTACTTAACTCTAACTGGTCTACTTAACCCTAATTGGGTCTATTTAACTCCAAATGTACCCAGTAATCCACTATCATATAACCCCCCTCCTACCCCACCCTATTAACCCCTACATTACATACCTAACTACTACTCTACCCTACAAACCCCCCTTCTTCACTATTATCCCCCTTCTACTATTATCACCTCTACCCTATTTAACCCCCCTCTACACTATTCACCCCCATCTGCCCTGGTAACCCCCACGCTACCTACTTAACACCCTAATAAAATCCCTATTACCCCACTAATTACACACAAAAAACGAATTACAAAAAATAAAAACTCCACCTAATTACACAAAATAAAAAAACACATTACTGAAAATAAAAAAAGAATACTACAGAAAATAAAAAAACACATTACTGAAAAAAATCTACATTACATAAAAAAAACATTAAAAAGCCTACATTACAGTAAAATAAAAAAAACTAGAATTATAGAAAATAAAAAAACTATATTGTACCAAAGTAAAACATAAATATATATATATATATATATATATATATATATATATATATATATATATTGTAACGGTGTCCAGCAAGGACAGATAACCTGCACTAGAATCCAGCAAGGGATCTACATAAGTAGAAGAATGAGTAGGGCCGTACATCCATGCTTGAACAGAAGGGAGCATGTGATCTGCGGCCTAATCAAGCCAGTACACCTGATCTAAGTCAGGATGATTTAAAAGGCTGCGGTGTGAGCAGAGAGGGAGCTAGCTAGGTTCACAGGAGATAAGGAGACTGGCAGAAACCTGGAGCGGAGAGAGCTGTTTATGAGAAGCTGCAATACTAAATGCTGGAGTGCTGTTTTTCTGGAGCTGCAAGTAAAAGGTCTTGCTGGATCTGCAAAGAAATCCTTATTAAGTACCTGTGGGACACTGCTGAGTTACCTGACTGGAGAAAGCTGCATGGCAGAATGAAGCTAGTGAGGAAACGGGCACTCCATTTACCATAAGGTCAGAAACCTTTTTACTTAAACTATTATACCCCAGGGAAGAGGCTGAGTGCTTGTCCTGTTAAATTGCAGTGTTCCTATTGCAATATCAAAGGGGCCCTGGGGTGAAGCATATGGGAGAGAAGGGCGGGCCCTATGCTTCATCCAAAGGTTATTTAAGTGAAGACGTGGAAAGGCCACAAGCTGGCGCTATAAGGGACTGTTTGTATCCTGGCCACAAGGTGGCACTACAAGAGACTGTCTGTCTGCTTTATGAATTATAATTTAACCTGTAGTAGAAAAGCTGCTCAGGTTATAGTCAGAGTGTTCCAAAGTATAAGTAAGCCCGTTTACGTAGATGTTTATTTTGCGGACTATAAGCTATTTAATTTGTGTTTTTGTAACTACTCAATAAAATATATAAAAAGAGCCCAGAAGTCTCTACCATTTACAGTCCAGAAAAGGGTACCTTGTTACAATATATATATATATATATATATATATATATATATATATATATATATACATATAACCCTGTATATATACAATAAAATCCCTAAATTTCACGAGAACAACCCCACTCACTAAACCTAGAATAGGGTAGATAAGACCACTTACCTTGCCCAAATGCTTCTCCAGCGATGATGGTTTTCTGATCTTCATCCCTAGGCAAGGGCCCTTCCATAGATGCCTACAGGTCCGGCACCCCTACAAAGAAACATTACAATTAATAAATAAATACATACAACAAATAACACAAAACATTCTAAATAGTACGCTTGCCTGTCCCAAATGCCCCTTCATCGATGCCCCCGTCCTCCAAAAAGTCTTCGGCGGCAGGGCCCCTCGAAAAAAACCTGATGTGCTAAAAGAAGCTCCCCGGCGCAAATGAGTGTTCTAGCGCATGCTACTGGAAATGTTTTGAAATAGTACCTTCAGATTGGCTAAAAAAGCTGTCAATCATATTTCAGTCAATCAGAAGATGTGAGACAATCAGACTGGGACACACCCCTTTAACCCATTCTGATTGGCTGAAGGACCATTCAGTCATTTGTAATTCAATCAGAAGGTATTATTACCTTCAACCAATCAGAATAGGATACACCCCCACAGAGTGTATCCATTGTGAATGGCTCCAAACATCTGCATCTTCTGATTGGCTAATGTAATTGTCAATCAGACTGTAGCCAATCAGAAGATGCAGATGCTACAGTTACTTTAGCAATTCAGATTGGGATATAGGGGTGTATCCTATTCTGATTGGCTCCCACCTTTGCACCTTCTGATTGGCTAAATATGATTGACAGTGTTTTTAAGCCAATCAGAAGGTGCCATTTCAAAATCTTTAACTAGCATGCGTGGGAACCCTCATTTGTGCCGGGAAGCTCCTTATGGTAGGAGCTTCGTTAGATTTTTGTCATTTTTTTAGCCCTTTTTTGGAGGAAGTCTGCCCCCGAAGACTTCTAGGAGGATTGGGGCATTGATAGATGGGCATTTGGGACAGGTAAGTGTACTATTTAGAATGTGTTCTACGTACTGTGTATGTATTTATTTATAAATTGCAATGTTTCTTTTTTTTGTAGGGGTGCCAGTCCTGTGGACATTTTTGTCGCTGAAGGGGCATTTGGGCAAGGTAAGTGGTCTTATTTACCCTATTCTAGACTTAGTAAGGGTTTTTTTAGGTGCAATTTAGGGTTTTTAGTTGTGTGTATTTATCGGTCTTATTATATATATTTAGTTTTTTTATTTTATGTAATGTAGTTTTTTATTTTGTGTAATTAGGTGTGTTTTTTTTGTTTGTAATTAATGAGGTAATATGTATTTTATTATGGTGTTATTTGGTTGTGTAGGGGTTAACAGGGTGGGGGGTTAATAGTGTAATGGGGGGTTAATAGGGTAGGGTAGGAGTTAGGTAGGGAGTGTAGGGGTTAATAGGGTAGGAGGGGGTTTATATGATCGGGGTTTACTGGGTACATTTGGGATTGAAAAATAGGTCAATTTAGGGAAAAATAGGCCCAGATAGGGTTAACTAGGTCCAGTAAGGGTTAAATAAGTACAGTTGGGTTATAAGGTCAAAATAGGGGTAAATGCGACTAGATATTGTTAAGTAGGTCTAGATAGTGTTATTGGGTTCAGATAGTGTTAAATAGTACTAGAAAGGGTTTAGGAGGACTAGATAGGGTTAGGTGGCTAGTGATAGGGTTAATTAGGTATGGTGAGGGTTAAACGGGATTAATTATTCAGATGGGGTTAATTAGTTGGAGGGAGGTTAATTAGTAAGATGGTTTAATTAGTTAAAGGGGGTTTATTACCTAGAGGGGTGATGTCATGCCCAGGGACTGACTGGACTGTTTCACACTTTGGCCTGGGCCTAACTGGCCAGAGTTACCCTGTTTTTATTATTTTTGCTATGTATTTCTTAGTTTTTATGGTTAAAATATGATTACACTGGTATACTGTGTGTATGTTGGTTTATGTATTATGTTTTATGTTATAGCGATTGTTGTAAAGCAACATATTAGCCAGTCTGCAGGTTATTGCATCAGCCTATTATATTACAATGTTGTTATCAGGTGATAACTCATTCAGCACACCTAAATATAATCAACATGATATGATTAAAGATCTGATTTAATCTGAGGTGCAGGGTTTTCCTAGTAAGCAAGGGGCAGCCTATTATTTAGTGATAGGGCTTACTGATTGGCCAGCCTGTGTGCCAGAAAATGTGCCAATTAATAAAGGTATACAGTGTATCTGTAATTACATAGAAAAGGTGTAAGTGTCAGTCTGTGAATTCATCCTAATACTTAGGGATGATATGGTTTTCCTGATATCCTGCAGCCTTATTCTGTACCAGAGGTAGTAAGAACTACACAGTCCTGCTGGGGTAGGCTTGAATTAGATTCTTGTCAAGCCCCATTTGAAGAAGCAGGTTGTGACATTGATTCGCAGTGCTGGGACCTCTGTATAAAGTACAGGAAGATGGCAACTTATAAAGAGATGTCTGCAACAAAGGAGGAGGAACATTTAGGAGATTTCAGAGATGGAAAGCAGCCATGCCAGAGGATATAACTATAGAGAAGCTAATGGACCTAGGGTCACAGATCCTACAGGAGGTACAGGAGGAGTGGGGAGGGATAAGCAATGGCCCTTTCCCATCTCCTGTAGATGGGGTGGGTTTATCCCCAGTAGAGACAGAGAATTTTGTGATGATTGGAAAGGACTGTCAAGGAATGGACCTTCTAAACAAATGGATGGTGTTTCTGGGACTATGGCCAGGTCACAATATGCTTATTGGGTGGGACCTGTTGGGATACCTCATGGGGGTCCTGTTTTTCATTGAGGATGGAGGAGGCACTCTGGGACATTGTATATGGGGTCCTGAATTTTTGGCTTGGGGACTGAAAAAAGACAGCTGAGTTTTCTAAGCGCTGTCAAATGATAGGACTGGAGCCAGGCTCCCAGACATCTATCTTACTTTGGCCTTTTGATCCAGCAGGATTTACAGCTGTAAGTGAATTATGTAGACTTGCTAGATGAAGCATCCCTGGATGGCTTGTGGCTACCCAGTTGGGGGGGGGGGCATATGCCAGTCAGGCATGGAACAAACCACCTAGCACAGACTACTGGCACTCAGCTACATTTATCCAAGGTTGGGTCAGAAAAGAAAGGTCTGGACTGTTGGGGAAATTCTGATTACAGTGAATTTAACAATGACTCTGTTATGTGGCGGGTTGACTGGGAAGAGGAAAAAGTGATCCCTAACTTTAGGGGGCTTAGCCTCACCCAGTTAGAGGCATGGGGACAAAGCCTAACCACAGCAGTCCATGGGGAAGACCTGGGGGAAAGCTACCCTGCTCCTAGAGTCAGAGAAGAATCTAATGTGCACTGGGCCCTACCAATGGACTGTAAGCTTAGTGGGGAGCTTCCTTGCATATCCATTGACCAGGAGCAAGCCACAGACCCTGGAGCAGAAACAGCATGCAGTCCAGCTCTCTGGACTGTGCAGGAAGCAGTAACAGCCGGTGCCCAGGGGCTGCCTGTATCTACACACCAGGCAGTCTCAGATGGAGAGAGACAGGAGGTCTGCCTGAGGATCAAGAGACTTAAGAGCCAGACGGAGGTGAGAGCTGTACCCAAACAGTAGTTCCAGCGAAAGGAGGCTGGGAGACAGTGAGCACAATGCAGCCCCAAGGAGTGGAGATCCCAGACAATTCCATCAGAAGGAGTTCAGACTGGTAGATGCAGCAGGTACAGTCCTTAGTGAAACTATTGTTTTATGGGATGCCCCAGAATAATGTTTCCCCCCCTTAGCTTTTGGGGGATGGGATAGGGATAACTCATGATGATCAGTTACTGGAACTGGCTAGGCCCCTGGGACCACTTGAATTGGGTAAGCCAGGAAGACTATTCAATTCCCCAGGACTCTAACACTGGACAGAGGAAGTAGCAGACATGGGGAGGGGAAGAATGGTGACCACTTGTGATCCCCTAGGCCCAGTGATGGTTGTAAATACCACCAGATGTTTGTACTGGCGTGGTTGGGGGAGTGGGGCAGGATTACCCCAGAGTTTGGTTTGTCACCTGGCCTCCCTACATTGACTCCCCTGCCACTGCCCAAAGACACTGTTGGTATACCTTTCACACTTGAAGGGAAGGGCCACTGGCCAGGCTTTTTGGAAAGGGGGTTGGCTACTTAACCCCAACAGCTTATGCCATAACTGTCCATTACTCTGGCATGGTTGACCCCAGAGAAGGGCACTAGCCCATCTTGCAACTCCTGCATTTCAGTTAATTCAAGAGAAAGTTCAGGCCTGACAAAGGGAAACTTGTGCTCCTCAATTTTACACATGGGACAGAGTACTGTTCCAGAATCAGCAGGTCAGGAGGTCTACCTGGCTTAGGAGGGGGTTTTGTTTGGAAAGGATCCTCCCATGTTTTTGCTGGACCTACAAGCCTGGATGTACTGTTTTCCCTAGACTGCCTTGAAGGGTCCAACAGGACAGTGACATTAATGCCGTAACATGCCGCCAATCATTAGATGGAGATAATAGGCAGGATGTTGCATTGGAAAAGGAAGGGGCAGTTGTCATGCCCAGGGCCTGACTGGACTGTTTTACACCATAGCCTGGGCCTGACTGGCCAGAGTTACCCTGTTTTTATTAATATGGTTATGTATTGTTTAGTGCTTATGGTTAAAATATGATTACACTGTTATATTGTGTATATGTTGGTTTATGTATTATGTTTCATGTTATATGAATTGTTTTAAATAAACATATTAGCTAGTCTGCAGGCTATTGCACCAGCCTATTCTGTTACAATGTTGTTATGAGGTGATAACTCATTTAGCCCACCGAAATATAATCATCAGGATGAGATTAAAGATCTGATTTCATCATAGGTACAGTGGTTCCAAGTAAGCACGGGATGGCAGCCTATTATTTTAAAATGTTGTTATCTGAGATAACTCACTCATTAAACCTACATATAATCAACAGGATGATATTAAAGATCTTATTTGATCTGAGGTACAGGGTTTTCCGAGTAAGCAAGGAGCAGCCTATTGCCAGAAAATTGTATAAAATGTGCCAATTAATAAAGGTATACAGGCTATCTGTATTTACATAGACAAGGTGCAAGTGTCAGTCTTGGAATTCAGCCTACTTATAAGAGTTGATATGGTGTTCCTGAAATCCTGAGGCCATCTTCTGTTCCTGAGGTAGTAAGAACTACTAATGAACTAGGTTCTTGTCAAGCCCCATTGAAGAAGCAGGTCATGACATGGGGTTAATTAGTTAGAGGGGGGTTTATTACTTAGAGGGGGTTAATTTAGATTTCTTAGTTCATTGGGGTGGCTAATAGCGCGGTGTAGGGTAGTGCTTAGACTTAGTGTCAAGGCACTTATAGTGTTATTGTGAGGGTGAATATTCTCCCATTAGGGTCTAAATAGACCCTTATGGAACTGATGGGGTTAATTAGGGGCTTATGGGGCTCTGATGGGGTTAATTAGAGGCTCATTGGGCTCTGTATAGAGCCCCATGAGTGATAAGATCAATTTTTAAAAGCAGTGGGGGTCCGGATTTCGATCCCTGCTGCAAGGGTTAATGCAGCAGGATTACATATCAGGAGCCTACAGGAGCACCTGCAGGTTTCATTGCCGTCATGACTGTCTCAATTTCTATTGGCTGACAGTAAGCAGTAGCTATGGGCTACTACAAGCCCTGCTCTGCTTACATTGGAAACATAGGTTTCCGATTTTGGATCTTGGGCAGCGATTTTCGGCCATGCGGAATTGAATAGCATTGCAAACGGAAGAGAATGAGAGCCCGCAACTCACTCTCAGACATGTGGCGGTCGGCGAGCGACTTGCGAGCTTGCAATGAAATGGGGCTCTCTGTTTCAATAAGGAATAAGTCCATTAAATTATACTTCTGCCTTTTTCTTAATCCATACTCTATTCTGCGTGCTTATTCACAATATTTTGAGGTAAGGCCTAGCCTCATTTCTGTCTTTTTCTACATTCTACAATTTTCTCATCTTATATGAACCACTTGTCCATTCACCTATCAAAAACTATCAATACAAAGATAGATTAGCATGGGGTCCTAAGCTTGCCAGCCCTCATTCATTGCTGGATATATCGATTAAAAATATGTAAAGCATATTAATTATTTAATTATTATTTACAAAAATAGACATATATATCTGTTTTTGTGCTTAGCGCCATAGGCGCTCATGGAAGCTAAAGTAAACAAGAGGAGAGGCTCGCAATGAACGCCGAGTAGAAAAAGCTTTACATTGTGGAGCAAACAGCATTGCCATGGCTTCAAATTGTATTGCCCCGTCATTTTTCATGGGCAAGTCGCTAGTATATTATATTGATTTATCCTTATATCTATTTCATGATTTCCAGGAGGGTAAATGAGGGGAGGAGGAGATTGAGGAGAGAGAGGAGAGGTTAAGAGAGAAGGGAACACTGGAGGAGAAGAGTGAAGAGGAGAATGAGGAGAGGAGGAGAATGAGGAGAGGAGGAGAGTCAGGAGAAGAGAGGAGGAGAGAGAGGGGAACACCGGAGGAGGAGAGGATGAGACATAGAGGTATGGAGAGAGGGAGATGCAGTTCAGGGAGGGGTGATACACAAGGACTAGGGGAAGAGGGAAAGGGCCCTGATCCTTGAAGGGGGGGTAAGTGGGTATGAGGGTCCGGCCCAAGGGGGAGAACAGGGAGGCCAGGAATCCCAGGCACAGTTGGGAGGGCAAGAGGCTGTGACAAAATACAGGACCCCGAATTATAGCACAGATGAGATGGACATCCTCCTCAGGGAAATACATGCCCACTATAGCATACTACATGGTTGAAGTGATGTGAGGTCTAGCCAGAAGGCAAATGCCTGAACTGAGGTTGCTACAGTTGTTGCTGCATTACAGGTTGCAAACAGGGATGTCAAGTCTGTCAAACACAGGTATGATGACAGCCAGCTGATGGTGAAGAGGAAGATTGCAGAGGAGGAAAAGAGCAGCACTTGCAACCTGTGGTGGACCACCAGACAACATCACATACTGTGGATGGGAGTTGACCATGAAGGAGTGGATTGAGCCAATGGCAGTAGTGGTCCTTACAGGGCAGGTGGACACGGGTGTGCCCCAAATTATGCAATGTGAGTATCATATACATCATCACACCCTCATATGCACACACAAAAAAAAACCACATACTTTTTTTACAGCTGGGCTATACAATGAGCTTTATCCCCTAGAATTATTCTGACTGCCCACACATATAGATAACTAACATACAAAAGCACTATATGCCCCTATGGTTATGACTAAAGATATATGGGGCATCAATAAGCACATAAATCCAGGTAGCAAACATATCATTATCAGAATTGTTATTAATGAAATGTCTGTCCAATACCAGCAGTTAAAATGGATTCTGAGTAGCATTCACAAATAGAACAAGACCGATTTGACAATCAAAAGAGAGTACATGTATGGGTGTGCACTGCAGCATATATGGATACAGACTCTGTAGGACTGCATGTATGTTTCATATACTGGCCTAACCTGGACCATGTCTCATCTGCATGTTAACAACCATTGCTGGGAAGATGTCACAGATTGGTCAGTCTCACACACTGCACAGCAGATCCAGCAGAGCATGTGTCTTAATCACATGCAGATAGCACACCAGCATTAGATATATTCATATGAGCCATGATACACAGTGCTCATGATGCAGGCCATGGTTCACAGGCAATAAAGGTGACCATGATGTCAAGGATATGAACACATAACTGTCACTTGTGTAGAGAAACCAACTTAAATACTTTCATTCTTTTATTTCAGTACTCAGGAGGACAAGGACAACCACAGAGGCACAGGTGGTGGCTCCACTCAAGGTGGAACAAACTCCACCCCTGGAAGTGGTGGATGAAGAAGGGCAGAACATTCGATAGGGCCCGGGACCATCAACAGATGCTGGTCCTTCAGAATCCAGACACTCACTCTTATCTCAGGAGTGGGATTCACTGCTTGGGCCCTCAAATGTATTATCTAGTCATGCACAGCCATTCCAGCCCCCTCCACTGGGCGTAACATGGAGCCAGCAAACAGCAATACCTAACCTAATGATGTTGTCCTGGCCCAAGCCATCATCACAGTTTCCACTGCCATCTGCTAAAACACCATCACAGCCATGGCAGGGTACAACCACTTGCACACAATGGGGTCCCCTAACATGGTCTCCCATACAATGGGGTCCCCTAACATGGCCTCACACACAATGGTGTCCCCCAACATGGCCTAACACACAGGCCCTTCTTTTCATCATCTCTGGCCCTTCTGCCATCACTTCAGGCCCTGCTGATGTCAACAGTGGCCCCACTGCGATTAACACCAGCCCCACTGCCGTCAACATTGTCCCCAATGTTGGATTAACAGGGATGGCAGGAGATGTAACACCCACTGGACTCAGAAGCTACGAATACTCCAAAGGCAGGTTAAGCTCACCAACTCACTCCTAGCGAGCAACAGATTGCTTCAACAGAAGGCATAATCGAAGGATGGAGAGATATGAGGAAAAAGTGAATAAGGACAGCCTTCAGTTTCACAACTGCAACCAGAGACTGTGACCTCCTCATCTCAGACATCACCACCAGCGCAAGGTGTACCCCAGCCACCTGACATTGTGGCACCCATCACTCAAACACAACCTAGACATGAAAGAGGGAGGAGGCACGTGGGCACGGAAGAGGAGGTGTTAGGACCATCCCCAAAGTCCTCCTCCTCATCACTCCTTACTGAATACTAATTTGTATAGATGTTAACATACTATTGATAGACTTCAGAGTGTGCACATGTCTGGTTATGTTTAACATTTCACCAATTGATGTTCAATGTTGATTGACGTTGAGATGAGGTGTTGTAGTTATTTTTGATATGTTATTCTTGTCTCTGTAGGTGTCAATAGCCAAATCTACTGACCATGAAGCAGTCCAATACCATCATGTGAGTAAACACTAAACTCAGTTCCTAACAGGCATTCCATCAGTGTCATTCACCACTGCAGACAGATCAGAAATGCAATATATCACTACATATCTCTTCACTAATGAACATGACTGGTGTGAGTTTAAATTACAATGAATAGTGTCCCTGCTGTAGAGTTGCACAGTCCCATTAGGATCTGCTAATCGAAACCGGTAGTTATACATGTGTTGTTGTTTCATGTCATCCTGTTAACATTATGAAAGCAGATTAATGTATTTAATTTCATTCACAAACAAAATGGCTTTTTCCCTTTTATTTGACATCAGGATCTATGTCTATGTGTTATGGGGTAATTTGATCTTGCCTTGGTACCACCCATATACCAGTGAGATGTGATATCACCATGGCACAACATTTCCATGTAGACAGTGATAGTAGTCTTTGTGATTGTGATTGTGGTCACAGTAAAGCATGCCTTGTCGTATTACACATACTCAACATATTTTGGGAACTGATTGTAAAGGACAGAATCAGTATAATCATCATTGCTCGTAGATGACGTTCATGTTAATTGGTTTATTGTAGTGTCCAGAGCAAGAAACACTGTACTGTAATAACAGCGTTTTCTTGTTCCTCAACCTCCTCTTTATATTTTCCAGATTCTAATCATCTATTTTGAAATCATCATTAATATATGAAAACACTCTGTGTGTGGAATTGATTTGTATCACATGATACATGATTAATTTCATCTGTTTAAAATTTGCAGATGGAGACCATATGGAAGCTCTATGCGCATTAATGAATATTTCTATGAAGTGGAGTGTTATATGATGTTCCTATTTCTCATCTGATTATGATTACTGTGGTGTTATGAACTAATGTGACCCTAGTAGATGCTATGCATTATCCTTCTTATGCTGTCGAACATTTAACCCTTTAGGTGTCCTCTGTTTTCAAAAACCCTCTTGCCCTTCCGGGATCCGCCCACACCACACCTATGATATTGATGCACAGTCGTAAAAATATTAACATGTGCTATGGGTATCAAATAAAGTATGATAATGGTAATGTTATCCTGTTATCATTGTTTGTGTGTTTGTACAGTATCTTGATTTAGAATCTACAGAATCAGGATTTCATATAATATATATATATATATATATATATATATATATATATATATATAGTAAATAAAAAGTACATCTGTGTTCACATTTGAAAGTCTAAAATAAGTTAATACACTGCATTCTGGGAAGTTGAGCTGGGACTTGCAAATGTGCCCACAAATACCTCGCTCTTAAATCCATAGCCATTTAAAACAAGACTTCCTTTAAGCTTAATCCCACTGCATTACACAGCTTTAACGCAAAGCCAAAGTTGGATTAAACACAGGCTGAGTATCCAATCCATGTACAGCTGTTTCAAGCTTTCTGGCTATCATCAGCATGAAGCGGGATCTCAGCCTGTGTTGTGGACTTTATGAGTAGGTAGTTAACCACAAAAAACATTTATAATATGGTGGGATAAAAGAGCGATAGAAGCCCTCCTCTGTACAGTAGTACAGTAAATAAATAGTACATCTGTGTTCATATAAATATATATATACAGTATATATATATATATATATATATAAATATATATATTTTATATATATATATATATATATATATATATATATATATATATATATATATATATACAGAGATGCACATATACTACATAATTCTGCATAATGCCAATATATATGAAAGTATCTTCCAGAGGGGCTTGCAATCATGACTCAATATACAGGGTTTTCTATAATAACTTTAAGGGCTTAACTAGACTGACAGATTATTTTGCAAGAATGTAAACACATAGTGAATATCATATTGACACCCCTAACTGATGGTGCTGAGCACATTTGTTGACTTTTAGTGTCCTTTCATGGGTGTTACAGGAATGCTATGGTATCCGAGTCAAACAAAACATAGGTAAAAATAAAATTTAATCTTAGCAAAAATCAGAACATAAACACAGCAACAAAGCCACACAGTGACAAATTATCACAGGTATGCAAAGTATCATGGTGGAGGTTGGTAGGATACAGAATTCTAGAAACACAGGGAAATAGGGCTATAGGAACAGAATGGAGACAGGAGGAATGACATTGATATGGATGATCAGTTAAGTTATGTATCATCGAATATGAGGCAATAGCAATTACATAATATTATTACAGATATAAATACAACTATAATATTAAATAAGCAAAGACAACAATAATACAGAAACAGGAGATACTTATGGGGAGAAGTAACATGCAGGCTTGTGTGTCCAACAGACACTCGTATGCAACTTCAGAAGTATAAGTGCTCAATCAGTTAATGTTATAACCACAATGGGTCAGTTCTCTGGCAATGATAATCCACTCTGAGAGCAGTTTCTCCATACATAACTTTAAACACTCAGATGGGGACCTGACCAGGACCATATCAGTCTGTTCTAACTTATTTGAGAGATTCACTCACAACAAACAAGGCAACTTGAGGGGAATTCTGTTCTCTGAATGCGCATCTCAATTATCTGTTGTTGCATATGCATAACTGAAGGTTAATGTAACCTCATTAACAGTTATGTTCCATCTAGTTAATCTTCCCCATATGTACTGGGATGATCACATCAGCACTGAAGAAGAGATCTGGAAGGGGATATGATGCAGCCTTCACAATAGTCCAAGTAGAGGAGAGAATAGCATGTCTAAAGCAATAGGTACATATAAAAGTATTTAGACTATGTGAGCATACACATGTTGTGGGAATGCAAGTTACATCTTGTGACATTTGTCACATGACATCTGCATTGTATTCTGCAATTAAAGCTTTACACATATTAGTTAACCATTAGTAAAAATAAGATATCTCACTGGATGCAACAAATGAACGATTATGGCACATGCACATACATGATGCAATGTGACATTAGTATGGTCATGGAATGTCGTGAAGCTCATCATCATGCATTATTCTGACTGTGAGGAATGTGACACATCTTTGAGATCTGTAAAAGATATACAATGAACATGTTAATAACAACAATACATATGCTATGAGCGCCTACTTCATCACATACCAAGACATGCTGGTAATTTCAAACAAATGTTTTACCTTTTTATTTTCTTACATATAAAACAAGATACTCATCTGGCATATGATGAGGAAGGATATTTTTAATTACTCATGATGTAGGAATATCACACCTATTACACATTAATGCATCACTGTAGAGCCACATGTGGTGTTTTACCTTGGACGTGGTTCCAAGATTATACACAAGGTGATTTGTTACCCCAGGACACGTGCGTTGTGGATCTTTATTAGTTTGGAAATCTTACGCATTACGTATGGGATGTATTCTGGCAATTGAAAGGTAGGCCTTCATAAATGGAGTTGTTATTTATTTGTCCTTCAGCATACATGCACGTTATTCAGCAAATACTTTCTGTGTAGTTCACATTGATGTAGCAGTTGTTCTGTTACTGTAGATGTTGTTTTTTTTAGTCTATGTTGTTAAATGATGAGTTTACACACAACAGCGGTTCTGTAATGGCAATATGATGTGAATTTTGGAGTCACATATCATCCACTTTAATCAGTTTGCTTTCAGCCTTGAGTTGAAATATAATTAGTGATCACATCATTTTATCTCATGCTATACATATATTCTCATTTAATATCTGCTGGTATTTTCATATTTCTAGATTGATCTGAATTGTATTGATCCCTATTGAATGTGGATTTTCATCATGAGATGACACAAACTTTACTGGTCTGGAGTGTGTTGAGGTTTTCATATACAAATGTGGGGCATATATACATTGACATTGTGGGATACATAATCCACTCCAATTATCTATGCTAATGATGTTTTGAATTGTCGTTACTTAGGATGTGTATGGGAATGTGTGCATCATGAGACATACATAATACCAGGAAAATCTTCTCTACTGTGGACTGTTTGATATTCTGTATGACAATGGGGATGGAGAAAAGAGTTTTATGATTTAGGCATATTCAAGCTTCATTACAGTTATTTCTTATTGGGTGTGTACTTACATGTGAAGTACTCATGAATGATGAGGAAATGTTGTTGTGACCCCTGAATATTATCCACTACAGGGGGTGGTAAAGGTTCTTCCTCCCCATGTAGCAGAGCTGCATCAATGTCTCAGACAGTTGGCCTGTAATACTATATTGTGCAGACAACAGCGGGCAAGGATGATCTGACAAACCATGTCTGGGCTATATTGTAGAGCAACCCCAGAGGAATGTAAGCATCTGAAGCACATCTTGAGAACACCGTAGGTGCGCTCAATTACATTCCGACATGTCTTATGCACCGGATTATACCTTTCCTCTGCCTGTGGTTGTGGATTGCTCACAGGGGTCAACAACCACGGCAAACACCCATATCCAGCATCACCTGACATAAACAAATGGGAGATGCAGATATTAAAAATAAATCCTGATGTTTGTTAAAGCTGTGAACGTATATATAATGATTTATGTATTGTTCTTTTTTGGATATGTTGTTGTGAACTTCATACTGTTTGGGCAAGATAACACAGGATTATGCACAGCAATGAGTAATTATGTTATGGCTCAAGTAGTATTATTCCCTTAGACACATGTGAACATCAGAGCAAAAGAGTGAAAAATTATGTGTATGTTATTATATCCAGTGTTAGCAACATATGCTTACCTGTGATTACTTCTGGGTGCTCACCCAGTAGCCAACCAGATGGAAATTGGCCGGACTGGAAAATCATAGGTGCTTGTAATTACTTCCTGCTCTTTAGGAGGTATCAATGCAAAACATATATAATTAATACCCCTAGCACATTAGGGACACTTTCTAATCGATAAAAATCATATTTCACCTTCAAGGATTCTTCCGCAGTGTTAGGGTAACTGATGTATCTGGTAGCTTGCCGAACAATAGCATTAAGGAATATACTCAGACAATTTAAGAGGCTTGGCTGAGACATTCCTCCGACTATGCTCACGACCAGATGCAAGGAAACGACCAGATGCAAAGAGGTGTATTGCGGCTAACATCTATGTCATTCCTGGTATAGCTATATTGTCTGTGCGCAAGGCTTTAGGTCCTTACTCAGGACTGCATAAAGCTATCCAAGACTGGCACGGATCATACACCTCCCCATTGGTTAACCCCTCTAATGTGAGTCTCTCCCTGTGCATGTTGAATGTCCAGACGCTCCTTACAGGTCCCTGGCCCTGCTCAACCCCCTGTGGCTGTTGTGCTCCCACCAAAAGCTGATCACTCACATCAATGTCATCCTCCCTTTCCGTAGGTTACCTCCTGTCCCTGTGCTACTGGAGCTCTCTCCAATTCATGATCCCCCACCATGATACTATGCATGGCCTCTGGTAATTCACTTGCCTGGCTTGATTCTGGCCCAGCATGGATCACTTTACTACTCTCACTCTCGTTTACTCCCAAACACTCCTCTCTTCCACTCCTCATCCACTCCATAATCACACACCTTGCATCCGGATCTCCATGATGCCACATGCTGTACAGATGTGACCATGCATCCATATTCTCCTGCTTCTCTCTGACTCGTTGGTAATCCATGTTGGTTAAGACATGCTAATGACTTGTTGGGGATGGGGTTTTGATTAGTTGTTGGGGATGGGCTTGTTGATTATAGCACCTTTTGATAGGTGGATTTCAGGTTTGGAATTGCTCACCTGTGTATTTGAGACTGCTAAAGGTTGTTCTGCTCCATATATTGATCACACTCACACTGTTATGTTACTGACAACAAACAGTATCTGATTATTTATTTATGTTACTGACAACAGTATCGGATTATTTATTTATTCAGGATGTCTCTGATTGCATTGCTATAGTTAATGTTTTGATGTTTGTTTTACTGTAGTGGCAGGCCTCAACATGTCCTTTCGTCTTCACATGCATTTCATGACCTGTGGTTTTTATTTGGATTGATATATTTAATTGATTGATATATATAAGTGTGCTGCAACAATTATTTTTGGCAATGTGTATAGCAGTGTTTCACAAGCTAATCCTAAGGGCTAGCCGGACAGGTCGGGTTTTCAGTTTAACAGTGTATAAACACAGGTGAGGCAAGTATTATTCAACAGGAGCCTCTGATTTAGTCACCTGGGTTATCATTGTTAAATATTTCAACTGGCCTCTCTGGGGAGTCAATGTCTGTTTTATATTGACATTAATGTGTCAATGGAATTTTTGAGCATGACAATCTGATGAACTTTCCTGCTTTTGTATTGTTTAAAAATGGTTTACTGTCTTTTTAATGGCTACTAGGCCACTATTACATCTCTGCAAGAACTCTTTGTGGGTCCAATTTATATTTCATATTATATTTCATGAGAGCCTCTGTGAGTGAGAACAGGTTAATATGGCAGGCAGTTTCATGTTTTTGTGTTGCTATTTTCATATTGGCATATGCATGATCATTCCAACATATGATAAAAAAAATAGTTTTTTTTTAAATGCCATTTTTTTATTTGTGTTTTGTTGTACAATGAATTATAATACCTTTCATTGCTTTCCCCATATGTTAAAGTCCAGTGGTGTGTTTATATTGTCTTTTACAGTGTTAAGAACTTGTCTGTAAACCCTTTGCGGGTCTTATTTGGAGGCCGTATGATGTTTGGCTCTATTTTCCGTTTACAGGTTTGTACGCCAGTGCGTCTTTGAGGACTTGTAGTAATTTATTATCGATTTTCGATTGTAAAATGTATGGGCTTGACAGATCAAAGGCTTAGCTGTGTCGGAGATCAGATTTTGACAGCCCGTAGGGTTTTTCCGTCTGTAACCCGCAAATCAATTGCAGGTAGCTAAAAGTGGCCAATTTAATCGTTGTAACTTTTGTTGGCTCCTTTATGGGCTTCGGAAACTAAAAATCACAATATTGAATCTACCCCCAAGTACTATGGGACAATAACAAATATTAGAGTCATATGTATTCCATATTATTCCCACACTATTATTTAGATTTTTGCAGTATGAGTTTATCACTACCTTTGCATTAAGTTCTGTGTCTGCAGGTGATTTGTGTTTTTTCTTTCTATTCCCAGACCCCTCGCTCGGTCTGCAGTGAGAGTTGCCCCCCTGGATTTAGGAAATCCCCACAGGAAGGCCGGCCTAAATGCTGCTATGACTGTGTCCCATGCTCAGAGGGAGAGATCTCCAATGGAACTGGTGAGTTTAGTTCTGTTTTTTAAAATATTCAAGTTAAATGGTCTTTCTCACATCAACATTTTTCAAATTCTTTACAGGTCTTACAAGTTTACATTTGGCTATATATTGGTGCAGGTATTCTTTCTAAAGAATCCAGCACAATGAGTTATAAAGAAGCAGATGTAGCCAATGATAGCACCATGTCGTAGCACAAACAATACAAAATATTTGAAGAATAATTTGCTATAGAGAAAAGTGACTTTTTCGATGTATAGCTTTGTGATAGAGCCGCTGTTACACTCAGGGTTCGTGCCCTTGTATCCGGCACAACGGAGTACTCAGGAGCCCTTGTTACAATATCAGCAGTATTTATTGGAGTGCAGCAAAACAACAAAATAATGCAAAACAAAATCCTAGCTTCTAATAGAAGCACTGACTTTACTCTTGGCTTTAGTTCCCTCACTATCCAAGATAAAGTCCAATACAAAACAAAAGTCCAAATAAACAGCTTACTGGATATCAAGTCTCCTTTTGTAGCAGAGGATTTTCACAGCAGGCTCTGGAGTCCTCTGTCCAGCTCAGACTGAGCTCTCCTTCAGCTGGGTGCTAGTTAGACCTTTAAAGGTGGAACCCAGCTGGGCTTGCTTGATTAGCCTGCTGTGTTAACCCTTTCTTCCCTTAGTGGACACAGGGCTCTGATCAGTCTCTCTCCCACGTATACTCCCTTAATGATTCTGTTACAGCTTGTAATTAAAGCTCTTTAAGACTAAACAAACTATAAGTGTAAAATACAAATGTCATATGACTAAAAGGATCCTGCTTTAAGGACGCTATCGAAAGGATTTTATTCACAATTTCAATACTTAATTACTGACAATAAAAAAACCTATTCTGACATCACAGAACATTACGGAGACTAGAGGAATGAAATAGTATGTGCACAATTATAGACATATAGACTGGGACAGAGAACTGATAGGTAAAAATACTGAACGGAAATGGACAACGTTCAAATCCTTACTAAATAAACATACTTATCACCATATACCATGTGGAAATACAAGTAGGAGTAAACCACAATCCATGTGGCTTAACAATGAATTAAAGATGAAGATGTAAAGGAGTAAAAAACAAGAATGTAAATGACAAATAATTGTGGTAAATAAGGGAACAAAAATAGCCTATGGATGGATAGTTACTCTTTAAGAGCTATTAGCATACAATATCCCATATTTATAACACATTAAATCTTCCCTCATATGGTAAAATTACTTTGCTAATCCTTGGGAAGATAAAAAAATGTGTTTTTTTATTAGCTCAAAAAAGTTAAATTTAAAACCAATCTAGAAAAAAAGCGCTCCTATAGTACTCTATTGGTTATCAAAAAAGTATTATCAATGGTAATATTGTATTTACTAATGAGGAATATATAGAAAGTGCTTTAATTACTATAATGTTTTTTTGATACTATACTCCTATATTGCCTTGGACTACTAAATGTCATTAAAGCAGACTAGCAATTCTAAGTAGTCAAAAAGGAGTCAAAAAAATGTACCATAGTTAACCATAATAGAAAATAATTCCTTGATATATAAATCAACATAACCAGAGTACTTGAGCTTCTGTAGAAATAGTCCCTGACGGTCCCGTTTCGTCCTCCTTAGGGCTTACTCATGGGCTACTGAATTAAGGTTTAAATGGGGCTTTTATAGCCCTTTTCCATCCATTTACGCTTATTAAACGCAATTAGCGTCATTACGTCACTACGTGGTGACGTAATCAACGTGAAGACGTCACCACGTTTTTTTCATGTAGTTAATTGGCCAACCATACGTAATTTGCCAACCAACTCCATTTTACTTTATCTTGCCAACCATACGTGGTTTGCCAATCATCTCCGTTGTTAGTACTGTGTGTTTACACATACTAGGCTGTCTGAAGGCATATCTATACGATATATGATCTTATTAATCTTTAGAGGATACAAAGCTTATTCTCCTAGAATGTTGTTCAACCTTACTATTAATATATATATATATATAGATGCTTATTATATATTTGCAATATAGAATTGATACTTTGAACTTACAAGTATTTTGGGGAAAATAAAATAATATACTTAAGTTAGCACTAATTCAGTTTTTTGTATCTTTTACTGCATCTCCATAAAGTGAAACTCAAATAGTGATAAATTACTTAAACACAGTGATATATTGAAAAAATATATATATAATTTAAGTGTATTGTAAGTGATAAATTGAATTATCTATCTCTTTTCAACTCTTAAATGGGAAAAGATAACATATACATTTATAGTGGCTGTATAATAAATTTAGAAAATACTAATAGTGTTAATAGAAAAGCTGTGTGCAATTTGTTGAAAAAATATACATTCAAGAATTTACTGTATAAAATTAAATATATACTTGTGTTGTGATTTGTATTTAATAATATTATATAATTAAACATAAAGTTTAATTCTTATTCGTGATTGTTCTATTCTCAATTATAGAAAAACAAAATATGAAAAACCCTTTCATTAATCCCTTATGAGTTTAAGGTATTCAGTAAAAGATCCATTTGCTCTCTAACTTTAAAAGATCTTATTCATGATTGTTTTCTTCTCAATTATAGAAAAGCAAAATATGAAAACCCTTCGTTAAGTCCTTGTGGGCTTTGGGTATTCAGTAAAAAGATCCATTTGCTCTCTAACTTTAAAAGATCTTTATCAAGGTCCCCACCCCTTGGTCTCTGTGAAATTTGGTCAATTATTGAAAATTTCATTGCTTCAGGTTTATTCCCATGAAATCGTTTGATGTGACGAGACACTGACGTGTCCATTTCTTTGGTCACAGTGTAAGTATGTTCTAGGATTCGTCTCCGCAACTGGCGTGTAGTTTTGCCTATGTACAATTTAGGGCAAGAACAAGTTATTATATAAATAACATGTGTGGAGCTGCAATTGATAAAATTCTTAATCGGATATTTAATATTGGTGTTTGGATCAATGAATTCTTTGCTTGGAATAATAAACTTGCAAGCTTTGCATTTTCTACATTTGAATAATCCCTTTGTAGATGATAACCATGATGTTTTCATTTGTTTAGATGGTTTAAAGAAGCTATTCACTAGTTCATCTTTAAAACTTTTGTTCTTACGATAAGTGATAGAAGCTTTTTCTGGTAAACTTGTGTGTAATGTAGAATCTTCTGTTAGTATATACCAATGCTTGTCTAGAATTTCTTTGATTTCTTTCCAATCTTTTCCAAATGACATTATGCATCTTATCTGGCCACTCACTTCTGCTTCCTTCTTTGTATACAATAGATCCTGTCTACTGGATTCCAAGGCCCTTTTATATGCTTTTTTCAGCAGACGATTGGGATAACCTCGAGCTTTAAATTTTTCCCTTAGTTGGTCTGATTGGATCTTAAAGTCTTCTGGATTACTGCAATTTCTTTTAACTCGAAGATACTGACTTATAGGAATTCCTGATTTTAAGGCTCTAGGATGTTGACTTGACCATTTTAGTAGTGAGTGTGTTGCAGTCGGTTTTGTGAAGATCGATGTATGTATTTTCCCGTTAAGTCCTTTGATATTATTAGGTCTAGGAATTCGATTTTTTCTTTATCCATAACATACGTGAATTTTAAGCCTAGAGAGTTTGTATTCAATCTTTCAATGAACTCAGTAAATTCCTTAACATCTCCAATCCATAATACCATGATGTTGTCAATAAATCTATGCCAAGATAGTATTTTGTCATTATATCCGCACATATCTTCAGAAAATACATGTGTTTTTCCCAAAAACCTAAATACAGGTTTGCATAATTCGGGGCGCATGGGGTCCCCATGGCGGTACCATTAATTTGGTGATACCACTGGTTATTGAAAATGAAGAAATTTCGTGTTAGTATAAAACGAAGCAATGATGTAATAAATGCATTCATATTTCTATCTTCCATAGGTCTCATGCTTAGATAGTGTTCAACTGCTAGTATCCCTTGATCATGTGGGATACTGGAATACAGTTGTTCAACATCAATGGATATTAGGATTGTTTTAGTGGGTACAACAATATCCTCCAAATGTTTCAAAAGGTCCAATGTGTTTTTTAAGTATGAAGGTATTTCACATACTATTTCTTTGATGTAATCATTTACGTATTCACTTATTTTTTCCGTCAAACTACCATTTCCAAATACAATTGGTCATCCCGGTATGGGCAGTTTCTTTTTATGTATCTTTGGTAATGAATAGAAGGTCGCTATCACCGGTCTTTTTGGAAAAAGATAATCATACGTGTTCTGATCTATGAGTTTATCTTGTTTAGCTGTTAGCAGTAAATGTCTTAACTCTTTTAGGAATTCTTGGAGTGGATTACTTTTTAACACTCTCTCGGTTGATGTATCCAATAATAATTTATTGCACATTCTTAGATATTCTTGTTCATCCAAGATAACTGTGGTACCTCCTTTATCGGCGGGTTTGATCACCACCTTGCTCTTTTTTAATTCCTGTAAAGCTTTGAATTCCTCCACACTTAAATTGCATTTAGCGTTACTTTTTTTATCCTGAGTGTGATTAAATAGACTTTTTAAGTCTTTAGTTACCAAATCCACAAATACCTGAATATTTCCATATTGTTTAAAGTCAGGCGTAAAGGTACTGTTATTTTTCTTGGTTATTTTAGTTTGAGAAGAACCCTCATACTTTTGTTCGTCCATTAATGACAACATAGTTTCAAATACTTCTTTGTCTTCATCACATATTCCCAAATTATTCAGTTCTATTTGTCGTTTTTGTGTGAAGAATTTTTTAAGTGCTACTTTCCTCGCAAATAAATGTATATCTTTTACATTTAGAAAAAGATCTGAATTGCTTGTAGGGACAAAAGAAAGGCCCTTTGATAACAATGATATGTGTGAGTCCTTCAGATTAAATTCAGACAAATTTATCACTGTAGTTTCTTTTTGTTTTGTAGATATTGCAGTTTCTGTTTTACTGTTATCCACTAATAGATGCTCTATTTGATTTGCAGATTGGTCATATCTTACATATTCTTTCTGACATCTTGAGTTTTTATAATGTATAGTAGCTGTGTCTTTTACTAATTCTTTTAAGTGCATCTCTGTTGATTCTACATGCATATTTGTGTTATCATTTTTCATTTTACGTGTTTGAAACATTCTTGTTGGTTTCCTATGAGCTTCCTTTATTATAACTTCCGTTTCATTTTGTTGATCATTAGTATTTTTTGTAAATTCTGTAGGATTTTGTGTATTTATGATGATCTTTACTGATTCTTTCTTGGTTGGGACGTATAATGGCGTTTTGGGGCGTGCCCCCTGCCTAAAAAATGATGTTCTAGCTTGGTTTGGTTAGATCCCGATCTTGTTGTTGGGCCGCTAGACGTCCCCCCTCCATGTTGTTTGCGTGATCTGTATTGTTGTGTGTTTTCTTCTCTTTCTGATGTCTCTGCCTCTGAGGAACTTATATCAGTATTGTTTGATTGTCCATTTTTGATAAATGTATATATTCTTCCAACTTGATAGTCGTGACTATCACGAAGAATTTTTTTTTGTTTTCTCAAAATAAGGTCTCTCTTAAATTTCTCTACATTGTTATTCAATTTTGTATTCAGTGCATCATATTCCACATTATCCTTGCATTTTGAAAAATCCTTTTGTTTATCTACAACTGTTTGTTTAATGTTTTCCAAGTTCTTTTTTTCCGTTTCTAGAATTAAGCTCATCAGTTTTATAGAGCATTTATCTACAATTTCAGTCCATTTGGTCACAAAATTTTCTTCTAATAGGTGCGTAGCAGGCGCTAGCTGGATTCTTAGTCCTCTAGGAACAATTTTTGACTTGATATAATTTTGGAGACTTGATATCTCCCAAATAGTTCTTATTTGTCTTTTTAATCCTTTGAGCAGTTCTTTAGAGCTTCCTATTATGCTCTGGTCACCAGATAGTTTAAGTAACCCTGTTTCTTTTGTAGTGAATGTGGACTCTGCTTCCTTAATTAATTCTGTAAAGTCCCACTGGTCCACATTTGATTGTGCCATTTTTTGTTATTTATTATTTATTTGCACAATTCTTTGATTTACAGGATTTAATTTGGAATCTTTGATCAATTATTTTATTTGTCCCTAGATTTAGCTAAATAAGGATATTCAATTTATATACTTCCAGTTTTATAAAAAAGATTTTTTATATATTTTAAATTGCGTAATTTTTAGTGTCTTTTAACGTGGACTAAACCACAAATCAATTAATTCAATATATCACTGTGCAATAGTTCCCTGGTGCTTAACACCTTATTATAATATACAAATAATTGTGGTAAATAAGGGAACAAAAATAGCCTATGGATGGATAGTTACTCTTTAAGAGCTATTAGCATACTATGTCCCATATTTATAACACATTAAATCTTCCCTCATATGGCGAAATTACTTTGCTAATCCTTGGGAAGATAAAAAAATGTGTTTTTTTATTAGCTCAAAAAAGTTAAATTTAAAACCAATCTACAAAAAAAGCGCACCTATAGTACTCTATTGGTTATCAAAAAAAGTATTATCAATAGTAATATTGTATTTACTAATGAAGAATATATAGAAAGTGCTTTAATTACTATAATGGTTGTTTGATACTATACTCCTATATTGCCTTGGACTACTAAATGTCATTAAAGCAGACTAGCAATTCTAAGTAGTCAAAAAGGAGTCAAAAAAATGTACCATAGTTAACCATAATAGAAAATAATTCCTTGATATGTAAATCAATATAACCAGAGTACTTGCGCTTCTGTATAAGCGCAAGTACTCTGGTTATGTTGATTTACATATCAAGGAATTATTTTCTATTATGGTTAACTATGGTACATTTTTTTGACTCCTTTTTGATCTCCAATTGGCAAAGTTTCACGGTTTTTTTTTCTTTTTGACTTCCTCTGGGTCACTAAACAATAAATCTGCATATTGCAGATCAAAGGAGATCTAAAAAGGTTAAACTTGATGGACTAAAGTATTTTTTCAACTTAAATTACTATGTAACTATGTAACAATTTTACATTTGAAAATCAAAGATCTCAACATAGAATATAGACTTATGGTAGAGTAAATAGTACATTTATCATACCAAAGAAAAGGTGTTAGGAGCTACTACTTAAGATTATTTACAGATAAGGAAGCACAGAATAATGCAGGAGGAAACCAGTAGGATGTTTGCTTATACAGGAATATGAACCTGAAAATGAGGGACTGGTAACTGTATAATTCCCTAGTTGGCTCTACTTTTGCAAATATTCACTTTGCCTAGAAAAATTTCATAACCGCAGTTACATATAGGATAATACCCATGCTTGGAATCTATGGAGGGAAATACTGAGGACACAGTAAGAAATACTTGAAGGTAGTTTACTTGAAAAAGCTCTGGTGTTAGGAGGAAGTATTTTACATACCTAATTACTTTTTAAGGCTTTTGTTGGGATCTTTGTTCTATCAATGTGTTTTATTGGTTTCCTTTTGGTGTTGGGAGGATGTTTTAGCTATTGGGTGTATTTTATGCTTGTAACCACTTGTTATAGCATCCTATTGCACTCTATAATAACTACAGTTTAAGTAAGCTGTAAGTAATCCTTTTTTTCTTAAAATATCACAAAAGTCACCTATATGTGCTTTAGATAGAGGGTAAAAAATCAGTTGAAGTCTGACTGTTTCAGTGAGTTAACTGTGCCTGAATGTGTAATATGCTCTGTAACATGCAGTGATGATGGTTAATTAATTAGATTCAGGTGCAGAAGCTTTTGGTAATTTAATTCCGGCTGTGACTGACTCATAGAAACTACTTATGTATGTTCTAGCAACTAAAAAAATAGCTGATGGAATATATTATCCAGTAATACAGCTGCTTGTAGAGCTAAAGCTCCTGAGTTCAATTCCAGCCATAGCCAGATAATTTGTTACTGTTTTAAAAATCAGACATATAGAGCCTCATTCAATTTCAAAGTCACAATTCGCTGTCTACAGGCCGTATGTCTGCGGGCTTGCTGCGGGCTTGAATTCTGCTACAATTCTGGTGCTATTCAGTTGAACAAGGTTATGAGCCAAAGCCTCAATACCGTAAACCTCTCCCACGCCTGCAAGCTGTTAATGGGATGGAATAAAAGAGGTTCCCAGTTACAATCCAATCATGGTATTACGGAGTGTGATGCAGGCCTCTCAGCCAATAGAAAGCGGGCTAGCCAAAGATGATTGACAGAGAGATTAAAAAGTTGTGTTCCACCCACCCATGTGTTGACTGTGTTGTAGATTCTTCCAAACTAGCACGCAGGTCCCAGAGTTGGCGATTTGAGCTTCTTTAGAGAGAGAGTGGGCAATTTTTGAGAGCAGTATCTTCTGGTTTTATTATTTTATATTCTTCTAATTATGATTTTACACTTAATCTTTCATTACACATATGTACAGATTACACATAATACAAATACCCATAGAGTAAATAGCACACATAGACACAAATAGAGCTGGTCACTCCACATACACACACCTATCCAATCCCCCACACCCCGTTCCCCAACAATTAAAAAAACACATAAAACACACTATTTTTTTCATCATATATATATATATATATATATATATATACAGTAACACTTATTTGTATTTATCGTTACATTCTTTTAGGGATTTAAATGAAGGGAGCAGAGAGGAGGGGAGAGGAGTGGAGAGGCGGGGAGGAGTAGAAGAGTAGAGGAAAGGAGGAGAGAGAGAGTGGTGGAGGAGAGGAGGAGGAGGGGAGGAGTGGTGGAGGTGAGGAGTGTTGGAGAAGAGGAGGAGGAGAGTGGCAGCGAAGAAAGTGGCGGCGAAGGGGAGGAGTAAAGTGGTGGAGAGGAGAGTGGAGGAGTGGTGGTGGTGAAAAGCGGAGGAGATGAGGATAGTGGAATAGAGGAGATGGGTGGTTGCAGGATGCCCATAGAGATAGGCACAGCAAGTACAGGGACAGAGGGGGAGGGGCCTGATCCCGGGGGGGTAGTTCGGGGGAGGGACAGGCCTCAGTGGCACATGATGAAGTGAAGGATCCCTTTCCACAGTCGGGAGGGCAAGAGACTAAAGGCAAGCACAGGGCCCATAACTGCTCACACCAGGAGAATGTGGTCCTCCTTGGTGCAATATATGGATGACCTATGATCCTTTTGGGGGGGGGGAGTTAGCCAGATGTCTTCCACTGGAGCTTCAGGCCTTGTGGCCCAGCAGGATCCAGCCTCCATGTCAAGTTAAAATCACATACACCAACATGGCACCACATGTACATCACACACATTATACATGTACATGATGACCAACAAGTACACTGACATGTCATTTCTGTGGAATTAACACAAGGTTGATGGATGCATCATTGAATTCATGAAGCTAACAAATCACTTTCATTCCCGGGCACAACAACAATAATCAACCAATAGAGAGTTCATGTTTGGGTGTGCCCACTGCAGCATATGCACTTACGGACCACAGCCAGAATCATTACAGCGTTAGGAGCCAAGAGCAATCAAGTTCAAGAACCAAAGAATAGTTCACATCTAGAATATTATACTGTAGCAACTCATAGTTGCAATTAGGAGAATTTTCCAGTTTCAAGGCTAGAGGTCAGATAGTTAGGAATGAACTCTCTTTCTTTCAGGATTAAGGAGGTCTAGGTCCAGTGGTGAGCCAGAGGTGGGGGCCTCGGCTACATTGAAGCAGGACATTGGCAAGTAAACCTCCACCCAGCAGGAAACTGAGGATATCATCTGGTCAGGGGTTCAAATGCCACCGGTATGGCTGATGGTCATGCTAGTGATCCCACTGATCAGATGATATCCTACTCCTCTGAACCAGGGCCCTCGGCACTGCTTCTTTCCACTTCCTCCTGTGACTGTTCCTGCTGGATAGGGGCTTGCTCGCCAATATCCTGCTCCTCCAGAGACTAAGTTTATCACCAGGACCCTCATACTGGAGGGACCAGCAGGTCTTTACCCCAACTCCACCTCCCCTCAGCAGTGAAGTAGATTGGCCACCACCACCAGGCCCAGCAACACCATCACCCATATGGGACACCACCAATACCACCGCCTCCTCCTCACCCAGTAACGCCCAATGAACCTCCATCTCCACCACTTCCACCAAGCCAGTCTGCGCAGGCAGAGATGCTGGCCATCATGCGCCAGCAACTAGACTGCCTCCAGTGGATCTAGGCCAGAATCTCCGCCAATCATGCGGAGGTCATGCACAGCCTGGTCCCTAGCCCCGCCTACACCACCCCGGAATCCTCCCCAGCACACCGGCCACTCCTCTCCTCCCCACATGCGTCCACCAAGACCAACGCCACGAGCATCACCACTGCTGCCGCTGCCTCCTGAGAGATGCTTCCCGCTGCCCCCACCACCACCACCAAGGAGACGGAGGGCACCCACAGAAGATTGGGGCCCTGATGCTAGGCTGAGAAGGATGTAGGAACTGCACATATGTTTTGTGCCTTCTCAACAGCACTCCTCAGTGACGATTATTATTATTATTATACTTTATTTATAACGCGCCAACATATTCCGCAGCGCAATACAGGGGTTAGGTACAAGTATAAACAATGCCCCACAATGAAAATAATGGAAGACCCTGTTATTGAGCTTTCAATTTGATATACACTGTGCTTTCCCTAAAGCACCTCACAAGATTAAAACTTGCAAACTTACATTCTAAAGGACGATGTATTGGTCCAAATGTTAACCACATCTAGCCTGGCTACAGAGTCTTGGATCTTGGCCTATATGATGATGATATTCCACAACCTGGAATTAACATGGATTGTTTGAGGATTTGCATCATTTAATTTACAGAACATGCCCACAACTTTGAACTTTTTTTTTTTTTTTTTTTTTTATTGTAAAGCAAACAACAAATAGGACAAAATAACAGAAAAAGTCAATGTGCATTACTATTCAACCCCCTAAAGTCAATACTTTGTAGAGCCACCTTTTGCGGCAATCACAGCTCAAAGTCACTTTGGATAAGTCTCTATGAGCTTGCCACATCTTACCACTGGGTTTTTTGCCCATTCCTCCTTGCAAAACTGCACAAGCTCCTTCAAGTTGGATGGTTTGTGCTTGTGAACAGCAATCTTTAAGTCTGACCACAGATTTCCTATTGGATTGAGGTCTTGGCCATTCCAACACATTTACATGTTTCCCCTAAAACCACTCAAGTGTTGCTTTAGCAGTGTGTTTGGGGTGGTACAGGTTTTGCTCAAGAATATCCCTGTATTCAGCACCATCCATTTTTCCCTCAACTCTGACCAGTTTCCCAGTCCTGGCTGCTGAAAAACATCCCCACACCATGTTTCACTGTGGGGATGGTGGTATCTGGGTGATGTGATGTGTTTGGTTTGCATTTTCTTTGATGGTAGAAAAGTTCCATTTTAGTCTCATCAGACCAGAGCACCTTCCTCCATACATTTTGGGAGTCTCCTATATGCCTTTTTGCAAACTCGAAACGTTCCATTTTGTTTTTTGCTGAAAGTAATGGCTTTCTTCAGGCCACTCTGCCATAAAGCCCAACTCTATGGAGCGTACAGCTTAATGTTGTCCTATGTACAAATACTTCAGTCTCTGCTGGGGAACTCTGATTAGGTCTCTTTGCTGCCTCTCTGATTAATGCCCTCCTTGCCCCGGTCCATGACTTTTGGTGGGCGGCCGTCTCTTGGCAGGTTTCCTGTTGTGCAATGTTCTTTCCATTTGGTTATGATAGATTTGATGGTGCTCCTGGGGATCATCAAATATTTGGATATTTTTTTATAACCTAACCCTGACTTGTACTTCTCAACAACATTGTCCCTTACTTGTTTGGAGAGTTCCTTGGTCTTCATGGCAGTGTTTGGTTAGTGGTGCCTCTTGCTTAGGTGTTGCAGCCTCTGGCGCCTTTCAAAAAAGTATGTATATGTAATGACCGATCATGTGACACTTAGATTGCACATAGGTGGACATCATTTCACTAATTATGTGACTTCTGAAGGAAATTGGTTGCACCAGAGCTTTTTATGGGCTTCATACCAAAGGGGGTGAATACATACGCACATGCCAATTTTCTATTTTCTATTTCTAAAAAATCGTTTTATGTATATATTTTTCTCATTTCACTTCATCAACTTAGACTATTGTGTTCAATTGGCGTCCTCTAGCACCGCGCAATCTATTTGTGAGCTTCAGGCTGAAAAATTCCTGTGGTTGTCAAAATAATACCTCTGACCCATCGATGCCTTTGATCTTTCAAGACCACAAATGTTGCAATCGCTGAAATCGCAAATCAATATTTAATTGCTACAATTCCCCAAGACCGCAAATTGCCGTCAAACACGTAAATGGCAAATGTAGCAATCAATTCTACCAGTACTAGAGAGAGAACACTATAAAAGCCAATAAAAATAGAACTGGATTTTAAAATACAGGGAAAGCGTTGAAAGACATTAGTATTAATTGCACAACAGTCTCAAGCTTGCATGTCTGCAATAAAACATAATTTATTTTAAGTTTAATTTCCGTGTTACATCAATCTCGGGAATCAAGGAGTTAATACATATCAGGCCACCCTCATGGACTATAACAGTTTCTTCATTATTATTTTTTTATTTTTTTAAATCGCTGGATTGTAAGCTTGATTGCATATTAGACATCTGAACACTAATTGATTGATGTTTAAATCCATGTTTTACTGATATCATGCTGGCTTTCAACCATGTACTTGTGGGCTTGTTTAATTAAATCGATCTGTTACTGTTGCAATTTAATAATGCCCATAGTTTTTATAGCAGAGTGTGTTGGTGTAGAGGTAAGTGAGCTTCATAAAATGTTTTCATTAGTAAGACATTGGTTCTAAATTATCATCATCAATTTTTTTTTTATTAACTAATGTATTTATTAACAAACGTTAATGATGTATTTATATATATATATATATATATATATATATATATATATATATATATATGTACATTATTATTATCTTTTTTTTGTAATGCGCCAACATATTCCTGTATCGCTGTGCATGATTTATGTACATGGCAAAACTAAAATTAACACATAGCAAAGAATAGGGGGCCCTGTTTTTGAGCTTAAAATCAAATGTACATGCTCACTGCTCACTGTCAGCCAGCGGGAGTTGAGGCCGTCATGATTGACGGTACTCAAAGCTGCGAGTGCTCTCGCAGCCTCCCAATAAGTTACCCTGCTGCAAGGGTACCGATCGAACCCCTGCAGGGTCCCCACATGAAAAACAATCATGCAGGGGTCCTGATCGGTAGCCACATTAACCCCAAGCTGCAGGGGTCTCGATTGGGACCCCCACAGTGTGCCCACAATAACGCCATGCTGGGGGTCCCCATTGGGACCCCTGAAGGGTCTCCACATTAACCCTTGCAGTGGGGCAACTCCACTGCAATTAAAAAGATTAATTTCCCTGCCGCAATTCCTTAAAGGGCCCGTGGCACACTAATATTTAAGGCCGGCAAGGGGGGTACTGTAATGTAAGTACCCCCCTGGAACCTAACATTAAACCCCCAATGCTGGGGGTCCCCATCGGGGAACCCCGCAATGTCCCCACATTAACCCTTGCAGTGAGGGTCCCAATTGGGACCCCCACTGCATTTAAAAAGTTTAAGAGTATATTCAACTACTGGCTACTTGCCACACCATATATGCAGGTGTATAGTTGTATATTTATTGTATGTGATCAAAACATTTTTAAGTAGGTTGCAATACCTCCCCACAGAGGCAACATTTTGCAATATGCTGTGTAGGAGGATACCCTCCTTGATAAGTCCCAAATGTGGTAAAGCATACTACACCAGTGGCAGCATAAGGGTGACAACACCCAGAAAAGTTACTATTTTCTTTTTTAGATAGGCCCAGTTAGGGTTAGATAGGTACTGTTAGGGTTAAATAAGCCTAGATAGGGATATTGGGTCCAGATATGGTTAACAGGGCTTAATATGGGTTATTGGGGTATAGATAGGGTTAATAGTGTAGTGCTTAGACTTTTGTGTCATGAGGGTCCTCAAAGACCCTCATGGCACTTATAGTATTACATAAGGGCTAATTGGTGTCCTATAGGGGTCTATATAGACCCCTACTGGACTGATGGCATTAAATACTAATAGATATTAATATAGACCCCCTAAGTGACGGGGTCAATTAGGGGCTCATGTGGCTTTGTAAAGAGCCTCATGAGTGACAGGGTTAATTAGGGGCTTATGGGGCTCTGTATAGAGCCCCATGAGTGACAGGGTTAAATAGAGACTTATGGGTATCCGTATTGTCATGAATCAGCCAGTGGCCATATTGGATTTGGTGTGAACTATGCTGGGGCCATTTTGTGACTGGCAGCGGTGGCCATTTTGGGCTGGGTGGTCTTCCACATGCTGTTGCCATGGGGAGGAACAAAAGGTTTGGGGCCCACTTGTTATGGATATATTGTTGTGTTGTGGTCTAGGGGATAAAGTATTATAAGTTTACCCCTTAGCATATCCCCATCCCTTCCATGTTTAGGCTCATTGTAATGGGTGTCATGTGAGGGAGCTGGTGGGATGTGTTGGTTCTATGTGTGTGAAACATTGTGTGTTGTATTTGTAAATATGAATGTATGGTATTATATTAGTATGTCATTATATTGTAGAGGGGAAGCCATTGAATACAGCCACGCCTCCTTTGTTCCCAAAGGCCTGTTAATCCCATTAGCTAAGTATCCAGCATAGAACTAACAATGGGAAGCTCACAGCTGGAGAGCAGACAGGCATGCACCCAGAAACAATGGGATGGCCTGAAGGCTTCTCATGGGCACAAGAGAACCAACGTATGCTTTGCCCTGGAGAGTCAAAACCCCAATGAATTAGTTGGCCTCGCCTAGTGGGTGGACCTGGGAGGGGACTATTGGTTCACACACAGTTCCCCTTCATGATTGGCCAGACGTCATTTGGGGCTGGCTAACGGTAGCCACTTCCCCCATTCTTGTGTGATGTGGTTAAATATGCTGTTCTAAAATAAAACATGGTTCATAATTTTCATCAAGACTTTGTGTGCAGGTGTATTATTGACCCAAGGGCATATGCTGGCAGAGGAGATCGTTTCTGACTTCCTTCCAGGGTTCCCAGCGCACACTACCTTAAGCTGGGACTTATGCTCTTGCATCCGCAAAGAAGGTCCATTGGTCTGAGTCACCCAAATCTTAGGTCTAAAACCTACAGGAGATAAGAGGACTAGGATCCTCTATACTCCATCATCATTGTAGGTTGTGACAGTATAGACCCCCATGAGTGATAGGGTTCGTTTTTATTTAGCGTGGGTCCTTTAAGGACCTTTATGGGCCTTTAAGGACCAACAAGGTGGGAAATGTGAATTTTAAGTGCAGTGGGGATCCCGTTCGTGACCCCCACGGCAAGGGTTAATGTGTGGACATTGCGAAGTTCCCAATGGGGGCCCCAGCATTTGGGGGTTTAATTTTAGGTGCCGGTGGTGGTACTTAAAGTACCCCTGCTGCCAGCCTTAACTATTTGAGTGCAGCAGGCCCTTTAAGGACCTGCGGCGGGGAATTTAATCTTTGCACTGGGGGGTACGATCGGGACCCCCACTGCATTTAAAATTTTCAATGTGGGCACACTGCGAGGGGTCCCGATTAGGACCAATGCAGCAAGGGATTAATGTGGGGACCCTGTGGGGGGCCCAATAGGGGACCCTGCATTATTGTGTTCTCATGTAGGAGTGTGGGGCAGGTGTTAGGTGCATTGGGGACTTACCGGGGACCATACCTAAGGGCTTCTAAAGCCCTTGCGAGTCCTCTTGATCACAAGAGGACTTTGTGCTGCATTTGTGCTTTGCTAGCTGAGATACTTTTTTGGAGTGGGAGGGATTGGGCGATTGAATAGGGATTTGCGAAAATTGGCCTGTGAAAGTGAAAAATCAAAGGTGTAAGCTCCGAGTTGCAGGTTGGCCATTTTCGCAGGACCGTCACTCGGCACCCGATCCGAGGTCGAAAAATGGAGGCAATGGAATAGAAACTTTGCCTGAGTTTTCCACTTGCGACCTCGGATCTCAAAAAGGTAGCAATTGAATGAGGCTGATAATGTGTAGCTTCATTATTTGTGCAGGTTCTTGTGAGACAATTTCATGGGCTAAACTAAAATGAAAATATCTAAGTCAACTCCTTAACAAAATTGCCCCAAAAACGGGGTTGTTAAACTTTTTTCTTTTCTTCTCATTCTCCTGCTCATCTCTAGTGCACTCACCACTTCTACCTTTTCTCTCATTCTTTCCTAGCTAATCTTCCACACTCACCCCGCTTTTTCTTCTGCTTATTCTTTCTCCCCATAACCCATATCTCCCTCCCCTTATTCAAACCTATCCCCACTTTCCACCCCCATCTCTCCTTCTATGTCCCTTTCCCTTTATCTTACCACCTCATATACCACTCGTATCCCTCCTATATTCTGCACTCACACCACTTTCTCTTCCCTTTACACCCTCTTTCTCACTCATGCCTCCTCTCATGCCACATACCAGATATCCATGTTCCCACATTCAAAACTAGACCAATTAATCAGAGCCATATCTATGTATTTGGTCTTGATATTAGACTACTGTGGTCAATACATTTCCACCACCAAAGCTGAATGACTCTAATAGTTTTTGGTGAATATACTCTTCAATTTTCACCTCTTTAATTGCTCTTATGGTGTCTTCATTTGTGTTTTTTCTCCACAAAGATAGACAGCTCACTATATTGCAGAATATTTCTTACCGGTAATTTCACACTCAAGTAACACACCAAGGAACACTGATACAGCGTGTTATTAGACCCTGGCTTGTGACAGCTAGAATGGATATAAAGATAAATACCCTTTTATGGATGATTGTGCATTAGGAAATAAAATATGTAAATTAACAAATAACGTAATTTCTTCTTAGATATGGACAACTGCTTGAAGTGCCCGGAGGATCGATGGCCTGATGTAAATAGAGTTCTCTGCCTACCAAGAAGTATAGAATTTCTCTCGTATCAGGATCCACTTGGTGAAGTTTTGGTGGCCCTGGCTACTTCTTTCTCTGTTGTCACTGTTGCAGTTTCGGGGATCTTTCTCAAGTACAGACACACTCCGATTGTGAAAGCCAATAATCAGAATCTCAGCTATGTCCTTCTAGTCTCTCTCATGCTGTGCTTTCTCTGCTCCTTACTTTTCATTGGACGTCCTATGAAGATGACCTGTCTGATCAGACAAGCAGCTTTTGGGATTATGTTCACCATTGCTGTTTCCTCTGTCCTGGCAAAAACTGTGACGGTTGTCATTGCTTTTAATGCTACAAAATCAAATAGCATATTGAGGAGATGGGTGGGAACCACCATACCTAACTGTCTTGTCCTCTTCTGTTCCCTGGGTGAGGTTCTGATATGTGTTGTTTGGTGGATCCGCTCTCCTCCATTTCCAGACTATGACACCCATTCAGCACAAGGCAAGATGATATTACAGTGTAATGAAGGGTCTGCCACTATATTATATGTTATGGTCAGTTACATTGGGTGTCTGGCTTTCTTCTGCTTTTGTGTAGCTTTCTTGGTGAGGAAGCTGCCAGACACATTCAATGAAGCTCAGTATATAACATTCAGCATGCTGGTGTTCTGCAGTGTTTGGGTCTCCTTCATCCCAGCCTATCTCAGCACCAAAGGGAAATACATGGTGGCTGTGGAGGTATTTGCCATCCTAGCTTCTGCTTCAGGACTTCTGTGCTGTATATTTTTCCCTAAATGCTACACTATTCTAATTAGACCCGAGCTTAACTCTAGAGAATGTTTAACAAAGAGAAAGTAATATTTTAATTTAGGAACCTGTCAAATGTTAACACATTGCGGCTCATGTACTAAATTGTGATGCTTGTAGACTTTTTGAGGACTTCTACTGCTCTATGTTATCTCATGAGAAAATTGTACTAACATTTCATATTTCAATTAAATACGTTTCCAAGCTTAACTTCGTAGTCTACTGAATATTTCACCAATCTAGGTGCAGAAAAAAACCTTCTAGGTTGGGGTAAATATATATATTGAAGAGTGAAGCAGCTGTGAATGTCCAGTAATCGAGTAATTTAGTAATTATTAATATATATATATATATATATATATATATATATATATATATATACAGTGGATATAAAAATTCTACCCACCCCTGTTAAATTGTCAGGTTTCTGTGCTGTAAAAAAATTAGACAAAGATAAATCATTTCAGAACTTTTTCCACCTTTAATGTGACCTATCAACTGTACAACTCAATTGAAAAACCAACTGAAATCTTTTAGGTAGAGGGAAGAAAAAATATAAAAATAAAATAATATGGTTGCATAAGTATGCACGCCCTTAAACTAATACTTTGTTGAAGCATCTTTTGATTTTATTACAACACTCAGTCTTTTTGGGTATGAGTCTATCAGCATGGCACATTTTGACTTGGCAAGATCTGCCCACTCTTCTTTGCAAAAACACTTCAAATCTGTCGGATTGCGAGGGCATCTCCTGTGCAGAGCCCTCTTCAGATCACCCCACAGATTTTCAATCGGATTCAGGTATGGGCTCTGGCTGGGCCATTCCAAAACTTTAATCTTCTTCTGGTGAAGCCATTCCCTTGTTGATTTGGATGTATGCTTTGGGTCGTTGTCATGCTGAAAGATGAAGTTCCTCTTCATGTTCAGCTTTCTAGCAGAAGCCTGAAGGTTTTGTACCAATATTGACTGGTATTTGGAACTGTTCATATTTCCCTCTATCTTAACTAAAGCCCCAGTTCCAGATAAATGAAAACAGCCCCAAAGCATGATGCTGCCACCACCATGCTTCTCTGTGGGTATGGTGTTCTTTTGGTGATGTGCAGTGTTGTTTTTGCGCCAAACATATCTTTTGGAATTATGGCCAAAAAGTTCAACCTTGGTTTCATCAGACCATAACACCTTTTCCCACATGCTTTTGGAAGACTTCAGATGTGTTTTTGCAAAATGTAGCCTGGCTTGGATGTTTTTCTTCGTAAGAAAAGGCTTTCATCTTGCCACTCTACCCCATAGCTCAGACATATGAAAAATACGGGAGATTGTTGTCACATGTACCACACAGCCAGTACTTGCCAGATATTCCTGCAGCTCCTTTAATGTTGCTGTAGGCTTCTTGGTAGCCTCCCAGACCAGTTTTCTCCTCGTCTTTTATTCAATTTTGGAGGGAGCTCCAGTTCTTGGTAATGTCACTGTTGTGCCATATTGTCTCCACTTGATTATGACTGTCTTCACTGTGTTCCATGGTATATCTAATACCTTGGAAATTATTTTGTACCCTTCTCCTGACTGCTACTTTTTAACAATGAGATCCCTCTAATGCTTTGGAAGCTCTCTATGGCCCATGGCTTCTGCTGTGGGATGCGACTAAGACAATTTGAGGAAAGACCAACTAGAGCAGCTGAACTTTATTTGGGGTTAATCAGAGGCACTTTAAATGATGGCAGGTGTATGCTGACTCCTATTTAACATGATTTGGAATGTGATTGCTTAATTCTGAACACAGCTACATCTCCAGTTATAAGAGGGTGTGCAGAGTTATGCAACCACATTATTTTTCTTTTTTTTTCTTCTTCCCTCCACCTAAAAGATTTCAGTTTGTTTTTCATTTGAGTTTTACAGTTTATAGGTCACATTAAAGGTGTAAAAAGAACAGAAACATTACATTTTAACAGGGGTGTGTAGACTTTTTATATCCACTGTATATATATATATATATATATATATACATATATATATATATATATATATATATATATATACCTTTTGTATTGGACAAATGTCTTATTGATAATGACAAGCTTTTGAGAGGTTCAACCTCTCTTTATCAAGTTTCAAGCAATACTACATGAGATGGAACACTCAGTTTGAATAATAACAGCAGATACAGAGAGGGTGGAAACAGCATCTGACATCATCAGGTATTGGGAATAAACACAACATAGCAAAGGAAACATATATACACACATTATAAAAACATATACATCAATATATACATGAAAAAGCAAAGCACCTTAGTCCACAGGGATATCTTTCCTGTTGGGCAAACATCTCACTAAGAGTGCTAAGTACGTTATGGTATAAGAGGAAAACAATCACATGAAATTCTGATAATATGTTAGAAAATCCAAGTTCATATTAAGTCCTGTATTTTTAGTGTTTAAGAATGTGATCATCTTTATTTCATATGCTTTTCTCTCTTCAATGTTTTAAAACTTTCCTCTAAGTATTTTGACTTTTAAGTTTTCTATAGAGTGATCATTCTGGCTAAAATGGTGTCCCACTGGGCTACAAAAACTGTCTTTATTATGCTTTCTTATTGAATGCCTGTGTAAATTCATTCGTAAATGCATGTTTTGGCCATTTTCCCCAATGTAACTGCATGTGTCACATAAAGTACATTGTATTATATAAACCACATTAGACGATGTACGTGATTATGATCCTTTGATGTTATAGGTTTTGTTGTTATATATGGCTGTGTCATCATTACAAATGTGTTGGCATAATTTATAGGTACGTTTGTTACAAGGTTTAGTTCCATTTTTTGTATTCAGTTGTTCATTAGAGGATTTTCTGCTGACAAGTTTTTTTTTAGGTTTGGTGGTTGTTTAAATGCAAAGATGGGAGGTTTTGGGAATATATATTTTAATTCAGTATCTTCAATTAGTAATGGTTATAAATCTTTGATTATTTTCCAAATTTTCTCTAAAATTGGATGGTATGTTGTCACTAGAGGTATACGTGAAATAGTTTCTTATGTTTTGTACTATAATAGGTGTTCACAGGGTATTTTGATGGCAGTGGTGATTTTGTGGGTAATAATATGGGGTTTGTCACCCTTTTGTTTAAAAGATTCAGACAGTATTTTTACATTTTTATCACGGTCTCCAGTGTTTGGGCAAATCCTATGGTATCGAAAAGCTTGACTATGCTATGGATGATGGCTTGTTTTGTGTAGGAGGGATGGAAACTGCAGCTATGTAGGTAATTACATCTGTCTGTGGGTTTTCTATATATAGATGAGTGGAGAGTGCCATTGGTGATGGATATCGTAGGGTCTATAAAGTTTACCTGTTCTGTGGAGATATCCATTTTAAGTTTTATAGATGAATGGAATGTGTTGAATTAATTATTAAAGTCTCTGAGTTTGCTTTCTACTTCTGTCCATATGATTAACAGATCATCTATGTAATGGTAGTATTTGTATGGTTTGTAAATGGATACAGATAAGAATGTTACTTCTAGATTGGCCATAAATAGATTTGAGTATTGTGGAGCCATTTTGGTACCCATGGCAGTCCCCATCATCTGTAGGTTGGTATCTTGGTTAAAAGTCAAATAGTTGTGGGTAAGGATATATTCTATTAGTTTAACAATAATATGAGGTCCATATTTATTGTGTTGCATGTTTGTTGAAAGAAACGTAAAGCATGCCTCAGTGCCATCTTTGTGTGGGATATTACTATAAAGAGACTCTATATCCATGGTGACAAGTAGTGTGTTAGCAGGAAGGTCTTTAATCTGACTGAGTTTGTTGAGAAAGTCAGGGGTGTCTTGTATATAGCCACGGGTGTTACTAACTAATATTTTAAGAATGTTTTCAACAAATCCAGGTATCACCTCAGTCAGTGTGTCCATACCTGTAACAATTGGTCTCCCTGGGTTGCCTGGTTTGAGGATTTTTGGCAGTAGGTAGAAAGTCCCAGTTGTAGGATTGGCAGGAATGGTTGTTCTAATTCCTAATATATATTTTTAGGGAATGTTTTAAGTTGAAGAGTATATTTTTCTGTAGGGTCCTGGTTCAATTTCTTGTAGTAAGTGTTGACAGATGTCTGTTGGCTTCATTTATGTAGTCCTGAGTATTCATGATAACAACTGAACCTCCTTTGTCTGCTCGTTTGATGTTGATGTTGGGGTTGTTTTTTTAATTTTTTATGCCAGTTCTTTCTGATGGAATAAGATTGTGCAGTTCTCAGACGAAAACTTTCTATATAACTGTCCAGTTTGGTGTTACAGCCAGGATGTGGGTTGAAATATGTTGTTTTTTTCTTGTTACAGTCTAATGATGTTGTGGTATGTCCCTTGTTGTGAAAAAATTCTGCCAGTCTTAATCTCCTGAAGAATTCTTTTATGTCTGAGTATAGTTGTATTTTATCTAGTTTTATGTCTGGACAGAAAGACAATCCTTTGGAGAGAACAGAGGTCTCTGCTTGTGATAGTTGATGATCTGAGAGATTTATAATTCCTGTGTGTTCTGAATATTTTTCAGAAAAACTATTTGTTTTAGTTGGTAGGTTTTTAGATGTATTGTTAGTAGAATTCAGGGCTAAATTTGGGTTGTTTCTTTTCTCTTTCTTTTGCTTTGCTGGAAGAGGCAGCTGAGTTTTTTATTTGTATGTTTTATAAATGCATGTTGTTGTTTCTTGTGAAGCTTTTCTATTTCTATTTCTACATGTTCAGCTTCATATATGTTGTTCTCCTTTAGTTGTTGAAGGAGGCTTACTCTTTGATGATTTAGATGATGTTTATTTGTATAAAACTGATGAATTGGGTGGTTTCTTAGTTTTTCACTTGTGTGTCTGCATACATTTTCAGCATATATAGAGTTATGTGTAGATCTTAGTGGATTTTTGATTTTAAGTTCATTTGGTATAATATTCCTTTTCTTGCATTGTGACAAAAATTAAATGTCACTGTTATATTGTGTTATTTTATGTTGTTATTTTAAATAGTAGCTTCTTGATTTGAATCTTAGTAATTGAAGAGTGAAGCAGCCGTGAATGTCCAGTAATCTAGTAATTTAGTAATTATTATTTACTCTCTCTATATATATAGATTAATAATGAGTATTGTAATATAATTTGATAACATTTGTATTGGACAAAGGTCTTATTTATAATGACAAGCTTTCGAGAGGTTCAACCTCTCTTTATCTAGTCTCAAGCAATACTAACATGAGATAGAACCCTCAGTTTGAATAATAACAGCAGATGCAGAGAGAGTGAAAACATTATTATTATTATTATTAGTATTATTATTATTAGTAGTAGTAGTATTATTCAATATAAATTATTGAACATTTATCAGAATTTCATGTGATTTCCTTCATCTTATACCATAACAGACATAGCACTCTTAGTGAAATGTTTGTCCAACAGGAAAGATATTACTGTGGACTAAGGTGCTCTGATTTTTCATGTATATATTGATAATAGATATTGATATTTTTATAAATAACACCTACTCTCAGATCTATGACTTTTCTTACTGGGTAAATAAACATCTTCTTATTTACATTCTATATAAATTAGTAGAGCTCCCGGTCACATTGATATATTATAATGCAGAACACTGTAGAAACAGAGAGAGTACGTTTTAACCCATGTGTAATTTAGTATCTCTAGTTCATAATATTTATTCATGTGTTTGATGGGGGTCCATGAGCTCCATTCAGGTGATCTATGATCTCCATTAAGGTGATCTATGACCTCCATTCAGATGATCTATGAGCTCCATTCGGGTGATCTATGAGCTCCATTCAGGTTATCTATGAGCTCCATTCAGGTGATCTATGATCTCCATTAAGGTGATCTATGAGCTCCATTCAGATGATCTATGAGCTCCATTCAGGTGATCTATGACCTCCATTCAGGTGATCTATGACCTCCATTCAGGTGATCTATGAGCTCCATTCAGATGATCTATGAGCTCCATTCAGGTGATCTATGAGCTCCATTCAGGTGATCTATGACTTCCATTCAGATGATCTATGACCTCCATTCAGGTGATCTATGAGCTCCATTCAGGTGATCTATGACCTCCATTCAGGTGATCTATGAGCTCCATTCAGGGGGTCCATTATAGGAAGATTTGAAGATAAAAGAAAAAGCAAAACAAATAAAATTACATAAGTAGCAGTACATAAGTGCCTGGAGACAATATGTTTATTACTTATAATAACAGATAAACTTGGAATACTTTTGCACAGTTTATTATAAAGATCAGTAACACTGTGTTATATTTGTAAGTGTTTATATTTAATATAAAGTTTCCTCTTGCTTTGTTGGATTCTTCTTAAGTTTGTATAGAGCTGTAACTTGGTAAGTTTAAAAAAAAAATGTTTTATTCAACACAGCCAGTTACACATTAACATACATAGCATTCATAGTCAAAATTAGCAAGCATAAAACAGTCTTAAAACATAATAGAACAAGGCAGAGTAATAAATTGTTGTATCAATTATTATTAATATAAATATATTTCCCATAAATGCCATTTCTGGCTAATCCTCCTATCCTGAGGTATTCCAATAAATTGAGAATCTCTTTCTATTTTCCGATTTCTTTCTATATGGTTCCTAATTTCTTTCCATGAAGGTAAGCTTCTGTGTTTCCAATGTCTCACTATCAAATGTTTAATTACCAATAAAATATGAGAAATCAAACATTTTGTTGAATGTTTAATTCCTTTAGGGAAAATATGAAATAATACAGCTTCAGGAGTTTTTATCAAAATTATATTACATATCTTGGAGATTTTTTACTCCGGCATCTATCTGAGTGTTTGGGATCTCTTCTGGCAAGTTTTGCTGCATCATAATGCCACTTATGTATAACTCTAAGATATGTTTCTCAATACAGTATGTAAGATAAATGGTGGAAGATTGAACTAGTTGGAAAGCTTTAAACCACTGAGAAATATCCCAAAAGAGGCTTACATCTTCTTCCCATATATCCAATCTATTTGTCTTTTTGAGCTCACAGTTATTTTTTATTAAATTGTAAAATTTAGAAACACAGTGCTTATTATTTCTGCTTAGACATAATTGTTCTAATTGCTTCAGGTTCTACACATGTAGGTTTTTTTAGCTAAACATTTTGAGCACTGGCATAAATGAAGTATAGTTTAACAAAAGTTTATTTGTAATATCATATTTCATTTTCATTTCCTCAAATGTCATAATGATCCATTATCAAATAAGTCTATAATATAATTCAAATTATAATTTTTCCAATAATGTTCTCCTTCTGGTATATACTTCTTTGCTGTCATCTCAATTGGAGTAATCCAGGAGGGATCATTCATTAAATTATATTTAGCTTTGAAAGAAAACAAAAAGATTAGTTTAGATTTAATCACTAACGGTAATTAAGTTATTATTATTTGCCTCCAAAGCAAACAAAAAAGATGATAATCTCTCTAATAACAATAATAATAATAATAATAATAATAATAATAATAATAAGGCAATTATTGGTTTGAGACACCTTTTATATGTAATTTGTTTATCATTGTTCCATGTTTAATTGCTTACTATTCTAACTTATTAAATAGTGGGAATACATTGTCGTTTCCCCAGTTAGTAACAGTCTCAAATGCTGTGGCTCCACAATATGATAGTAGCAGAACCTTCCTGCAACACTGTATATTATACCATGGGCCCCATTAAATTCCAAGCCCGAGGTACCTTCATACAGCCTGTAAGTCTGCTGGCTTGTATGTAGCCCGTAAGTCTGCAATTAAATTAGAAAAGCCTGCAATTACATGGCCGAAATCCAAAACTGTAAACCATGCTTCCGTATATAGCATTTCAGGACAGGATCATGATCAAGAGACATATTAAATTCCAGCCTCGTAAGTCCAAGGTTTGGCACATAAGGGCTGCGTGCTTCAAATTTGTCTGAGTTACGAAGCTATTGAATTAGAAAGCGCTGCGAGATACGTGCGAGAGACGCTACTTTGTAAAGCAGTTCGCAGCCATCAGATTGGCACGCAAACCATTAAGCAATCTCGTAGTTACCGATTCAGATGGAGCCAATGGAAACATAGATTGTAAGCTTTATGTCACTGAAAAAGGGGAGGGTAGATTGCAAAGTCCTACGTGCTTCAAATCCAGTTTGCGATCGGTCCAACAGGCCAGAAAAAATGCAATATTAATAAATCCGTCAATATAATATTCTATTACATGCTAGTTACAGTATATGTCATAACACATTGAATGCAGGGAATGATATTACACAAAAAATAGTCATGAAATAAAGTATTTTTCTGGGACAATTTACGGGCTTGAGAATGTTGTGCTGTCAATTCTAAGACCTAACATCACTTTCCCTTATAATAAATGTACAGTAGAGTGTTTTTATTTACATTAGAAGTGTTACGTTCTGTACGTAGCCCCCTTTGTGGGTGCTCTAGAGCACACATTGGTCTCTGGGCTCCATTTGCATGTTACGTGCTTGACCGCGAGTTACCACGTTGCACTTTAATAGCTGAATTGAACAATTAGCGGTTACGAACATGAAAGATTAAAGGATTTACGTTTGCGAAGTTCAACGTTGCTCTCAACGTAGCCTATTCTTGGCCATCCTGCATGTTGCCACGCAAACTCTGCTGCGAGCAACGTTTTGAGGCACCTTAGCATGCAAATAGCCCTAAGATGACAGTTACGAGCTACGTGTAAAGACGTAGCTCCAATTTAATGTGGCATTAAGTAAGCAAACCCATAGGTACGGTTTTAGACGAAGCCAATAGTTATGTATTCTAATGTCATGTAACCATTGATTCATGGACTCTTTTGGGTTGACAAATGGTCACTGATGGACATTAGCCCATGTGACTACCAAACTCAAAGGCTTTTCACATGACCGTAAAAGTTGATAAAGGGACTATGACACTTTTTTTTAAATGATGCTGTTGCATAATGTTAGCTCCAGGCCCTGGTTGTGTGCCCTTGGTTTCCAAAAGCCCATTCAAACCAGTCATTTTAACCTAAATAGCTCAGGCTCATGTTTGGATTTTGGGGCTGTTTATTTCATGTGCAGATTGTGTTTTGGGATGTAACTGGTATGTTGGGCCAATGAAAATATTTTTTGGTTAGTGCCACATTAAGGATAACTAGTAGGCACTTTAAGTAGCCAACCACGATACCCAGCTCGCTCCCAGTCCCAGGGCCGAGCTCCGGTTGTGGCCAAATTTGAACTTACGTCAAGCAGGAGAATAAGCTCCATAGACTTCTACGGAATAATTCAAGAACATGGTCAAGCTATCTAGTATAATCAAGAAGGCTGTCAAGACAATCAGAACACTTGATTCAATAGAAACACACCTGCAGAGCCAACTTATACCTGCAGAGCCAATTTATACCTGCACGGGCCTCACTGCTAACTATGTGAAATGATAAAATCCTGAGAGCATCACACACACCAGAACAGCCAACTTATACCTGCAGATGAAGTGTGGGCTAGTATCCACAGCAAATTAAATGAGATTCTGTGGTTTGGGGTAATTGAATAATCCAGAAGCCCCTGATACCCAAGGATGGGGCAACATAATCTGAACAAAAGACCAAAAGACTGATGCTTACCCTTTTCCCCGCATGGTCGAGTTGCTTGATCATTTAGGGAGAGCTAAGAACCTGACTACCCTGGATCTTTCAAAGGGGTACAAGCAGGTTCCCCCTGCAGAGTCCGAAAGGGAAATATCAGTATTTATCACCACGATTGGCATCTTCCAGTGCACAGTTAAGCCATTTGGGAAGAAGAATGCATCTTTATATTACAGAGACTGATAGAACAGCTATTGCAAGTGTACCAGGGCTTGGCCCAGGTGTAGCTGGATGACATAGCCATTTACAACACCTCTTGGGAGGAGCACCTTAGGCACATTAAAGTTATTTTGAATGCATTCAGGGGCTGAGCTTACTATCCACCCTGATAAGTGTCAGAGTGCTTGAGCTGAGGTACAATACCAAGGCACCAGGGAAGTAGCGGGCAAATTAGACCATACCAAGGAAAGGTAGAAGGGATAACAGCCTTGCCCACCATCGAAACCAAAAAGTAGATAATGTCTTTCCTGGAAACTGCAGGGCATTGCAGCAAATGTGTTACCAGTTACAGTGCCATCTCCGTGCCCCTCATGGCATAAATATATTGAAATGGTGGATTGGATACCTGTCTCTGAGTCTGCCTTTCAAGCCCTGATCCCCCGTTCTGGCTAAAGTAAACTATCAGCGCCCTTTCATTGTGCAGACCGATGCCTCTACCTCTGGTCTGGTGGCTGTTTTTAGTCAAAAGAATGAGCAGGATTGTGAGCACCTCATCGCTTACCACAGTTGGAAGGTCATTCCAAATAAAGTAGCCTATGCAGCAGTGGAGAAGGTAAAGCTTCACAATGGCCTGGCCTCTCCATAAATCTCCAGCAATGTTTGTATGGAAGATAATTTATAATGGTAACCAACCACAACCCCTTGTGTTTGCTGTTCCGGGTGGCTAGGGAAAATGAGCAGTTGCTTTTCTGAAGCCTATTTCTCCAATCTTTTAAGTTTACCATATGACAACAATAGGGATAGAACCACCAGAATGCCAATGGACTTTCTTGCCAAGAGGACATATGAGAGGTGTAGCTTTGCAACCATCCAACAGGATCATCTCCTAGACTCCACTGACTGGAAGGGGGAGACGTTGTCATTGGACGTATGGACTCTTTTGGGTTGACACCCTGTCATGGATCTCCCTGTCATTATCTCCATGAGGTACACTACTTAAACAACCCCTACTGTACCCATAACCTGTAACTGATAATAAGGACCATAGACCCTTCAGCACCTTGGTGGGAAAGGAGATAGGCTGGCACCAGATCAGTGGAGACGAACCTGGCCCATGTGGGGTAGTTTAAAAGTGATATAAAGTGTGAAAGGTATGTTTGCCCAAGGTAGGAGCCAATGGTAGTAGGTGAATTAACTGTATACATATGTGACCTGAAAAATCCAGTTTATGCTCTTTCTGGGACACAAATGCATAGTGTGTTTCCTCTAGAGGGAAGACATGTATTACTTTTTAATCAGATATACATTTCTGCAATTTTTTCTGGTACTCTGTAACTTGTCCAGAAGCTATAGGTACCACTTTAAGGTCACCAGTAGGCACTTCCAGTAGCCAACCATAATACACAGTTTGTTAGAAGTTCCAGGGCAGTCTACCATTAAGACACTTTCAAACTTGAGAAAAATTCGAACTTGTGTCAAGCAGGAGAATACATTTTCTAACATATGATTATGCTGCTGATTTGGATGGATACATAATCCCATAGTAATATCTGTTCCTGGCCAAATTATCCGTCTGTTGGACATATGTGCACACAGAGACAAGAATTTACACAGACACAGAGTTCTGGCATAAAACTTCTTGTATTTTGCCCAACGAACGAACCCCCCCAAATACAACATAGAAACTTATCTAGTATAAGTTTATCAGATATAACAATCATAAGATTAATTGTTAGACAGTTAGTGAGTTATTTGATTGGTTGACAAGGTAGGTAGGGTCCTTCCATATTTGGTTTTGGATGTTTATGTCATTATGGTCAGGTTAGGTGAAGCTTCTGATTGGCTCTGGAAGGTAACGGGGCTCATATCCTTATTTGGTCACTGATGTTAACGTCATCTGGGACCTCCTGGATATAGTGTAAATGTCATCTTAGGATTCCCAGGATATGACTCAGTAGCCATCTTAGGACTCTCAGAAAATAAAGAATAAAAGTAATTACCGTATTTTTCGCCGTATAAGACGCACTTTTTCTTCCCCAAAACTGGGGGAGGAAAGTTGGTGCGTCTTATACGGCGAATATGCCTTTTCAAACTGCCTCTGTCCTCTTGATCTCACCCCAGCGCTTCCTACCAGCATCGCGTCGGCCGGTGCATCCTAGTGACGTTACACACGCAACGCTGCAGTACACGAGGAGTGCTGGTAGGAAGCGCTGGGGTGAGATCAAGATGGCAGAGATCAGAAGAAAGGTGAGGATTAGGGGGGTCAGGGAGGATCAGAACGGTCAGGGAGGATCAGGAGGGTCAGGGAGGGTCAAGGGCTCCCAAATGCTCCCAAATGCTGCAGTATATGGATATGTATGTGTGTATGTGTATGTGTGTATGTATGTGTGTGTATATATGTATGTATGTGTATGTATATTTATGTGTGTATGTATATGTATGTATGTGTATCTATAAAGGTGAGGATCAGGGGGGTCAGGGAGGATCAGGACAGTCAGGGAGGATCAGGAGGGTCAGGGAGGGTCAAGGGCTCCCAAATGCTGCAGTATATGGATATGTATGTGTGTGTATGTATGTGTGTGTGTATGTATGTGTGTGTATGTGTATGTATATTTATGTGTGTATGTATATGTATGTATGTGTATCTATATATATATATATATATATATATATATATATATATATATATATATATATATATATATATATTTGTGTGTAATGTAGGTGTGTAAAGTGTATTTGTGTTTGATTCAGATTTTTTTTTTCTTGTTTTCCTCCTCTAAAAACTAGGTGCGTCTTATCTGCCGGTGCGTCTTATAGGGCGAAAAATACGGTAGTGCCTTATCTTATGATATAATGTAAGGAAAAGGAATGCAGCATGGACATAATATACATTTTCATGAATTTCGTCCACAACAGTCCCCCCTAAAATTTTATATTATGTTACATACTACACTTAAATTCTATTCTTGTAGATATGACAGGTTAGATGGATTATATCTTTCTCTTCTAGAGAGTACTACATAAAATGTCTGTGTAAAGATATAGGTTTTTCTTATTAAAGCGTATTAGCTAAGTTATAAAGGCATATAAACAGGAACAGTCCGTTCTAGAGACAACGTGTACAACTGTCACTGTCGATGAGTTGTATGAATGCAAGAAATCTGCACCAATGAATGCCCGTTCTTATTTGTACATTAGAGTTGCCATGGCTTGTCCATAACCCCTCTTGCCACTGTCATAGGCGAGTCAGATGCTATCCCTGACGCCTTGCTTCAGGAACATGTGGGACAAGGGGTTTATGTAGAACTTTCACTTCTAGACACAATGGACTGTAACACTCTATGTGACTCTTCACAATCATCATCGTACAGTTCTTGGTTTACAAAGGTTGGTGTGACTCCAGCAACTGACTTCTTTAAATATGTGCGGACACAGGGGATAATACAGCAGGTAACAAATGCAATAATTATCAGTATTGAAAGAAAGATAATTCCAACCTGTAACAATACTCTCTGCCAGTTGTTCATCCACCCAAACCATGTATCCCAATAGTCTGTGTCCAGGATTTTCCTTCAATTCTTGTGTCAAGTTGTTTAGTTCTTTATTGGCTAAAGTGATTTTACCATTTGGACCGGTGTTATCAGGTTTGTAGGTGCAGCAGGTGCTAGTGTCATGGAGCATTTTACATTCTCCCCCCTTTTCAGCAATGATCATGTCTAGTGCCATTCTATTTTGGAAGGCCATGTGTGATGTGGCCTCCATTTGTTCTGCAACTCCTTGCAGAGCATCTCTTGTATAGTTCACAAACCAACAAGGTTATAATATATATAATTGATCCAAGCAACATTTTTATTGGCAGTTATGATGGGAAAAAGTGATTCAAATCCTGCTGTAACCTGGTTTCTAGCTTTAAACTCATTAGGCACCTCCCTTGGGACTCCAATATAGTCTATGTACACATGGGGGTCGAAGCTACCTTGTGGGGGAGAGACCTCTCTCTTATGTCTAGATGTTGTCAGTAGGGTGTGGGTTGAGGTATCAGTTTGGATAGGCACTATGTGCAATGGCATTATGACCTTTGCCCGGGTACACCCTCCATCCCAGATACCCTCTAGCCTTGATCTGAGCTTCATGTACCCACATATCCAATATATGTCTCCCAAGGTTTGTGTTCTCTCTGTGAACTGTGTCGTGAAGCCAGTACGATATGTAGCGCAGAACCCTTGCTTAAACCACTTTAGATTTTTTTTGTTTATTTTTCCTTTGAGGTGTGCGCCTCATATAACATGTGTAATTCCCTGGGTAAATAGTTATACCTTCACCTGGCTGAGGGTTGTCAGTAATGATGGGATATTTATTTTTCCATCTTTCGCATTTGAGGTCTGTGATTGGTGTGATCTTAAAAAGGCTAAGAAAACACTTTTCCTCCCCTATCGGTATTGTGAGCAGGACTGTGCCCAAATGGGGTCTGGCACCTGCACAAACATAACAATTAGTCTTATTATGTGACTCTACATTATATTTCATCCATTCCAGCCATAAGTTGAGGTCTGTGAACCCAGTTTAATTTGCTAGGGTTTCTTCATACGTAGGGTCACTGATAGCAGTTGTTTGGGGTAATGCCTGAGTGTGTGGTGCTTGCATTAATCCTTCTAAAATGAGTGGTGCATTTAGGTCTCTGAGCATAAATTTACCAGTGCGTCCTTCTGCTCCTCCTCTAACCCAGCCTCCAATTATGTATGTACCTGCGTCTGTGGGTCTGGGGTTCCTGATAGTCAGAGTAAGTTGTATGTTAGTTCCAGTCTTGCCATTTGGCGAGCATTTGCCTGGCTTTATTAGAGTCATATGTTCAAGTAAAGGGATTCCACTCAAATCTGTTCTGTTTAAGGCACTCTGTGGTTTGTAACCCCAAGCTGTCCCAGTGTTCCATCCTACAGCTTCCCAATGACCGCAATCTTTTCCCCAAGTCTGGTCTGTAACACATATGTATATAGATGTGCTGGGAGTGTTTTTGTACAAGTTACATTTTTGAGTCACGCTTAGCTGTTGGCAACATACAACATGACAATAATCAAAGGAGAATGTGATCATATGTGCTTTAGTTGAATTGTACCAAAATGTAATACCATATTTCTCCTCACTAATAAATGCAGATGGTTCTACTTTAGTTAAGAACAGACAGAAAAGGATATGTGTTATGATCATTATGGTGTTGGCTGCTGTGGGTCTGGTGCTGAAACCTTTTTGCAATAAGATGCATGGATCCAAGTAGGCCGTCCTTCAAGTTTAACTGATGTTGCAGTAATTAGAAGAACTTGGAGGGGACCATCATATTTGGATTCCAGAGGATGCTTTCTCACAAATCTATTAACCAAGACCCAATCTCCAGGAAGTAGTTGATAAGTACAAGTGTCTACTTCTGGATCTGGAATAGAAGAAAACACTTGTGCATGTATTTTAGTCAGTGCTTGAGATAAAGCAATCACATAATCAACAAATACATCAGATTTAAGTTGCAATTGCTGAGGATAATAACACCCTAACTTGGGGGTGGACCCAAACAGGATCTCGTGAGGAGACAAAGAAAACTTCCCTCTAGGGGTGTACCTCACACTGAACAGTGTAATAAGAAGACTTCCTGGCCATGACATACCAGTTTCTTGTGACATTTTTAGCATTCTAGATTTTAGGGTGCCATTCATTTGTTTTACTTTTCCACTACTTTGTGGATGGTAAGGAGTGTGGAATGTAAGTGTTACTCTTAGAACTGCCCAAATTTCTTTAGCTGACGTGGCAGTAAAAGCTGGTCCCTAATCACTCTCTATCACCTCAGGGACTCCATATCTGCATATGACTTCACACAGTAAGGGCCTCATTCTATTATCGACCGTAGGAGATGCGGGGCCGCAAGGACTGGCCGCAGGCGATTTGCCTATTCTATTCCCTTCCGGCAGGGGGCTCCGGCAGGGGGCTCCAGCAGGCTTGCAGCCGGCGCCTTGTTATCCCTTGCGGCCGCACGCGGCGGAGGAAAGCCTTTGATCTTAAACGGCCGCAAGAGTTTCGGCCGCAAGAAAATCCCGGTTGCTATTCAATTGCTCCGGGAATCCTCTCTGCAAGGCTAAAACCGAGCCGCAGCTTACTTGCAGCAAAAAGGTCCATCAAGCACACAATTAAGCACATAATAAAGCCATAATAAAGCCATCCTGCACTCTGATGAGACGATAAAGTGATTGTAGGTGTTAGCATTCATAGCACAACATTCCCCTACACTCAAATCCGTAAATAATTTTTATTTAAATTTATGTCAAATATCCGTGGACAAAGTCCCGAGGGCTTGGAGCACCTCAGACCCGCCCACGCTGCGGCCGGAAAATAAACAATTAATGAAATCTCGGATTTGGGCTGATGTGCAAGCTTGAGAGGGGGTTGCTATTAATCCTCATGTCCCCCATTATGATCAATAGCATTTACACAGCTTTACAGTGCCGTCTTGAATTTATATTTGCTTTTAAAGTTTTCAGACCTTGCGGCCAGTTGCAAGATATGCGGCCGGCCGTAAGGGGATATCCTTGCGGCGCCGTCTATTTGAATTGCAAGGTAACGGGAGCCCTGCAAGGAATTGCAGCTTTGCAGCCGTTTTACGGCCGATAATAGAATGAGGCCCTAAGTGTTTTACAGTAATTTTTGCTGTAATATTTGTGACTAGATAAGCCTCTGGCCATCCTGAAAACATGTCAACTATGACCATTGCATATTCAAATTGACCACTTTTTGGCATATCTGAATATGATCAATTTGTATTTGTTGGAAAGGGGACAAAGGTTTAGCTAAATGTCTCTGTTTTACCTGGATTTCATTTAGCGCAGATAGTACAAGATTTACTGAAATTACTGGTAAGCGATGTGATACCTGGGGCTTCATAATATTTATTTATCAAAGTGTTCATGAGTGTTTTTGACAAATGTGATGCCCCATGTGCCCATTGCACCACTGCTGGATACAAACTCTTTGGTAGACAAAGTCTTAGATTGTTAGCATACAATCCATCTTTGAGGATTGCTCCTTTTGCTTTCCACCTCTGTATTTCTTCAGGATCTGCTATTGTTTTGTAGTTCTTTAAGCAGTTTTAAATCGGTTGGCAGGACTTGTATCATGTAGGTGTTTAAGGACTGGACTGATCTTTCTTGATCCATTTGCTGCTTTTCCTTAGCTGCTTTCTTAGCTGATTGGTCAGCTAAATGATTTTCCCCGTGCTTCATCAGAATTCAGATTTCCATGTGCCTTAATTTTTAGTATAGCCACTTCTTTAGGTAATGATAAAGCTTCCAATAGTTCCTGGATAGCTATACTATGTTTTACTGGTGTACCAGCGGCTGTAAGAAATCCTCTGGTTTTCCAGATTACTCCAAAATCATGAGCCACTCCCAACGCATATCTAGAATCTGTGTATATGTTAGCTTGAACTCCTTCTGCAATCTTGCAGGCTCTGGAGAGTGCTATCAACTCAGCCTCTTGCGCCGACATTGTAGGTGGAAGTGAGGGAGCTTGTATCACATTTTCAGTAGTAGTAACCGCATAACCTGTGTGATATTTCCCAGCTTCATCAGCGTATTGTGATCCGTGAACATACAATGTAACATCGGGTTTATTCTGAGCTGTTTCTTTTACAGTTGGATGGTGCCATCTTCATTTGTTCAAGACAATCATATGATGCGTTTATGTCCTGATCTGAAGATCCTGATATGCTACATGTTTCATCCACATGTTTCTTTGGGAAGCTGTTTATGTTCCAGTTAAGAGTCTTTTTCGTTACTCCTTCTTCAGTCAATTGATCTTGATCTGCTATGGACCACCATTTCACCATAGGACCAAGATTCTTCCATGATTTTTGCGTAGATTTAGTTATAAATAACTTGAAAGGTAACTCGTAGTTTGGTAGTCCCAAGGCTGGTGTCCTAGAAATAATTTCTTTGAGTTTTAAGAAATGATTCAGTCCTTCAGGTGTCATTAGGAACAGTTCAGTCTTCAGAACATCATATAAAGGTTGCATTAGAAGTGAAGCTTGAGGTATCCGGGCTCTACAATAGGAAATGAGTCCTAGGAAAGCGTGTAGAGGTCTATGACCGGTTGGTGGGGCTATCTCTTGTATTGCTCGCACCTGATCATGTGTAAGGTGTGTCAAGTATGGTTACTTCATTAATTGCTCGTAGATCTTGGACCATGCGATACTTCTTAGGTTCTCCTTTCAGTGTTCTTTTCTTCACTGGAAATAGAGGTGTATTACATAGAGATATGCGTGGAACCAGGGCACCTTGCTTCAATAGTTTGTCTATTTGTTCTGATATCGCCTTAGCTTGAGCCAGCTTGAGAGGATATTGTGGTTTCCGTGGTAATTCGGCTCCTGGTTTTAGCTTTACCATAACTGGTGGAACCCTAAGGTGTCCAATGACCTCTGGCCCTTGTGACCAGAGACATGTAGGGACTACTTAGGATTTCTTCTTGAACTTGGAGTAGCTTTTTATGCTTTTTAACCTCATCTAGATACAGGAGTACTGGTAGTGTACAGAGTGCTGAAGTATCCACTGTAGATAGAGGAGAAGATATTTGTATTTCACCCTTAGGAGTAAACGTGATTGAAGCTTGAAGTCGTGAGAGAACATCTGCACCTAGTAAATTCATAGGACAAGTTGAGGATACCACAAATCTTGCAAGAAGATCTGGAAATAAGCCTACCTTTAATGGTTGAGTCAAAGGACTGCAGCGAGGCATACCATGTACTCCCATGCAGGTAACATCAATATTAGATAAGTAGGATGTGTCTGGCAGTTCTTCTTGTTTAATAACACTTCTGACTGTGCCTGTGTCCACTAGAAAAGTAGTAGGGTTTCCTTCTATAGATATTGTTACAATAGCTTGAGGAACTCCACTATCCCCTGAAGACGTTGCCATAAAAGGGGTAATTGACACAGGTTTACCACTATCCTATTGTGGGGGTGCTGTGGCTTGATTGGTAGCTGTTATTGCTTTGTTAGCATTTGCTACTGTTTGGACGCTGTTATTCTGTCTCTCTTGATTTTCCTTGGTGCACGACAGTCCACCTTTGTTACAATTAAAACACTTTCTTGTTGGCTTTGTCCCCTTCTGCTCAGAAGACAACATAATGTGGGTAGTCTTCTTATTACCTTGTGAGGACTCAAGCCCTTTTGCTACCAATAACAAAGTCTCTAACTGCAACACCTTGTATTCAGGATGAGATGTTAATAAACCTTTCCTGATAGATTCTCTCAATCCCTCCACAAAGGATGCTCCCAGCATCTGAGCATGTATCTTATTATACAAGCTAAAACCCAAATCAGAAAATACTTTTGTAAGTCTGGAATTATATTTTTCCACTGACTTTGTTTTATCCTGTGTAATATTCGACAAATGAATAGCCTGATCTGCTAGTTTATCCGTAGAAAATGCCTTTAACTGATCACAAAATGTTATACCAGACATCTAGTCAGTATCAGTAGTCAATTCAGTATCTGACAAACTTTTCTCCCTAATAGTGTTTTGGATGGATAAAAATAATCCCATTATGTAATATCTGTTCCTGTCCAAATCATCCGTCTGTTGGGCATGTGTGCACACAGAGATAAGAATTTACACAGACCCAAACGTTCTGGTATAATACTTCTTGTATTCTTCCCAACGAACGAACCCCCCCAAATACAACATAGCAACTTATATAATATAAGTTTATCAGATATAACAATCATACGACTCATTGTTAGACAGTGAGTGAGTTATTGATTGGTTGACAAGGTAGGAAGGGTCCTTCCATATTTGGTCTCGGATGTTGATGTCATTATGGTCAGTTTATGTGAAGCTTCTGATTGGCTCTGGAAGGTGGCGGGGCTCATATCCTTATTTGGTCACGGATATAAATGTCATCTGGGAGCTCCCGGATATGATTCAGTAGCCATCTTAGGACTCCCAGGATACAGCTCAGTAGCCATCTTAGGACTCTCAGGATATAGTTCAGTAGCCATCTTATGACTCCCAGGGTACAGCTCAGTAGCCATCTTAGGACTCTCAGGAAATAAAGAATAAAAGCAATTAGTGCCTTATCTTATGATATATTGTAAGGAAAGGAATGCAGCATGGACATAATATACATTTTCATGAATTTCGTCCACAACAGTCCCCCCTAAAATGCTATATTATGATACATACTACATTTATATTCTATTCTTGTAGATATGACAGGTTAGATGTATTATATCTTCCTCTTCTAGAGAGTACTACATAAAATGTCTGTGTAAAGATATAGGTTTCTTCTTAGTAAAACGTATTAATTAAGGTATAAAGTCATATAAACAGCATATAAATAGTAACAGTCCCCCATAGAGACTATGTGTACAACTGTCCCTGTGGGTGAGGTGTATGAATGTAAGAAAGCCCTAGCACATCTGCACCAATGAACGTCCGTTCTTCTTTGTACGTTAAAGTTGCCATGGCTTGTCCATGACCCCTCTTGCCACTGTCATAGGCGAGTCAGATGCTATCCCTGACCCCTTGTTTCAGGAACATGTGGGACAAGGGGTTTATGTAGAACTTTCATTTCTAGACATAATAGACCGTAACATCTTATGTGACTCCTTACAGTCATCTTCATAAATTTCTTGGTGCACAAAGGTTGGTGTGACTCCAGTAACTGACTTCTTTAAATATATATATATTCGGTCACAGGGGATAATACAACAGGTAACAAATGCAAGAATTATCAGTATTGAAAGAAAGACAATTCCAACCTGTGACAATACCTTCTGCCAGTTGTTCATCCACCCAAACCATTTATCCCAATAGTCTGTGGTTCCAGAATTCTCCTTCAATTCTTGTGCCAAGTTGTTTATTTCTTTAATGGCTAAAGTAATCTTACTGTTTGGACCCATATTATCAGATATGTAGGTGCAGCAGTTGGCAGTGTCGGGGAGCATTTTACACTCCCCCCTTTTTTAGCAAGGATCATGTCTAGTGCCATTCTATTTTGGAAGGCCATGTGTGATGTGGCCTTCAATTGTTTTTCAACTCCTTGCAGAGCATGTCTTGTGTAATCCACAAACCTTTGCTGTTTCTAATATATATAATTGATTCAAGCAACATTTTTATTTACACCAATCATTGGTATCAGTGATTCAAATCCTGCTGCTATCTGGTTTCGGGCCTTACACTCATTAGGCACCCCCCTTGGGACTCCAATAGAGTCTATGTACACATGGGGGTCAAAGCTACCTTGTGGGGTAGAGACCTTTCTTTTGTGTCTAGATGTTGTCAGTAGGGTGTGTGGCGAGGTATCAGTTTGTATAAGCACTATGTGCACTGGCATTATGACCTTTATCAGGGTACACTCACCATTCCAGATACCCTCTAGCCTTGATCTGAGCTTCATGTCCCCACATATCCAATATATGTCTCCCAATGTTTGTGTCTGTTCTGTAAACTGTGAAGCCAATACAATATATAATGCAGAACCCTTGCTTAAACCTCTTTAGGTTTCTCCATTGAGGTGTACTCCTTGTATAGCATGTGTAATTACCTGGGTATATGGTTATACCTTCACCTGGATGTAGATTGTCAGTTATAATGGGATACCTGTTCTCCCATTGTTCACAATTTAGATCTTTTAGTCTGGGTAGTTTTATAAAGACTTAAGAAACACTTTTCTTCCTTCATAGTTACCATAAGTGGAACAGTGCCTAGGTGAGGTCTGGCACTTACACAAACATAACAATTAGTCTTATTATGTGACTCTAAGTTATATTTCATTCATTCCAGCCATAAGTTGAGGTCTGTGAACCCAATTTCATTTGTTAGGGTTCCTTCGTACGTAGGTTCACTGATATCAGTCGTTTGGGGTAATGCCTGAGTGTGTTGTACTTGCATTAGTCCTTCTGATATGAGTGGTGCATTTAGATCTCTGAGCATAAATTTACCAATCCGTCCTTTTGCTTCTCCTCTAACCCAGCCACCCATTATGTATGTACCTGCGTCTGTGGGTCTGGGCCACCCATTAGGTATGTACCTGCGTCTGTGGGTCTGAGCCACCCATTAGGTATGTACCTGCATCTGTGGGTCTGGGCCACCCATTAGGTATGTACCTGCGTCTGTGGGTCTGGGCCACCCATTAGGTATGTACCTGCGTCTGTGGGTCTGGGCCACCCATTAGGTATGTACCTGCGTCTGTGGGTCTGGGGTTCTTGATAGTCAGAGTAAGTCGCATGTTAGCTCCAGTCTTGCCATTTGGCGAGCATTTGTCTGGCTTTATTAGAGTCATACGTTCAAGTAAAGGGCTTCTACTCAAATCTGTGCTATCTAAGGCACTCTGTGGTCTGTAGCCCCAAGCTGTCCCAGTGTTCCATCCTACAGCTTCCCAATGACTACAATCTTTTCCCCAAGTCTGGTCTGTAACATATGTATATAGATGTGCTGAGAGTGTCGTTGTACAAGTTACATTGTTGAGTCACGCTTAGCTGTTGGCAACATACAACATGACAATAATCAAAGGACAATGTGATCATATGTGTTTTAGATGGATTATACCAAAATGTAATACCATCTTTCTTCTCACTAATGAATGCAGAAGGTTCTACTTTAGTTAAGAACAGACAGGAAAGGATATGTTTTATGATCATCATGATGTTGGTTGCTATGGGTCTGGTGCTGAAACTTTATTTTTGCAATGAGATGCGTGGAACCAAGTAGGCCGTCCTTCAAGTTTAACTGATGTTGCAGCAATTAGAAGAACTTGAAAGGGACCATCATATCTGGATTCCAGAGGATTCTGTCTCACAAATCTCTTGACCAGGGCCCAATCTCCAGGAAGTAGTTGATGAGTACCAGTGTCTACTTCCGGATCTGGAATAGAAGAAAACACTTGTGCGTGTATTTTAGTCAGTGCTTGAGATAAAGCAATCACATAATCAACAAATACATCAGATTTAAATTTCAATTGCTGAGGATAATAAAACCCTAATCTAGGAGCAGACCCAAATAGGATCTCGTGAGGGGACAGAGAAAACTTCCCTCCAGGGGTGTAACCCGCACACTTAACAGTACTATAGGGAGACTTTCTGGCCATGAGATACCAGTTTATTGTGCTATTTCAGCTACTGGTTTTAACTTCACCATAACTGGTGAAACCCTAAGGTGTCCAACTTTGTTACAATTAAAACACTTTCTTGTTCTTGTTGGCTCTGTCTCCTCCTGCTCAGAAGACACCATAATGTGTGTAGTCTCCTTATTACCTTGTGAGAACTCACGCCCTTTTTGCTACTAATAACAAAGTCTCTAATGGCAACACCTTGTATTCAGGACGAGATGTTAATAAATCTTTCCTGATGGATTCTCTCAATCCCTCCACAAAGGCTGCTCCCAGCATCTGAGACTCGTGTCTGGACTGATATATATTACCACTGACTGTTTTATCCTGTGTAATATCTGACAAAATAATAGCCTGATTTGCTATTTCATCCGGAGCACATGCTATTAATAACTCACAGAATTCTGTATCAGCGTTGCAGACAGGCATGTAGGAGTTAACTTACATGAGCAGAGACTAGCAGAGGGGAGTCGCTCACAGAGAATCTAAAAATAACAGTATATGAGACAGAACATCCTAAAGTAACGTTGAGTTTACTTTTTCTTTTGTATACTTCTTGTTCCATAGTAAAGCTTTATGAAACATTGAATGTCTCCTATATCTTCCTTTCAATAAAGATTAATATTACCAAGGAGTAGTGGATACAGGGCACTGACTCCAGCAGCGGTGGTATAGTAGATGTTATTTACCTTTAAGATGAGGTATAGGGGCGTGTCATGTTTTAGCAACCTTTGGTTCCCACCCAGAACCAGCCACCATTCTTCTGCCTGCAACCTCCCTTCTTCTCATTTCCCCTCAATGATACAGACAGACATATTTCCACATAAAAAACTAACACACACAGAGGAGGATGGGATGAGAAAAGGGGAGTGGTCTGCTATGCTTAATTGTGAGAAGGAGAGGGCCAAACCCCTAACACATCTTCTAAAAATGCAGACTAGTCACCTCACTCTCCAAAGAGTAAAGTATCGAACACACAGAAACTTCAGACAAAATATTTCAAAAGAATACACGCATATACATACATATATACACACATACTCACAAGTACATAGAAATATGCAAACTGTTACATGCAATGTATTCAAACAAAATAATCTCCCATTACATTGCAGATCTTATGGAGATTAATAATCCGAAAACCCAACATACCTGTCTAAAATGTGTTCATTGACACCTCTGATTATTGTTACATAACCATTAAAATCCTAAGGTACTGTTTCCTTTGAGATACCTATTCGAGGTGCAGTCTCAAAGTCTAACTCCGTGTATATATCTTGAACTATTTATTTATTTATTTTTATTTATTTTTTAAATCAATCTCCTCCCAGGACACACCTTCTTTCACACAAACATTTACTTCACGTACTATAAGCAAAATCTAACATCATCATTAAAACATGAAAAGAAACATGACAGTTATTTCATACGACCTTAAGAGAATTAACGAGATGGGAGGAGGGAGGAATTCCTCCTTTTCACAGACTGTGCTTCTTTGACCTTGAATCACACAGTTGCAGATAAATCAGCTTCAGCTTCAGGGAGAGAAATTCTAAACTACATTTCTCATTAAAACATGCATCACAACCAGCAATAACAGATCACAGTAATATTTATCAATTTCTGCAGAACATTTCTTACTCTTAAAATATTGCAGTTCAAAATCTCACACCGTCATGTGTTAAAATTGACGCCTTCAGATAATTATTGTGCTATTCGGACACAATAAATCGGTCCCTGAAGTCTGCATCCCACATACATGCTTTTACACCTAAGTGTGTGATAGATATCTTCCGGGTTCATCACGTTACCAAGGCACGAACATAATGACCCCAAAGAGATACTCGGCTATTCACCATGCATAAACCCTCCTAAAAAAAAAAAAAGGTATGCATATGTACGTCTGTACGTACGGCTATTTCAGGGCTATAGTGTTATTCGGACACTACCAATCCATCCCTGAAACCTGCCGCACGCAAACATGTATGTCCTTGACCAAAATATCTAAGAAATCTCACTCGACCCACACTCTAAACAGTCATACACAGGCAACAGATATTATTCAGTACAGATATTTCTTCAAGGTAAACCCTGGGCAAGCAATTTATCTGTACTTTTGGTGCCTTCAGTAGCAGCCCAAGACAAAGTGTCAGATCTATAGCAGCATTATTCATATATATGCAAGGTTTTAAAAAAACATTAAACCTTACCATATATCTGAGTTGAGTTGATCAGGCTCCTTTATGCCACGACAGATCGTCCTAAAGTCTTCCTTGTCTGCTATCTGTTGGTCACAACCCAGGGCCTCACGTTGGTGCGCCAATTGTTTTGGATGGATAAAAATAATCCCATTATGTAATATCTGTTCCTGTCCAAATCATCCGTCTGTTGGGCATGTGTGCACACAGAGACAAGAATTTACACAGACCCAAACGTTCTGGTATAAAACTTTTTGTATTCTTCCCAACGAACGAACCCCCCCAAATACAACATAGCAACTTATATAATATAAGTTGATCAGATATAACAATCATACGACTCATTGTTAGACAGTGAGTGAGTTATTGATTGGTTGACAAGGTAGGAAGGGTCCTTCCATATTTGGTCTCGGATGTTGATGTCATTATGGTCAGTTTATGTGAAGCTTCTGATTGGCTCTGGAAGGTGGCGGGGCTCATATCCTTATTTGGTCACGGATATGAATGTCATCTGGGAGCTCCCGGATATGATTCAGTAGCCATCTTAGGACTCCCAGGATACAGCTCAGTAGCCATCTTAGGACTCTCAGGAAATAAAGAATAAAAGCAATTAGTGCCTTATCTTATGATATATTGTAAGGAAAGGAATGCAGCATGGACATAATATACATTTTCATGAATTTCGTCCACAACAATAGGCCAAAAAGCATCTCCGGCTTTAATCTCACAAAGGCTATTCAAATCTCTCCATACTGCAGCATAAGCTTTCTGAATCTGCGCTATTCTTCTATAAGACAAGGCATAGGCTGTTTCTCTGGCTTTGGTAACGTATTTACCAGGGATGAAGCTTGTGATGGAGTGAATGCAACATACATTGCGGGAGCCACCTCTGTATTAAACATCTTGTACCAAAATTTCCAGTAAGAGGTGGTGCTTTCACCCTTTTTTTATTCTGTGAATCACACTCTGATCCTGAATGAAAGTCTGTGTCTTTATGGCCCTCTGCATGTGGTGTGGATTATTTGAAGCACCTTGGGCAGTAACAGTCTGAATATCACTCATGGATATCTGTAACGTTTGAGGTGGTTGCTCTATATTGGGCATGATTGGCAAGGGTGTGTAACAGGTCCTGTCTGCCTTAAGAACAGGATATAAGGGCGTATACGGAAGGGAGGTGTGTTTTTGCACAGTAGGATTAACTGTAGGCGTGTCGTTAGTTCCCTTTCCCTGCCCATTACATTGTAACATGTTTTTATTTTATTTTTTTTATTTTACTTCTTTTGTGTTACAGGGAGCATAGTACATGTCTCTGGCAATTGCCTTGGGTACCCTGTACCACGCCTCCACACTTAATAATAAACCATTATCTTTCAACATTCCCTTCTTTTCTTTCAACATTTTATGCCATTTCTCTGCTTGCAATCTTCCCTCAATACTGCTCGTAAGACCACAAATTCTGAGTATCTTTTTAGCTTTCTTAACAGCTTCATGACCCTCTCTCTCTCACACAATTTCACGGGCCAGCTTGCCCTGACTCAGCTTCTCTAAATTCTGTCCCATTTTACGTCAATGTCACAGACAGAAACACTTTGTGTTTAGAGACCGATATCACAGAGAGAGATAAAGAGCAGCAGCATTACAGCGTAGGAAAATCAAGCAGAGGAAAGAGGGCAAAGTTTAGAAATGAGTTGGTCTATTATGATCGATCGTTATAGGCTGGCCAGACCTACACGTTCTCTCTGAAAATAGACCATCACAGGGTTTGCCGTCCCGAGACTAGGTGGGTGGTGGGTGACTATTTAAAGGTACAGAGTATTTTAGTAAGAAGTTATGAAATTCAAGGTGTTATTGATGCCTGTCGTGCTCGACTGACACAGATTTTTGGTTTGTGCATCTTCCATAAACAAAGGCAAGTCACAGGATTGGCCCTTCAGAGACTAGGTGGGTAATGCGTGACCACTCACTGCCAAAAGTGGATAGTTTCAGGTAAGATTTTTTAGAACAGCACAAAAGAATATATATATATATATATATATATATATATATATATATATATATATATATATATATTCACAAGTACACAGAAATATGCAAACTGTTACATGCAATGCATTCAAACAAAATAATCTCCCATTACACTGTAGGTCTTATGGAGATTTCCTTCTTAGTTAAAAAGTCCGAACCACCTACACACCTATCCGAGGTGTGTATATTGACGCCCCTGATTATTGTTACATTGTTGTGTTCATTACACAACCAATTCTCAGAGTGTGCGTCCATATATATACTTATACTCTTAGGGGTACGTCTACAGTCCTAAGGTACTGTTTCCTTTGAGATAACTACTTTTACGCTTGAGGTGCAGTCTCAAAGTCTAACTCGGTGTATATATATCTTGAACTATTTACTTTTGAAATCAATCTCCTACCGGGACACACCTACTTTCATGCACCAATCACACAAACATTTACTTCACGTACTGTAAACACCTTAAACAAAATTCAAAACCAACTTTCCATGAACAGAAACATGAAACATAACAGTTATTTTATTTACTGTACAAAATTCAGACAACCTTAAAACATTGGCATAGAAAGAATTCTCTTAACAAAGATATGTCCTTAAAAGAATTAAACGGGACAGGAGGGGGAAATTCTTTCACTGTGTGCTCTGACCTTGCCTGTCACAAATTCACAGATTCAGCCTTACAAGTACAGAGGAATAAATGCTAAGCTACATTTCTCAGTTCTACTGCAAACATTTACAGGTAACAGATATTATTCAGTACAGATATTTCTTCAAGGTAGAACCTGGGCAAATACTTTATCTGTACTTTTGGTGCCTTCAGTAGCAGACCCAGACAAAGAGCCAAAAATACAGAGGCAGTATATATATATGCAAGATTTTAAAACATTAAACCTTACCATATATTAGAGTTGATCAGGCTCCTTTCTGCCACCATAGACCCGTCCCAAAGTCTTCCTTGTCTGCTGCCTGTTGGTCACAACCCAGAGTCCCTGTTCGGGCGCCATGTTGATTTGGATGGATAAATAATCCCATAGTAATATCTGTTTCTGGCCAAATTATCCATCTGTTGGACATATGTGCACACAGAGACAAGAATTTACACAAACACAGAGTTCTGGTATAAAACGTCTTGTATTTTGCCCAACAAACGAACCCCCCCAAACACAACATAGAAACTTATATAGTATACGTTTATCAGATATAACAATCATACGATTCATTGTTAGACAGTTAGTGAGTTATTTGATTGGTTAACAAGGTAGGAAGGGTCCTTCCATATTTGGTCTCCGATGTTGATGTCATTATGGTCAGGTTAGGTGAAGCTTCTGATTGGCTCTGGAAGGTGGCGGGGCTCATATCCTTATTTGGTCACGGATGTTAACGTCATCTGGGACCTCCCGGATATAGTGTAAATGTCATCTTAGGATTCCCAGGATATGACTCAGTAGCCATCTTAGGACTCTCAGAAAATAAAGAATAAAAGTAATTAGTGCCTTATCTTATGATTTAATGTAAGGAAAAGGAATGCAGCATGGACATAATATACATTTTCATGAATTTCGTCCACAACACTGCTACTGACATAAATTCTTAATAACATTCAATAAATCAACTTTTCAATCCTTGTAAAATACAATAATAACAATGCAAATATTAACGTAAAGTAAAAACATTTACAATGAAATTAGTTAAAAATATAGTTATCTTGAATATTGAATCCAGAGGAAGGCAAACCAAAAAATCCCAGTGAAATGTGGTCAATTGTTTCAAAGGGAGCAAAAAAAATAATTCCTTCCTGACCCCATTAACTGGTGTTCAGGATTACTCCCTGGACCAATACTCTCTATTTCATGAAACATTTAAATTTTGAAACAAATGATGATGCTGCTACTAACATTAAACCTTAATTACAAAGAATGAAACAACTTTTCAGTCCTTTAAAAAATAGATTTTTAGCATTACAAACATTAACTTAAAGTATTACAATGGAAACAGTAAATGTAAGAAAATACAAGGTAACTGTTTTGTGGGGCCAATCCTGGCAAAAGATACTTCCAAGACATTACATTTTTTTTTTGTTGTTTTGTCTGTCAAAGTGGTTCCCTTTAAAAAAGCCTTGCAGACTTGTAATTTTGTCTATGGGATTTAACCACTTTTTATTGTTGTTGTTTTTTCTTCCTTTTTTTCATTTGTGTAGTTCTCGAAAATCGCACTTAGAGTTTCCTAAGTGAAATACTGATCCTTTAAAAAGAGATTGCCAGACATCATTTGAATTTGACATACAGTAGATATAAGAGTGCTGTTTGTTATTAAATGTGGTTATTTATGGCTAATTTGTAAAAAAAAATGTTGTTTGTAATTTCATTTACAGTACCTCATAGTAGACAATGTTTTTTGTAAAAATTCATCTCTCTTTAAAAAATTCACCCTGACTTTGGTTGTTTTCAATATAAACTTTTATTTCCTCTGGATTCTTGCATCTTGAAAATGCAACATACAGTTGACCATGGGCAAATACTGGTTCTTCTAAAAAGATTCCAATGGATTTAAATGTTTGTCCTTGTGATTTATTAATGGTCATGGCAAATGCAATGTTGATGGGAAATTGTCTTCTCTGAAGTACAAAAGTTAAGCTACTTTCACTTGGTGCAAAACCTATTCTTGGTATGAAAACTCTTTCACCTTTATGGTTACCATTGAAAATGTCTGCATTTATGAAATGATCTTTTAGTTCTTGAACAATTAATCTGGTCCCATTACATAGTCCTTTTTTGGGGTTCATATTTCTCAGTAACATGACAATTGCATCTTTTTTAAGCTGCAAAATATGTGGTGGCATTCGAGAGGGAGTTAATTAATTAATAAATTCAGTTGAAAAGTTTGTCTGAGTTTCTTTGTCATCACCAAGTACACAATCTGCACTATGATCATTGTTTTGTGGTGCATCTATTTAATTTTAATATTTCCTTATTCAGTAGCAATGCATCTTTATTTTTGGATGTTAAAATTACTTTGGGTGCAAGCTCTGCAGAATCGTTGTTAGTTATTGTGTTTTGGAATATAGCTGATATAATGTCCTGTTTGCAAATCAGATGAGATGGAAATTCCACGGTATCTTCAGGTAAATTATGAATTTGTTATTTTTTGTTATTGTTGTTTTTCCTTCTCCAATTTTGATGAGCCACTCATTGAATTCAATTTGTCCTTGTGATCTCATATTTTGTTCTAATTTGAGGTGAGTAAAGAGTTTCCATGGTGTACTTGACTTATTGAATATTTCTACAATGTCTGTGCGATTTCCATGGACAACAACAGGTAATGTTTGTTTAAAATCTCCACCCAACAACATCACCTTTCCACCAAAAGGCAAATCATTATCCTTGACTTCACGCATCAAACGGTCAATGCATTGTAGAGCATGGCATGACATCATTGTAGCTTAATCGATGATAATTACTGTATTTATCGGCGTATAACACGCACTGGCGTATAACACGCACCCTCACAGACACTGCCCCCTGCTCACCCTCACACACTGCCCCCTGCTCACCCTCACACACACTGCCCCCTGCCCACCCTCACAGACACTGCCCCCTGCTCACCCTCACACACACACTGCCTGCCCACCCTCACACTTACTACCCATGCCTACCCTCTCACACACACTGCCCCCTACCCACCCTCACACACACACTGAGCGTTGCCGTGGTTACGCTCCGACGGCCAAGAAATGGTTCCTTAACATTGTATCGGCGTATAACACGCACACATCATTTGCTCCCTATTTTCAGGGAGAAAAAGTGTGTGTTATACGCCGATAAATACGGTAATTTACTTTTCTTATTTTTTTCCAGAATAGGAACTGACAGTTTAAATCCACTATGCACAGTTCTTCCACCTTCTAACAAAAGTGAGGCAATTCTAGATGTTGCAAATGGCAGTGCTATTTCACCTTGTGCACGAACAAAACTCATCAGTAAATTATATAGGTAGGTTTTTCCTGATCCACCAGGTCCATCTAGATAGAAATAATGCTCTTTGAGCAAGTCATCCTCTAGTACACTTTTTAAGGTGTTAAATACATGCAATTGTAAGGTAGTTAAAGTTGCAAGTTTTTTTTGTGTTATTTGGTTTTGAAGCTTAATATCATAGTCTTCAAAGTGTATTTCATCTATGAATCCTAGATCTGGCAGATTAAAATGTGCACAATTTAATCCATGAGAGAGAAAGACCTCTTGAATTTCAATTAATGCTTTTAATTCTGCAATAGGCTCATTGTATAGTTGCAAAAAGTCTTCAGACATATTTGACCCACAAAGCAAATGAATTGGAGCATTTGAGAAGATGCAAATGAATGCAAATTGTTATCTTATGTGCCGTGGCATTTGAAACAGTGCTGCTTCTTTCCCATTCTGTATCATCAGCCAGTGATGTGTCATAAATGGTGTCATTAACAGTTATCAACTGTTCAAAACATTGTGTACCAGGAGCATTTAAACAGAGTAAACGTAAGCAGAAGCGTTCAAGGTCTCTTGGACTTACAGTGTATATTCTAGTTATAATTTTATTTCCATGGCTTTTTCTTTTTCGCCATAATCCATTATCAAAAACATAATGGTAGGAAATGTCAATATACAACAATTCCCTTGCCTCCAAGTCAGTACAATTTCATCATGTAATAATTCAGTTTGTTCTTGATTTTCTGCACTTTGGACCACTACAGTAGCTGCATCATAGCCTTTGTAAATATATTTGTAGACATATTCAAAGGCTTTTATAGAAGTGCAAGATTCCACATTATACTTCATGAGCAAATGTGGATTGTTTGGCAACACATATCTGTTATCAACTTTTTTTTTCCATGAATAATGTCATTTTGGCCTTCTTTCTTCTATATAATGGATAGCCATCACAATTGGCATAAGTTTTGTCTCTATGATCTTTTGGAAATTTTTTAGTGCATTTTTTTTTTTTACATGCATGGTGATTGTGGATTAATATCTCCACATGGTCCATTTTCTATGCTCCCCTTCTTCTGGATGTAAATGAGAAGTACGATGGTAAATTTGTCCTTGTACTTTGAAACAATAAGGGCCATGTCCTGGCACATTAGCAGCTAATGTTGCACCATAGATGCAAAGGATATGGCAATATTATAGGATCTTATGATTGTTTTGAAATTTTGGTAGTTAGGGAAAGAAGGCTCAGAATTATTGCTTTCTAAATATGTTAGGAATTGTTGCCTTTGTGGAAGTCTTACCTTGCCTTTTTGACAGCAACTAATGAACTGTCCATCTCTGAGTCTTTCCTGTTGGAACTGATTAGCCCCACAAAACTGACAGACAATATTCATTACCACAATTATGAACCTCTACTGCTAAAGATTTAAGTAAAGGACAATTGTGAGAAGATATATCAATGTGACTAAATCCTCATTAGAATTCTTATCTGATTGTTTAGCAACATTTTCTAAATGCTTTTGTTTTTTAGTAGCCTTCTTGGGCTTGGATGTTATTTCTCTCCCATTCTTTTTGTCGTCAATTTTCCTTCTGCTCCAGCGTTTGATGATCTGCCCATGTTTTTTGACGTTCTCTAATTTGACGTCTTTTCTTTTCCTGTTTCTGCCATAATAATATGTAAATAAAAGTAGTTCATTAATACTTTTGCTCCTTTGTTTATTTGTTTGTTTTAACTGAATTTTTTTTTTTTGTACCCTGTTTTGTGTGCACCACTGTTTGCATTATGGGGTTAGCTTTATGGGGTTGGAGTTAGCAGATTAGTTAGGTTACAGTCTATGTTGTGAAAGGCGCACAGCAAACATGATAGGTCCTTCTTTTTTGTATAAGTTAACAGCATTTCTTGTGTTATCCTGTTTTGTGTGTGGCAGTGTTGTCATTATGGGTTTAGGGTATGGAGTTGGGTTTAGAGGGTTGCACACCACAAATAGTATATATCCTTCCATTTTGTATATGTTAATAGCATTGTAATTTTCTGTTTTGTGTGCAGTACTGTTGGCATTAAGGGTTAGGGTAGCCCTTTTGTTTTGGTTCTTGCTATACTCTTTTGCATGCACCAATGTTGTCATTAGGGGTTAGGCTTAGAGTGTTAGTTAGCTTTCAGTATGTTTCCACAAAGGCAGAATCAAAACAGGATTGGTACTTCCATTTTATATGTGTAAAAAGCAGTACTTGATGTTTTTTTTGTTTGTTTTACTTGTAATACTGTACCTCTTTTCTTCAAATGTGTTTTGTCAAAATTGCTGTAGAGATGATATCTGTTGAGAATTAAAGAGAGAGATGGAAATGTTAAAATAACATATAAATAAATGTTTTTTTTTGCACTAAGAGCATATAAAACAGGATATATACTTCCATTTTTTATGTATTCAGAGAGGTTTAGCCTCTGGGGTTAGGCTTAGAGAGTGGTGCACATAAAACAAGATAGATACTTGCATTTTTTTATGTTTTAAGAACATTTGTTGTATTATTATGGTTTGTGCTTAGCACTGTTGCCATTATAGGTTCAGGTTATGGGGTTAGACTTAGAGGATGGTGCACACAAAACAGGATATATTCTTAGATTTAGTATGTGTTAACAACATTTGTTGCAGTATTTGTTGTATTATTCTGGTTTGTGTGTAGCACTGTTGTCATTATAGGTTCAGGTTATGGGGTTGGTGCACACAAAACAGGATATATTCTTTGATGTGTTAACAACATTTGTTGTAGTATCCTGTTTTGTGTGCACTACAGTTAGCATTAGAGGTTTATGTTATGAGGTTAGGCTTCGAGTTTGGTGCACAGAAAACAGGATATATTCTTCTATTTTATATGCGTTAAGAACATTTGTTGTAGTACCCTGTTTTGTGTGCGCCACTGTTTTTTGTGATATTCTCTTTTGTGTGCGTCACTGTCAGCATTAAGGTTGTAGGTTATGTGGTTACGCTTAGAGGGTTAGTTAAATTGCAGTGCATTTTGACATTGGCGCACACCAAACAGTATAGTTTTTTGTTTTTTTTTACTTGTTATACTGTACTAGTTGTGTTGAATTATTAGTTGTGTAAAAATTAGAGTGGGTCTACTTGCGGCCAATTTTCCTTTGACACTCTTCAGGCAGTGTCTGTTGAAAAAGAGAGTATAAGGGCCTGTTTGTTTTAGTTTAAGCAGAGTCGCTTTGTCCCTAGATCAGGAGCCAGTGACCTAGAGCTTTAGAGGCTCCAGACAAATCAGTCCCGGGCTCTTTGGGTTATTCAGGGAATTAGGAGACTAGAGCTGAGCGAGGTCCAGCGTCCCACAGCCACCAGCAATAGGATTATTGAGACAGATTATAGTCGTAAATCCAAACCAGTGTCAGTTTTTTTAAGCAGTAATTTCCATCTAAAAAAAGCTGTTATTTATGCAAGATAACAATTTAATACAAATATATCTATTAAAATTTCTAGTTTTTTTCTTCTTCTATATGTTAGGGGATTTGAGCAGCAGAAAAGTGAACGTAACTCACAATTTAGAACTGCAGCTGTAGCTTGATTTGTTCTTGAATTTAATTGTTTGCCTTTTGATCTAATCAGATTATGAAAATCAGAAGCCTAAGTGTCAGTGAGAGATATAAAAACATGTTTTGCTTTTAATAGTAAAAACCATGCTTTAATAAAAACTGTAGAATCTTTTTAATAGACGACAGTTTGTTGGAACTGGATGTTTAATCTCTTTTATTTATACTGGCTGTTTTTTATGACTTGTGTCTAAAAGTGGATCTTTCTTTGCAGTCTCTGCTTTCGTTGAATTACTTGCTAAATATTATCCAAATATATCTATCAACATAAAGCTGCACATTTAGAGACAGACTAAGGAATTAAAATAATTTACACAAATTTTTCATATTTAGGAGAAATTAGTTGTATATGGTGTAATATTACATAGTTACATAGTAATTAAGGTTGAAAAAAGACGTTCAGTCCATCAAGTTCAACCTTTTAAGATCTCCTTTGATCTGCAATATGCAGATTAAATATTAATTAATTAGTTGTTAATTTATTATTAATCCATTATTTAACTATTATTATTATTATTTTTAATTATTAGTCCAGAGGAAGGCAAACAGAAAAAATAAAAATAAAAACAAGTAAGACATAGCCAGTTTTCTCAAAGGAAAAAAAAAATTCCTTCCTGACCCCAGATACTTGCAATCGGATTTCTCCCTGGACCAATACTGTCTCTCTAATTACCCATGATAACCCTGAATTCCCTTTTTAATTAGAAATAGATCCAGTCCCCTTTTAAAGTTATCCATCGAATTTGCTGTCACCACCTCCTCTGGTAGAGAATTCCACAGATTAACCACCCTTACTGTGAAGAACCCTTTTCTTTCTTTAAGGTGGAATATTTTTACTTCTAACCTCAGGTGATGTAATCTTGTCAGTTGAAAACCTCTTGGCACAAAAAGCTCCCTTGGCAAATCTTTATACTGACCCTGGATATATTTATATAAGGTAATCATATCTTCTCTTAGACGCCTGTTTTCTAGTATAAAAAAGTTTAATTTGGTTAGTCTTTCTGCATACCTTAGCCCCTCCATTCCCCTTATTAGTTTTGTTGCCCTCCTCTGTACTTTTTCCAGCTCTAAAATGTCCTTTTTATGAAGTGGTGCCCAAAATTGTACTCCATATTCCAATTGAGGGCATACTAGAGATTTATATAGTGGCAGAATTATATTTGCTTCCCTGGCTTCTATACCCTTCTTAATACATGCTAATATTTTATTTGCCTTTGCAGCTGCTGCTTGGCTTTGAGCACTGTTACCTAGATGGTTGTCCATAAGCACTCCCAAATACCTTTCAATATCTGATACACCTAGATTTGCTCCATTAAGATTATAAATTGCATGGCTATGTTTCCTTCCCAGATGCATAACTTTACATTTATTCATATTAAACATCATCTGCCATTTAGATGCCCATTCCTCAATTTTATGTAAATCCCTTTGGAGGGAAAGCACATCATTATCTGATTTAATTACCTTGCACAACTTTGTGTCATCAGCGAAAATGGAGGCACCACACTCCAATCCTACCTCTAAGTCATTAATAAATATGTTAAAAAGGAGAGGACCTAATACTGAACCCTGAGGAACCCCACTTACCACATGAGTAGGTTCCATTTACAACAACCCTTTGCTTCCTGTCTTTTAGCCAGCTCTCAATCCATGAGCAGATATTTACTGCAATTCCTGTATCTCTTAGTTTGCACAATAGTCTCCCATATCAAAAGCCTTTGCAAAATCCAAAAAGACTACATCCACTGAGTTTCCTTGATCCAGGTTCCTACTATCCTCCTCTTAGAAACTAATTAGATTTGTTTGACATGACCTATCCCTCATAAATCTATATTGACTCCTACTTATAATCCTGTTCATAAAGATATATTCTTGTCTATTATCCATTATTAACCCTTCTAAAAGCTTCCCCACTACATAAGTGAGGCTCATTGGTCTATAATTCCCCGGATTTGCTCTTGCTCCATTTTTAAACATAGGTATCACATCTGCTTTTCTCCAGTCATCTGGTAGAGACCCTTGTTGAGTGAATCAATGAAAAATGTAATATAATGATTTGGCTATTACAGAACCCAGTTCCCTCAGTACCCGTGAATGTCAGGAACCGGGGCTTTATTAACATTTATTTTTTCCAACCTCTTTTGGATTACTTCCTGTGTTAACCAATTATTTGGCAAAGGTAGTGTAGCCCCATTATGTTGCAGTGTCCCAACCACTACTGTAACTATGTAACTATGTAACAAGTCAACTTCAAAGTGGTCCATTAAAAAAAAAGTTAACCAGTGATCTGAAGAACTACATATAAATCATACAGTTCATATTGTTTAGTAACCAAAGGCAAATTAAACATTCAGTGAAGAGATTGAAAGGTTTTAATTAAACACACATTTTATTATTTGCAAATACGAGTTAATAAAACGTTCCCTTCCACATGGAGAGATGGTTATCACCTACTCTCCATGCTATGACTTTTCTTACTGGTTGAATACATAACTTATTCGAATAATTTACAATTCAGAGGAGCTCTCGGTCATGTTGATATATTATAATGCAATATACTGTAAAAATACAGCCAGTAAGTTTTAATCCATGTGTAATTGTAAGTCTTATTAGTTTATTATAATTAGTTGTTTATTTACATGTAACAGCTACTCTCCCATATTTGTGCCATTATTAGCATTCTGCCCCTGAAACTATGAACACTCAGTGACAGAAAGGGTAGTAGAAATGTGGTGCCGCCTTCCCATAGTAGCGATAGGGTTACACAGTTAAGAACTAAAAGTATGCCTGGTATAAGCATAAGGCCAGAAATAGGATTAATTTAGCCAAGCTTTTAAGAAGACAGATAGAAGACAAGTATATAGAATGGGCAGACCATAACTGTTCATTTTTTTAATTTTTTTATCTATTATTATTTTTTGTTTCTATGATATGTTTCATAAGGGCTGCTTTCGAAAACAGTCTTTACAGCATCAGCGAGCCACTAGCAGCTCCTGTAAAGCTTAGTTAACATTGGCCAATGTGCACTGTGACTCTTTATTATTATTATTAATCTAAGTTTGATGCTGGGAGACATGTTTGGAGCGTTTTTCCTGATCCTTATCACAACCATTGGAAAGCATTTTGTCGGCACCTCCAGACGTGACCTGGATCTCAGCACAGAGTGTAATAGCATCAAGATGGACAGGGATGTGATATTAGGAGGAATCATGCAAGTGAAGCACTTACTGGTGTCTCTTCATCATGACATTAAGTTTGAGTACTTTACAAGAAAACCATCTGCACATGTATGTCTTGAGTAAGTTAACTTTCTTCTTAGATTTCATCTGTAAATATTTTATACTCATGTCTTACACAGTTGTGAATATTGTTAGTTTGTACAGACTTTGTAAAGATTTTGATTCTTTGTCAATTTAAAAAAAAAAAAACATAAAAAGGGGAGAGAAGTGTGCCACTTCCTAGTGCAGATAAATGACAATAACCCACAGGTAAATACTTTACCTTGCAAAAGTATCCCCCCCCCCCCCCCCCCCCCCCTGGCATTTTTCATGTTTTGTTGCCTCACAACCTGAAATTAACATGGATTGTTTGAGGATTTGCATAATTTAATTTACAGAACATGCCTACGACTTTGAAGATGTTTTTTAATTATTTTTTTTTAAACAAATAACAAATAGGACAAAATAGCAGAAAAAGTCAATATGCAGAACTATTCACCCCCTAAAGTCAATACTTTGAAGATCCACTGTTTGCAGCAATCACAGCTCCAAGTCACTTTGGATAAGTCTCTATAAGCTTGCCACATCTTACCACTAGGATTTTTGCCCATTCCTCCTTGCAAAACTGCTCCAGCTCCTTCAAGTTGAATGGTTTGGCTTGTGATCAGTAATCTTTAAGTCTGACCACAGATTTTCTATTGGATTGATGTCTGGGCTTTGTCTACAACACATTACATCACATTTACATATTTCCCCTTAAACCACTCAAGTGTTGCTTGAGCAGTTTGTTTGGGATCATTGTCCTGCTGGAAGGTGAACCTCCGTCCTAGCCTCAAATAACGCACAGAGTGGTACAGGTTTTGCTCAAGAATATCCCTGTATTTAGCACCATCCATATTTCCCTCAACACTCACCTGTTCCCAGCCACGGCTGCTGCCACCACCATGGGGATGGTGTTCTTTAGGTGATGCGATGTGTTGGGTTTGCACCAGACATAGGCCAAAAAGTTCAATTTTAGTCTCATCAGACCAGAGCACCTTCCTCCATACATTTTGGGAGTCTTCCACATGCCTTTTTGCAAACTTAAAACGTGCCATTTTCTTTTTTGCTGAAAGTAATGGCTTTCTTCTGGGCGCTCTGCCATAAAGCCCAACTCTATGGAGCGTACGGCTTATTGTCGTCCTATGTAAACATACTCCAGTCTCTGTTGTGGAACTCTGCAGCTCCTCCAGGGTTACCTTAGGTCTCTGTGCTGCCTCTCTGATTAATGCCTTCCTTGCCCGGTCCATGAGTTTTGGTGAACGGCCGTCTCTTGGCAGGTTGGCTGTTGTGCCATGTTCTTTCCATTTGGTTATGATAGATTTGATGGTGATCCTGGGGTTCATCAAAGATTTGGATATATTTTTATAACCTAACCCTGACTTGTGCTTCTCAACAACATTGTCCCTTACTTGTTTGGAGAGGTCCTTGGTATTCATGGCAGTGTTTGGTTAGTGGTGCCTCTTGGTTAGGTGTTGCAGCCTCTGGGGCCTTTCAAAAAAGTGTGTATATGTAATGACAGATCATGTGACACTTAGATTGCACACAGGTGGACATCATTTCACTAATTATGTGACTTCTGAAGGTAATTGGTTGCACCAGAGCATTTTATGGGCTTCATACCAAAGGGGGTGAATACATACGCACATGCCAAAGTCTTCTAGTTCTAAAAAAATGTTTTATGTGTATATTTTTCTAATTTACCTTCACCAACACTATTGTGTTCTGATCCATCGAATAAAATTCAGATTAACAAAACATTGAACTTAAGGCTGTAATGTAAATAATAAGTAAAAAGTCAAGGGGTTAATACTTTTGCAAGGCACTGTATGTAACCAATCACTCAATACACTCTCATGTAGGAACCGCACACATTAGAGAACATTCTCCTTCTGTAAATCTCCTTTTTTTCTTGATCCTCCTTCATGGTGTCTTCGGCTGGATTTCTTCCAAATAACCGCTATAGTAATGAAAGGTACTGTAAATTATACAGCTTTGGCCAAATGTGTGTATGGCTACTGTGAGTATTTATTATGCTTTCCTAACCCTCTGTGTATCCCCAGGGAATAATCACATATATGGTCACTAGTGGTTAAAAAAGGCCAACAATCAACACATAGGCTCATTTGCAGATATAAATCAATACAATGTGTACTTAAATATCTACAGTGGATATAAAAAGTCTATATAACCCTGTTAAAATGTCAGGTTTCTGTGCTGTAAAAAAACGAGACAAAGATAAATAATTTCAGAACTTTTTCCACCATTAATGTGACCTATAAACTGTACAACTCAATTGAAAAACAAACTGAAATCTTTTAGGTGGAGGGAAGAAAAAATAAAAATAAAAATAATTTGGTTGCATATGTCTGCACACCCTCTTATAACTGGGGATGTAGCGGTGTTCAGAATTAAGCAATCACATTCCAAATAATGTTAAATAAGAGTCAGCATACACCTGCCATCATTTAAAGTGCCTCTTATTAACCCCAAATGAAGTTCAGCTGCTCTAGTTGGTCTTTCCTGAAATTTTCTTAGTTGCATCCCACAGTAAAAGCCATGGTCCACAGAGAGCTTCCAAAGCATCAGCGGGATATCATTTTTAAAAGGTATCAGTCAGGAGAAGGGTACAAAATATTTTTCAAGGCATTAGATATACCATGGAACACAGTGAAGTCAGTCATCATCAAGTGGAGAAAATATTGCCTAACAATGACATTACCAAGAACTGGAGCGCCCCCCCAAAATTGATGAAAAGACGAGAAGAAAACTGGTCTGGGAGGCTACCAAGAGGCCTACAGCAACATTAAAGGAGCTGCAGGAATATCTGGCAAGTACTGGCTGTGTGGTACATGTGACAACAATCTCCCGTATTCTTCATATGTCTGGGCTATGGGGTAGAGTGGCAAGACGAAAGCCTTTTCTTACGAAGAAAAACATTCAAGCCAGGCTACATTTTGCAAAAACACATCTGAAGTCTCCGAAAAGCATGTGGGAAAAGGTGTTATGGTCTGATGAAACCATGGTTGAACTTTTTGGCCATAATTCCAAAAGATATGTTTGGCGCAAAAACAAATCTGCACATCACCAAAAGAACACCATACCCACAGTGAAGCATGGTGGTGGCAGCATCATGCTTTGGGGTTGTTTTTCTTCAGCGGGAACTGGGGCCTTAGTTAAGATAGAGGGAATTATGAACACTTCCAAATACCAGTCAATATTGGCACAAAAAATTCAGGCTTCTGCTAGAAAGCTGAACATGAAGAGGAACTTCATCTTTCAGCATGACAACGACCCAAAGGATACATCCAAATGAACAAAGGAATGGCTTCACCAGAAGAAGATTAAAGTTTTGGAATGGCCCAGCCAGAGCCCAGACCTGAATCCAATTTAAAATCTGTGGGGTGATCTGAAGAGGGCTGTGCACAGGAGATGCCCTCGCAATCTGACAGATTTGGAGTGTTTTTGCAAAGAAGAGTGGGCAAATCTTGCCAAGTCAAAATGTGCCATGCTGATAGACTCATACCCAAAAAGACTTGAGTGCTGTAATAATAATTAAGGTTGTGCATACTTATGCAACCATAATATTTTAATTTTTATATTTTTTTTTCCCTCTGCCTAAAAGATTTCAGTTTGTTTTTCAATTGAGTTGTACAGTTTATAGGTCACATTAAAGGTGGAAACAGTTCTGAAAATATTTATCTTTTTCTCATTTGTTTACAGCACAGAAACCTGACATTTTAACAGGGGTGTGTAGACTTTTTATATCCACTGTAGATGTTACAGCCTATAGCTTATAATAATATACTAAATGGAAGATGAATTACTCACTAGAGACTAAAGGCGGTTTTATCTATTGTTTTTTAAACTGGGATAGTATATACTATTTGAAACCAGATAGAACTGGATTAATCCTTCTAGATGATATCTGTTTTATTTCAGTGCTCTAGGTATTGATATTACTATGTGTTATGAGTTGAGAGGTTTGGGTATGTCTTAGGCTCCTGGCACAGGAATATTTTTATTTTCCTGCAATGTATTCTATATTACTATTATCCAGCTTTGGGGCTTAAGCTAGTGAGCCTTCCAGGCAGGAAGACCCACCAAGGTCACAGGCCTGCTGTTCTCACTATCCATTTTCTTGAATGAAGTTGTAAAGCGGCATTGCTTGGCATGGTGATTGAGGACAAAAAAAGGATATTCCCTAGTTGAGAAATTATGTGGTATATAAGGGTTGCTTTTTAATCTCTACAAGTGTTTTTTTTGACAATGAATAAATAGAGATGTTTTAACAGTCATAAAGATCGTACATTTAGCGTCTCCTTCTCTGGCACCTCTTCTTCACCTCTCCCTCTGTCTGTTGGCGTTCCCCAAGGTTCTGTCCTAGGCCTCCTCCTCTTCTCTATCTACACCTCCTCCCTTGGCACCCTCATAAAATCCTTTGGATTTCAGTATCATCTCTATGCAGATGATACTCAAATCTACCTCTCTGCACCCGATCTATCCCCCTCTCTTTTAGCTCAAGTTTCCAACTGCCTCTCTAGCATATCCTCCTGGATGTCTACCCGTCAACTCAAACTCAACATGTCTAAGACTGAACTCCTAATCTTTCCACCCTCTACTATAGCTTCCACTCCTCAAATAACTCTCACTGTTGACAACACCATCATCACTCCCACCTCCCAGGCCCGTTGTCTTGGGGTTCTACTGGATCCCGCCCTCTCTTTTATTCCTCACATCCAATCGATAACTAAATCTTGTCAGTTTCACCTAAAAAACATCTCCAAAATTCGTCATTATCTTACACAAGACACAGCTAAAATTCTAATACACTCTCTCATCATATCTCGACTCGACTACTGCAATTCCCTTCCTGCTGGCCTACCCATCTCTCGTCTGTCTCCCCTCCAATCCATAATGAACGCCTCCGCTAGACTCATCTTCAATACCAAACGATCAGTGTCTGCAGCTCCTCTCTGTCAATCACTCCACTGGCTTCCCGAATCAAGTTTAAAATCATGACCCTAACACATAAAGCCCTCAACAACAGTGCACCCCCTTATATCTCTGCTCTTGTTTCAAAATACTCTCCCAACCGCCCCCTTCATTCTGCTAAAGACCTTCTTCATCCCTCCTCTCTCATCACCTCCTCTCACTACCGTCTTCAGGACTTTTCTCGTGCAGCCCCTACTATCCTACTAGCCCCTACTATCTGGAACTCCTTGCCTCGCTCCATTAAATTAACTTCCTGCCTCAAAACCTTTAAAAAAATTACTAAAAACACACCTATTTGAAAAAATCATATCACCTTCAGCCTTTATAATTACAACTGCACACTCCACAGCTTAAAAACACTCCCACCCACACTCTACAGTACAGCTCACAGACCCCTCCAATTGATTAAACAAATTGCTATTGCCATTTTGTATTTGTCACCCTCTTGTATCACACCTAAACCCTTAGATTGTAAGTTTGTGAGCTTTCAATTGTGTGTCCGTGTCTTGGAAACAAGCACTATGTACATTTGATTATATGCTCAAAAACAGGGCCCTCCATTCTTTAAGGTGTTAAGTTTGTTTTTTGCCATGTACTAACCCCCTGTACAGCGCTACGGAATATGTTGGCGCGATATAAAGATAATAATAATAATAATAATAAATATATATATATATATATATATACACACACTGCTCAAAAAATAAAGGGAACACTAAAATAACACATCCTAGATCTGAATGAATTAAATATTCTTATGAAATACTTTGTTCTTTACATAGTTGAATGTGCTGACAACAAAATCACACAAAAATTAAAAAATGGAAATCAAATTTTTCAACCCATGGAGGTCTGGATTTGGAGTCACCCCCATTATGAAAGTGGAAAAACACACTACAGGCTGATCCAACTTTGATGTAATGTCCTTAAAACAAGTCAACATGAGGCTCAGTAGTGTGTGTGGCCTCCACATGCCTGTATGACCTCCCTACAATGCCTGGGCATGCTCCTGATGTGGTGGCGGATGGCCTCCTGAGGGATCTCCTCCAAGACCTGGACTAAAGCATCTGCCAACTCCTGGACAGTCTGTGGTGCAACGTGACGTTGGTGGATGGAGCGAGACATGATGTCCCAGATGTGCTCAATTGGATTCAAGTCTGGGGAACAGGCGGGCCAGTCCATAGCATCAATGCCTTTGTCTTGCAGGAACTGCTGATACACTCCAGCCACATGAGGTCTAGCATTGTCTTGCATTAGGAGGAACCCAGGGCCAACCACACTAGCATATGGTCTCACAAGGGGTCTGAGGATCTCATCTCGGTACCTATTGGCAGCCAGGCTACCTCTGGCGAGCACATCGAGGGCTGTGTGGCCCCCCAAAGAAATGCCACCCCACACCATTACTGATCCACTGCCAAACCAGTCATGCTGGATGATGTTGCAGGCAGCAGAACGTTCTCCACAGCGTCTCCAGACCCTGTCACGTCTGTCACATGTGCTCAGTGTGAACCTGCTTTCATCTGTGAAGAGCACAGGGCGCCAGTGGCAAATTTGCCAATCTTGATGTTCTCTGGCAAATGCCAAACATACTGCACGGTGTTGGGCTGTAAGCACAACCCCCACCGGTGGATGTTGGGCCCTCATACCACCCTCATGGAGTCTGTTTCTGACCGTTTGAGCAGACACATGCACATTTGTGACCTGCTGGAGGTCATTTTGCAGGGCTCTGGCAGTGTTCTTCTTGTTCCTCCTTGCACAAAGGTGAAGGTAGCGGTCCTAATGCAGGGTTGTTGCCCTCATACGGCCTCCTCCACATCTCCTTATGTACTGGCCTGTCTCCTGGTAGTGCCTCCATGCTCTGGACACTACGCTGACAGACACAGCAAACCTTCTTGCCACAGTGTAATGATATAGGAATCACAAGGTTGTGGAGACCAGTAGCCAAGGTCAGCAATAATCCAGTTCAGCAACTTGTAGGTGAAACAGGAACAAGCTTTATTGAAGGGATCAGGAACCAACAATAATCTGGCAAGGATACAGAGACAGGAAGTGCCTTATATAGGCCAAGAACCAGACAGCTGACCAGACACAGCTAAAGAGAGCTGTCACTGATTGCATTGCTTTTAGAGTCAAGGTATCAGATCTCAGGCAAATCTGCAAGAGGCAGGCTGGCGTACCGGTAGGGACGAGGTCCAGCAACATGCAAACCAGGGTTCGAATCCCAGCAGAGTCAATTCCTCACATTACCCCCACCTCTATAGGCGCAGCCTCCGGATGCCCTATTACCCGGTTTAGCAGGGTACTGTGCATGGAAAGACCGAAGAAGATTAGGAGCGTGAATATTGTCCACTGGTTCCCACGATCTATCCTTTCTCACCATAGCCTTTCCACTGAACCAAATATTGAAGCTTGTTACGGAAGATCCTGGAGTCAAGAATTTTTTCCACTTCGTATTCATCTTCGCCATCCACGAGGACTGGAGGTGGGGCAGGTAGGGTTCGGCCAGGGAAAGTATCTTCATGAAAAGGTTTAAGCAGTGCAACGTGAAACACTGGATGTATTTTCATGGAATTTGGAAGTTGCAAACGGAAAGTGACAGCATTGATCTGAGCAATGATCTCAAAAGGTCCCATGAACCTTTGACCCAATTTATGAGAAGGAATTCGAAGCTTAAGATTCTTTGTTGACAGCCACACCTTGTCACCAACATGATAGACTGGAGCCTCCTTTCTATGCCTATCAGAAGCTCTTTTGTAACATTCCTGAGCCTCCAAAAGAGTCTCTTTCAACAGTGCTTGGGAATCACGTAAGGCGGTTAGCCGGTCAGTGACTGCAGGAACGGGAGTAGTAATCGGGAGACTCACTAGAAAGGTTGGATGGTAACCATAATTGGCAAAAAATGGGCTCAGAGAAGTGGAGCAGTGTTGGGCATTGTTATAGGCAAACTCCGTTGTGGGTAAAAAATCCAGCCAGTCATCCTGCAGGTAACTAATATAGCACCGCAAATATTGCTCCAAAGTCTGGTTGGTTCGCTCAGTCTGTCCATTACTTTGTGGATGAAAAGCTGACGACAGATTTACATTAATACCTAGGTTAGAACAAAAATGTTTCCAAAAACGAGATGTAAACTGCACTCCCCTGTCAGAAACTACTTCATCAGGCACTCCATGCAAGTGAAATATTTCCCGAATAACCAGGTCAGCTGTCTGTTTAGCTGAAGGGAGACCACGAGCTGGTATGAAATGACCCATCTTAGTTAACCTGTTCACAACAACAAGAATGGTAGTGTGTTCCTTAGAGGGAGGTAGTTCCACAATAAAGTCCATGGATATAGATCCCCAAGGACGATGAGGAATCGGAAGAGGCTGAAGCAAGCCAACAGGGGATGAGCGAGGAGTCTTATGTCTGGCACATACATCACAAGAGGACACATACTTCTTAACATCCTCATGATACTTCGGCCACCAAAAGGATCGGGCAAGTAGCTCTTATGTCTTTCGGATTCCTGGATGACCTGCTGGTTTTGAGTCATGGTAGAGACGTAAAAGGTCCAGTCGCACTGACTCCTGAGCAAACAGACGTTGTTGAAAAATCCAAAACCCATTAAGCATCGTCATATGGAGATCACGAGGAGGATCACGAAGAACTGGGTCTTCAGCGTAGCCCTTTTTGATGCGAGACATCAGATCAGAAGGAAAAGTAACTCCTATAAATATATCCTCCGGCAAGATGGTGATCTTGGTTACGGTAGCATGGAGGGGGTCAGCTATTCTAGACAAGGCATCCGCCTTACCATTCTTGGAGCCAGGACGGTATGTAACCAAAAAATTAAACCTCGAGAAGAATAGGGACAAGCGTGCTTGTCTGCCTGACAGTCTCTTTGCTGATCGAATACATTCCAGATTTTTGTGATCTGTGAGGACAGTAATTGGATGGGTAGCTCCCTCCAAGAGATGCCTCCATTCGGTGAAGGGAGCTTTTATAGCCAATAGTTCTTTATTCCCAATGTCATAGTTTCTTTCTGCTGTCACCATCTGGCGGGAATAGAAGGCACACGGATGTAACAGCATCTTAGGTCCAGTCCTTTGAGACAGTATAGCACCAACAGCTGAATCAGAAGCATCAACTTCCACAATAAATGGCAATTCTGGCTGAGGATGTACCAGGACGGGGGCAGATGTAAACAGAGTCTTTAATAGGGAAAATGCGGTATCAGCCTTATCGGACCACTGAAAAGGAGTCCCCTTACGTGTGAGTTCAGTGATCGGTGTAATAACGGCAGAGAAATTCTTAATGAAATGCCTGTAAAAATTGGCAAACCCCACAAATCTCTGGATATCTTTTTCATTCTTGGGGATGGGCCAGTCCAGCACAGCTTTAATTTTACTTGCGTCCATAGTTAAACCTTTAGGAGTTATGACATACCCCAGGAATTGAATTTCTGTTTGTTCAAACTCACATTTTTCTAGTTTAATGTATAGGTGGTGGGTACGAAGGCGCTCCAGAACTATACGGACCTGTTTTCTGTGGTTTTCAAGATTATCAGAGAATATTAGGATATCATCCAAATATGCCACAACAAACTGATCCAGGATATCTCGTAGTACATCATTGATAAGATGCTGGAAAGTTGCAGGGGCATTACAAAGCCCAAATGGCATTACTAGATATTCGTAATGCCCATACCTGGTTCTGAAAGCTGTTTTCCATTCATCATTTGGTCTTATGCTAACCAGATTATATGCCCCCCTAAGATCAAGCTTTGTAAATATTTTAGCTGAGCGAAGTCTCTCCAAAAGTTCAGGAATGAGAGGCAAGGGGTAGCGGTTTTTAACAGTGATGTTATTAATGTCCCTGTAATCAACGCATGGCCGTAGGCTGCCATCTTTCTTCTCTACAAAGAATATAGGAGCTCCTGCTGGGGAAGTAGATGGTCGAATAAAACCTTTGGCAAGATTTTCTTGTATGTATTCACGAAGAGCTTTCAATTCAGGCTCAGAAAGGGAATATATACGGCCAAATGGGATAGCAGCCCCAGGCAACAGCTCTATTGGGCAATCATAAGGCCTGTGGGGTGGAAGCTGATCAGCATTCTTCTTATCACAGACATCTGCAAAATCCCGATATTGTAGAGGAAGCTTAGTCAAGTTTGTAGCAACCATTTCATTAATTGTTGTGGCAACAGGTGTTACCTTAGTGGGTTGACAACTCATTAAGCAGTGTTCTGAAGGAAAGGACAAAGTTCTGATCTTCCAATCAATTTGTGGGTTATGAAGAGCAAGCCAAGGTACCCCCAAAATGACTGGAAACTGTGTTGAGGAAATTAGATGGAAAGATATAGTCTCATGGTGATTCACTTCCAGAGTCAACTTTAAGGGCACAGTCTCATGTGTAACCTGGCCCGACGTAAGTAGAGAACCGTCCACTGTCTCCATTAACACAGGTGAAGAAAACAAGGGTTGTGTGACAGAATCCAGTTGATCTGCAATCTGGGATTGGTGTCGAATCTGTGCGCCCTCAGCAGCCATAGCTATTGTTCTTTTGGATTTGCTAGGGCAATTGATGGCATAGTGCCCTGCACTACCACAATACAGGCATAAATTGTGAGTGCATCGCCACTGTTTTTCTTCAATGGATAATGGCCCTCTTATTAGATTTACCTGCATAGCCTCAGGCTCAGAGTCTGAAGGTGTTTGTGGGGTTGGAGTAGAAATTCTTGAATAGGAAATAGGAGTAGTACTTGGTCTAAAAGAGCCCTGTCTTTCCAATCTTCTTTCAGAAAGTCTCCGATCGATACGGATAGTCAAACGCACAAATGCATCAAAGTCAGCAGGAAGATCAACACGAGCTAGCTCATCTTTTATAGCTTCTGAGAGACCTTTTCTGAAGTGGAACCTCTGAACTGATTGGTTCCAGGTAGTATCAGCAACCCACTGTCGGAATTCAGCAGCATATTCAGCCACAGAGCGCCTCCCTTGATGCAAATGAAGGAGAGTGGCTTCTGCTGTAGCACATCGATTGTGGTCATCAAAAACTAGGCACATGGCCTCAAGAAAGTCATTTAGATTACCCAAGACTGGACTGTCCTGTTCCAGAAGAGGGGAGCCCCAAGCCAGGGCTTCATCTTTGAATAGTGAAAAAATAAATCCTACCTTCTCTCTTTCAGATGGAAATTGGTGAGGTAATATCATGAAGTGCAAACGGCATTGATTTAGGAAACCCCTAAATTTTTTGCGATCTCCTCCATACTTTTCTGGCAGGGGCAAGCGGGCATTTTGTGCAGGTGTAACAGTAGCAGCCGCAACATCACGTGCCCTGTAGCTGGTATACTCACTGTGCATTGACTGAAATTTATTTTGCGGTTCAGCTACCTGGTCCTGCAGCACTTGAATGGTCTGTGCCTGGGTCTGCACAGTTCTTGCAGTTAAAGCAACCTGCTGAGCCAATGTAGAATCTGACCCGGTGGTCTCCATGAAAGGGACAGATTATTCTGTAATGATATAGGAATCACAATGTTGTCGAGACCAGTAGCCAAGGTCAGCAATAATCCAGTTCAGCAACTTGTAGGTGAAACAGGAACAAGCTTTATTGAAGGGATCAGGAACCAACAATAATCTGGCAAGGATACAGAGGCAGGAAGTGCCTTATATAGGCCAAGAACCAGACAGCTGACCAGACACAGCTAAAGAGAGTTGTCACTGATTGCATTGCTTTTAGAGTCAAGGTATCAGATCTCAGGCAAATCTGCAAGAGGCAGGCTGGCGTACCGGTAGGGAAGAGGTCCAGCAACATGCAAACCAGGGTTCGAATCCCAGCAGAGTCAATTACTCACACACAGCTCGCATTGATGTGCTATCCTGGATGAGCAGCACTACCTGAGCTACTTGTGTGGGTTGTAGACTCTGTCTCAAGCTACCACTAGAGTGAAAGCACCACCAGCATTAAAAAGTGACCAAAACATCAGCCAGAAGGCATAGGAACTGAGAAGTGGTCTGTGGTCACCACCTGCAGAATCACTCCTTTATTGGGGGTGTCTTGCTAATTGCCCATAATTTCCACCTGTTGTCTATCCCATTTGCACAACAGCATGTGAAATTGATTGTCACTCAGTGTTGCTTCCTAAGTGGACAGTTTGATTTTACAGAAGTGTGATTGACTTGGAGTTACATTGTGTTGTTTAAGTGTTCCCTTTATTTTTTTTGAGCAGTGTATATATATATATATATATATATATATATATATATATATATATATATATATTGGTGCAAGGCCCCCGGCTAAAACATGTAGTTTTGTACCAATAATATTCTATGTGGGTGTCTGTATTGGGTTTCGTTGGATGACTGGTTTGTAGAGGTAAGTGTGAAACAATTAGGAAGGCCGCGATATGTGTTGGAAAAAACTCCACTGTGGGAGGTTCCTTGTCTCAGTAATAGCCAAAGTGTCCAGCCTGTAAGAGCCAATGTGCCCATCCTGTGCCTGTAATAGCCTATGTGCACAGTCTGTGTCTGTAATAACCAATGTGTCCAGCTAGTGTCTGTAATAGCCAAAGTGTTAAGCCTGTAAGAGCCAATGTGCCTATCCAGTGCATGTAATAGCCAATGTGGCCAGCCTGTGCCTGCAATCACCAACACGCCCAGCCTGTGCCTGCATTAGCCAATGTGCCCAGTATGACTCTATAATAGCCAATGTGACCAGCCTGTAACAGTCAATGTGCTATTTCTGTGCCTGTAATAGCCAATGTGCACAATCTGCGTCTGTAATAGCCAAAGTATTCAGCCTGCAATAGCCAATGTGCCCAGCCTGTGCCTGCATTAGCCAATGCGCCTAGCCTGTGCCTGCATTAGCCAATATGCCCAGTATGTGTCTATAATAGCCAATGTGCCCAGCTTGTAAGAGACAATGTGCCCAGCCTGTCCCTGTAATAGCCAATGTGCCCAGCATATGTGTAATATAGGAGAGGGGGGAGAAAGTGGGGAGGGGGGCAAATAAGTGGGAGAGAGAGAAGTGTGAAGGAGAAGGAGGGAGAGAGAAGGGGAGAGAGGGAGAACGGAGAAGGAGAGAGAGATGCAGGAGAAGGAGGGAGAAAGGAGAAAAAGAGAGAGATGCAGGAGAAATGAGATGGAGAGAGAGAGAAGGGGGGATGTGAGAGAAGGGAGGGTGAGAGAGAGAAGGGGGAGACCGAGAGAGAGAACATTTTTGTTATAATTTACATTTGTTTTTTTTATAAGTAATCGGACCATATACAGTATGTATATAGAACTGTGGTCTGACTTGGGGAGCCTTGGAAAAATCTTGAAATTTTAAGTGCGCCTTGTACCGAAAAAGTTTGGGAACCACTGCGTTATACCAAAAAATGGCTAGTTAGTATTAGTGTGTAAATTAACAGCTTATATATATATATATATATATATATATATATATCACATATAATAGTTGTCAAACTACGAATCGCGAAGCGAGGGGCCGCATTTGCGGAAGGTGGAGTCTTTAAGGCGCATGAGTTTGGAACAACACAACCCTGCATAAACTTTCACTCACAGTTAAGACCCACCCACAAAACCTAAGTCGCAGCACTTACTCCCAAAGACTCCCACACATAAAACCTAAGTCACAGCACTTACTCTTACGGCGCCACACACCACAGGACAAAACACGCAGCACTTAGAAAAAAACACAATACGAGACGTAAAAATGCGGCCGGTACACGTAACTAAATACCAGTAAAAACAGAGTAAATGCACCCCAAAAAAATACAAACACATCACAGACAGCATGGGGCAACAGCCAGGATGTCTGTCAGTGAGCTGGAATGCAAATGTAAGTCGATTTAGACGATTTTCGGCACTCGAAAATCGCCTAAGCGAGGAAAAAAATGTCCGCCGAAAAAAATGAAAACGAGGCTACATTACCTTAAGCCGGAAAAACAGAGCCAGAGATGTAGTAGTTGGACAAGCACAGACGAGGTAGTACAACGGACTGTTACTGCAGACGGAAAATCTTTAGGATGCGCATAACACATGGAATATAGCCGACATTTTACAACAATCTACACAAGAACGCATCTGAAATGGCGGATTTCCCGCCTAAAACTTTCTGTCTCGCGCACGCAGCCTATATATAGGCCACACTTGGCACAGTGCTGACAGTTTCTCCTCAGGTGATAACAGTCTAACTGGACATTTTCGGATGCCGGAAAAGCCAAAGAGATTGTTAGCTCTCCAGAATATTGATTGATGGATAGTTATTATAAAAAAGGTACAGTATATTAATTAAGTTAGTCATTAATAATTACTAATAATAAAATAAAAATAATTACATTAATACATTTTGCAATACCTGTACGTAGTAATCATTAACCATTGGCATACAAAAATGGCAATAAACACAAAAGCGCACCTCACAACCAATGCAAACTATAATCATACCACGCATGCAATAAGCGCCGAAGGTGCTCATTGCGAGGCATGCGATGAGCACCAAAGGCGCTCAGCGCAAGCCTCGCAATGAGCACCGAAGGTAATCACGGTAGAAAACGCGCAACATTATGTCTAAAACAGCATTTCCAGCTTCACAATTTTATTGACCGTCATTTTTTGACGGGCAAGTCGCTAGTATATATATATATATTATTGGATGCCAAATGATATCTTTAAAACAATCTCATAATGAATGAATTGTCTGATGATATTATCATGGATGAATAAACATATAAATGAAACAGTAGAGGTAATAATAGCAAACGAATTTATCCGCTTCTCATACAGCTTCTTCACTAATAAAACACCCTCTGCACTCTGAAAGTCCTAGAACTAGCTTCTCGGGGTGTAAGCGATCTCTTACACCCCAAGAAACAAGTTCTAGAACTTACAGGTTTCACTGGTATTGACCGGAGCTGAGGACTGGAGAAAGCAGCCCATGAACTCAGAGAGTAGGAACTGGGAGCTTTGTCAATAGGAACACAGTATAAGTGAGCAAAGGAAAAGCTGAAGGAATAAGCTGAAAACATACACTGCAGCAAACAGGAGCTCACACAGAATACTCAGATTCCAACAACAGGCATTGGAGTACTGGCTAATTTCCTTAAATAGGTAAGATGCTGCTAATAGGTTTTGCGGAATCTTTAAGAATCCTGCTTAGGCATGACACCTACCAGGGAGCTAAAGCAGATTCCGGGGAACATGTAAGGGGAAAAGAGACACTTTGGGGGTCCCTCACAGAAATTCTCTATTTAGAGGAAGCCTTTAGGATAGATCAAGTAATAGCCTGTAAGGGTACCTCCTATAGAAGGTTTCTGTAGAGTTGGAGCATCACGGCCATGAGACAAAACCCAGGAATATTCCTCATTAGCCTTCCATTGGGCCAAATATTTTAATCCTCTTCCACAGTGCTTGGAATGTAGAATGTGGTGTACCTCTTCTTGTCCTTAAACATCAACAGGAGGAGTAGTAGTGATTCCTGGTTAGAGGTTTGAGAAGACTGGCATGGACGGATGTATTGATATTTATGAAATATGGAAAGTCAATTTGGAAGGTAGTAGGGTTAACGCAGGCAGAAATCGTATAAGGACTAATGCAGTGAGGATCCAGTGTATGAGAAGGCTGATGTAACTTTAGGTTCTTAGTAGTTAATCCATCATATCTCCCACTTAGTAGTTGGATATAGGAACCTCTCTTATAAGCATGCTTCCTTTGAGTTCAGAGGTGAGAAAATGTGAAGTTTACTTAATATCAATTCCTAGGTGACTGAAAAATTATTTCCACAGGTATACCATAGAAATGGAAGACATTCTACAAAAAGTTTTCTGACGTTTGACCTGCTGATGGAAGTTTTCTAAGTGGTACAAAGTGAACTTATGTAGAAAACAGATGCATCCTTATATGAACTGTAGTTTTTATTTTGAATGGGAGGTAGGTCTACAGCAAATCCATGTAAATGCTGGACCAAAGCTTTTGTAGTATGGGCAGTGGAATTGAAGGACCAGATGACATCTTTTTAAGTGTTTAATTCTGAACACATACATTACATGTATCACAACCCGCTATTTGGTTGGTCTTGAAACGGTCACTAGACTAATTCTAACCATCAGATTGGAGGTTCATTTATATCCCCACTAACAGGATATCAACCAGAGCTAGGACAAGTTTCCTATTTGTAGCTTGTATAGCGGTTATAGAACAAGTTGTAGGACCCTGGACAAGTTACAGGAAATCAGCATAAGGTACAGCAATAATAATTTCCAAAAATAATAAAAAAAAAGACTTTCCTCCAGAATGAATGACATACCTTGGTTATCTGAATTCCAAACAGAGCATAATTTAATGGCAAAACACAACGTATTTATGTAGTACAATTACCAATCATGATGAGCCCCTTTCTTGGGCAAACAAAACATTTAACAATCACAAAAAGTGTATTAATTGTACCACAAGCAGTAAGGTTACTGTGATTAAGTTTGAGCTATTAACTCCCGCTTGGGGTGGTTGCATGAAAGTCTGAGAGAGACAGGCAATTTGGCTTTTTTTACTTCTCTCTATAGTTCTTTAGGGAGTAATTACCCAGCAGAGGGTCAGAGAAGGGGTTAACTAGTTTTACTATGTTCCAATAACCGGGGTCAGGGGCTCCCCTTATGCGGGGGACCAAGGGGATATAAGTGGGTAAAAGTACTAGGCTTAAGGTATCCCTTGGTCGGCTTTCGTATGAAGGCTGACAGACAATGGAGGAAGTCAGGCTGGTATGAGTATTCAAACCTATAACAATTTCCCCTTGGATACAAGCTTGTTCAGGGGTAATATTTTAGCTTAGAATTCGTTTTTTTTATATAGAGATAGAATTTATTGTATGTTAGATAGGGGGATGTAGGGATGTATATTAGATAGATAGGATGTATTGTATATTAGATAGATTGGGGGATGTATATTAGATAGATAGTATTTATTGTATATTAGATAGATTGGGGGATATATATTACATAGATAGGATGTATTGTATATTAGATAGATTGGGGATGTATATTAGATAGATAGTATTGATTGTATATTAGATATATTGGGGGATGTAAATTAGATATATAGGATTTATTGTATATTAGATAGATTAGGGGAGGTATATTGCATAGATAGGATGTATTGTATATTAGATAGATTGGGGGATGTATATTAGATAGATAGTATTGATTGTATGTTAGATAGATAGGGGGTATTGTATTATATTTTATTTGTATTGTACGTGATTGGGGGATGTATTTTAGATAGTATTGATTGTATGTTAGATAGATAGGGGATATTGTATTGTATTGTATTTTATTTTCATTGTATTGTATGTATTTCCTTTTCAGTTGTGTAATGTTTTTTTTTTTCTGTAGTGCGCGGGGGGGGGGGGTTGTAATGTATTTTTTATTTTCTGTAATGTAGATTTTTTTTTGTAATTTAGGGTTTTTTATTTTATGCAATGTAGATTTTTTTTATTTTTGTTGACTTTAGTTTTTTTTATTTTCTGTAATTAGAGTGTTGAGGGGTTTATTAGGTTTGTGTAGAGGGGGTTAGTTTAGATTTAATGTTTTATTGGGGTTATAGTACAGTGTTTATACTTAGTGTCATGATGGTCCTTGAGGACTGTCATGGCACTTATGTGGTTAATGTTGGGTTGTAACAGCCCCATAAGGGTCATAATATACCCTTATGGGACTGATGGGGTTAAATAGAGGCTTACAAGGGTCTGTATTGACCCCCATGAGTGACAGGGTTAATTATAGGTTTATGTGGGTCTGTATTGACGTCCATGAGTGACCGCATTAGTTAAGTGCTTATGGGGGTCTGTATTGACCCCCTATGAGTGATAGGGTTAATAATAGGTTTATGGGGGTCTGTATTGACCCCCATTAAGACCGCGTTAGTTAAGTGCTTATTGGGGTCTGTATTGACCCCCCATGAGTGACAGGGTTAATTAAGGGCTAATGGGGGTCTGGACTGACCCCCATGAGTGACAGGGTTAATTAAGGGCTTATGGGGCTGGGTATTGACCCTCATGAGTGACAGAGTTAATTGAGGGCTTATGGGGGTCTGTATTCCCCCCATGAGTGACAAGGTTAATTGAGGGGTTTATGGGGATCTGTATTGACCCCCATGAGTGACAGGTATAATTAAGGGCTTATGGGGGTCTGTATTGACTCATATGAATGACAGGGTTAATTAAGGGCTTATGGGGGGCTCTATTGACCCCCCATGAGTGACAGGGTTAATTATAGGTTTATGGGGGTCTGTATTAACCCCCATGAGTGACAGGGTTAATTAAGGGCTTATGGGGGTCTGTATTGACCCCCATGAGTGACAATGTTAATCAAGGGTTTATGGGGGTCTGGATTGACCCCCATGAGTGACAGGGTTAATTAAGGGCTTATGGGGTCTGTATTGACCCTCATGAGTGACAGGGTTAATAAAGGGTTTATGGGGGTCTGTATTGACCCCCATGAGTGACAGGGTTAATTAAGGGTTTATGGGGGTCTGTATTGACCCCCTTGAGTGACAGGGTTAATTAAGGGCTTATGGGGGTCTGTATTGACCCCCATGAGTGACAATGTTAATCAAGGGTTTATGGGGGTCTGGATTGACCCCCATGAGTGACAGGGTTAATTAAGGGCTTATGGGGTCTGTATTGACCCTCATGAGTGACAGGGTTAATTAAGGGTTTATGGGGGTCTGTATTGACCCCCTTGAGTGACAGTGTTAATTAATGGCTTATGGGGGTCTGTATTGACCCCCATGAGTGACAGTGTTAATTAATGGCTTATAGGGGGTCTGTATTGACCACCCATGTGTGACAGGGTTAATTAAAGGTTTATGGGGGTCTGTATTGACCCCCATGAGTGACAGGGTTAATTAGGGGACCCCCAATGCGAGGGTTAATGTGTGGTTAATGTTGGTTTCCAAGGCTTATCTCGGATCCCTTCTTGGCTAAGTTGTTCGTGGCTGGGCGTCTGGGGTCGTGGAGCCTCGTTTTAATTTTTTTGGGCGGCCATTTTCTTCCTCGCTTAGCCGTTTTTTGAGTGTCGAAATGGTGGAATTTGGGGTTAAATTCGAATTTAACCTCACTTCCAGATGTCCTGGCCGTCCCCCCCGTGCTGTGGGTGAGTGTTTTTTTTTTATTATTGTTTTTTTGTGTGTGTTTTGAGTGTTTTTGTGCGTGCGCCGTTCCAGGGGTTAGTGCAGTGTTTTGCGAGACGCAGGGGAGGGAGAGGAGGAGGGGAAGGAGAGGACTACCGTATTTTTCGCCCTATAAGACGCACCTGCAGATAAGACGCACCTAGTTTTTAGAGGAGGAAAACAAGAAAAAAAATTCTGAATCAAACACAAATACACTTCACACACAGATACACACCTACATTACACACAAATATATATATATATATATATATATATATATATATATATATATATATATATACACATACATACATATACACATACATACACATACATACACATACACATACACACACATACACATATACACATATACATACACATACTGCAGCATTTGGGAGCCCTTGACCCTCCCTGACCCTCCTGATCCTCACCTTTCTTCTGATCTCAGCCAATCTTGATCTCACCCCAGCGCTTCCTACCAGCACTCCTCGTGTACTGCAGCGTCGCGTGTGTGACGTCACTAGGATGCACCGGCCGACGCGATGCATGCTGCTGGTGCTGTAGGAAGCGCCAATCAGGAGTGGGAAGAGATCAAGAGGACAGAGAGGCAGTTTTAAAAGGTATATTCGCTGTATAAGACACACCAACTTTCCCCCCCCAGTTTTGGGGAAGAAAAAGTGCGTCTTATACGGCAAAAAATACAGTAAGTGCTGGGAGTTAACTTTTATGTGGGGTAGTTTGGGGGCGCCGTGGGACTTATTGCTGCAAGTTTAGAGGTGTGTGGGGTTGTTACAAACTCATGCGCCTTAAAGCCTCCACCTTCCGCAAATGTGGCCCCTCGCTTCGCGAGGGTCCGCATTTGCGAACCAAACTGCATCTCTTGCTTCGCGAGGGATGCAGTTCTTGCGAGCTCGCAAAGTGTGACAACGTTTCGTAGTTTGACTTTAGAGTATTCTGCACTCTAATATCTTTTATCCTTGAATAATTATATATAAGAAAAGAAAACACAGCTAAAGGTATGGACTGCATTACAAATACTGCATGAGCATTTAAACCTAAACAGTAAACTATATCTGTTGTGCAAATTTTATAAGATAAGGCTGGACAATGGCCAGGACATGCACCAACATGTGAATGCTGTGCTAGAGATTGTGGCACAGCTACGTGCAATAGGTGAAGACATTAAGGACAATCATGTAGTAGCATTATTACTATGCAGCCTTCCACAGTCTTACAATGCCCTTATAAATACTCTAGAAACTAGACCAGAGTAGGAACTAACACTAGAATATGCTAAAGGAAAATTAATTGACGAATACGACAGAAGAAAGAAAAATGTGCATAGTGAAGAGAATGAGGGATCAGAGGTAGCTCTAAAGATGCATGAAGGCACAAGACAAAGCAAAGAAACTAGGGTATGTTTTTGTTGCAGAAAGGCCGGTCACTTGAAAAAGAACTGCTCAATCTGGAAAGCTGAGCAGCGAAGGAAGGGGCCACCCATGAGACAGGAAGAATTAAAACAGCCACAATGGAAACCGTCAATGCATCATGGAGTGGTACCTTTAAAGTAATTCAGAATAGCACATAGATGGTGCATTGACTCTGGGACAATAAGTCCCATGACAAGTGATGAAATGTTTTTTTCAGAAATTGATTACAGTGCAAAAGACAGAGAGCCTTATTCAATTGCAAGGCCGCGACGTGTTCACAGTAGGCCGTATGTCTGCGGGCCTGCTGCGGGCCCGCAGCATCCGCAACTTATGGTGCTATTCAATTGGCCAGGGGCGCCCCGTCCCGGCCCGATAGTGCACATCACAAACCATGCTATTGAAAGTAGCATTTGAGAGCTTGAACATGATCGATGATGCAAGGCCGTAACTTCCGGTTTGAAACAGCCAATGGAATGTGTGTCCGATTGTGACTCATGGTTCAAGCCTATAAGACTTTGAAATCCAACATCCATTTTTCATTGAAGTCCTACAGGCTTGAATTACGAGTTAAGATCTGACCCACATTCCGAAATAATGCAATTTTGATAAAGCCGTAAATATGATATTCTATTACATGTGAGTTCCATTATATGTATTAACACATTGATTGCCGGGATCAATATAACCCGAAAATTAAACAAGAAATTCAAGTATTTGCTTTGGTCAATTTACGAGCTTGAGAATGTTGTGCTATTAATTCTAAGACCTAAAAATATGCTATATAAGCCTTTATATATAAATAAATAATCGTAGAAATAAATATAATTATAAAAGTCTATACCCACTATTGTTGATATATATTAGATATAAATCTATAATATTATAATGTGAATTCTTATTAGAATTAAACTAATGTGGTGAAAAAAAGTAATCCTAATAGGATTCCTACCAGGAAAAAAATATCTAAAAAGTGAGTGTATATATATATATATTTATTATAAAGTGAATAATCACTTATATTATAAAGCATATGTGTGTGAATTGTCTGAAGTCACTAATACAAAAAAAGGAGGTTTTGTCCAAATTTAACAGTGCATAACATTCACCATATTAGAAAGGTTATAAGTCTCTAGTGAAGCCAAGGATGTTAGACAAGATTATCCTCATATGTACAAAAAAATTGCAAATCATAGGATAATCGAAAACATGTGTAGAGGGCTATACAACAATGTAAAAAACAAAAACAAAAAGTGACCAGAAAAATAATGGACTAGTGTCTCAGAGTATATAATAGTATGCTGCGGAAAAAAAAGAGATAAGAAAGGAGAAAACATGCCACTTAGCATAACGCTAAAATATATTGTCTAAGTCTGCCCCATGCCCCTTATCACTTAGTATGAACTCTCTGTTCTCTTTGTGTATATTATATGTGTATACTGTATATGTTTCCTTTGCTATGTTGTGTTTTTTCCCATATATGTATTTACCTGATGAGGTCAGATGCTGTCTCCACTCTCTTTGCATCTGCTGTTATTATTCAAACTGAGGGTTCCATCTCATGTTAGTATTGCTTGAGACTAGATAAAGAGAGGTTGAGCCTCTCGAAAGCTCGTCATTATAAATAAGATGTTTGTCCAATACAAAAGGTATCAAATTATATTGCAATACTCATTATTAATCTATATATATATATGTCACAATCTACTGCTTCTCAGTTGGGCTTGATAAGGCTGTTATTGCCAAACCTACCCAGCAGATCTACCAGATTCTTTTGATCTCTTCACTAAGACAGCTGATGTCTCTTTAATTAGATGTAGTCTTTAAGAACATGAATGCAGGCTCAGCATTATAAGAAATCAGAAACTGTTTTTATTTCTGTGGACAAGGGCTCATCTATAAGGCATCATAACAGCAACTTCATTCATACAGCCATTGCGGTTATCTTCTTACCTCCCTTTTTAGATAGGAGCATATCTGTCTTCAATATATGTCTTCTTTCCTTGGCTTAGGAACATATATATATATATATATATATATATATATATATATATATATATATATATATGCTTTACGACATTCAACCCAGCATTATCTCAACTGCCCTCAGAGACACCAATACATCTCTCTCTCTGTCAGAAAAAACTCAACTGCCAACTGCTCTCTCCCCTCTCTGACAGTTACAGGCAAACAACACAACATTCTAAAAGATTTAACTCTTAATGACCCAACATGCAGCAAACAGAATTACACATCACACTCCAATCACACATAGGCAAGCAACATAACATACAGTAATTAACTTAAAACATATATGGTAATTAACATAATATAAAACAGCACAGCATAACATTTTACATATTAATTAACATGACATAACACAGCATAACATATATAGGATAATCAACTTAACATAAAAGCATATATATATATATATATATATATATATATTAATAATTACTAAATTACTAGTTAATGGACATTTACGGCTTCTTCACTCTTCAATATATATATATATATATATATATATATATATATATATATATATATAGTAAATAAATAGCACATTTGTGTTCACATTGAAATGTCTAAAACAAGTTTTCTGGGCAGGGACATGCAAATGTGCCCACAAAGGCTTCGCTCTTCTAGATAGATCGATCGATAGATAGACAGGTAAATAGATAGATAGATAAAATAGAGTTAAAATAAGGAAATTAGTTTAACTTTTAAACATATATTTTTAAAGCTGAGTGTGCTGGTGTAATTTAAAGCAAATTTTGGTGCTTCATAACATATTTTGTTAGTAAGTCATCGGTGCTTTGTTTTTTTAACTTGACTTTGGGCCATATTCTATTAGCTGCTGGCAAAGGCCTAGAAAGCACAAATTAATTTGGCTGCTGGCTGCAAATTCCGTCCTCAAGGCTGAAGATGTAATTTTTAAATTTATATATATATAAAAGTACATTAGTTAAACAAAAAGTATTTAGAAGACTGGGAATTCAAACCCACTTACCAATAGAAAAAAAACATCTTTTAAAATAGATTGCTAATTACTGCGCCACTGCACTCTACCATAAACTATGGTGTACATTTATAATATTACATATAACCGTTAAAGGCTTCAGTCTTAATATTTATGTAGATTTTTGTGGGAGAGCTTCAAGCGCTAAACTAAACTGTCAATATCTATGTGAATTATTGTTAAATCTTAAAAATGTATGCAACATTTTCACATGATTTTCCCTCTCTAACTGATGGTGCAGAATAACATATGTTTTCTATGTAAAAATTCCAAAAGCTATGAAACATATCATAGAAACACAGATTTAATGACAGATTAAAGATCAAAAAAGTGGATCTACCTAAAAGCTTGGCTTCGGTAATGGTGGCCTTGAGCTTGCTTGTATTCCTTACCTGTGTCTCACCCTAGCACTTCTATGGGAAGGCGGCTCCACATATCTACTACCCTTGTGTCATAGGGTCAGAAACTAATAATGGCAAAAAGTACAATATATATTTTTTGTCTGCTACTTAACGTTTATATTGTGCTGGGATATATTGGGGTTATTATAAATTACATAAGATTCAAATGTTAGTCCCTAAGAGCATAACACTCTCAGTTGTGTCCCAAAAAATAAAAAATAAAAAACATAGGAGAATTATAATATGATCTTCAGTTATTATTATTATTATTATTGTTTATTTGTAACGAGCCAACATATTCCCTAGCTATAATACATTGAAAATATGCCAAATTAGAAACATAAAATCAACATATTTGATTACAAAAAGTTGATTGTGGTGCAAGTTTCTTAAGATGATGATCGATAACGATAGTGTATCAAATATTAGAACCAAAATGTATATCAGTGTAGATAATAACTCAAAATGAAAAAGTCTCTAATATTTATGGCCACATATATCTATATAAAGTTAGTAGCTTGTATTTATAACAGTAAGAAATGTTCTAATTTGTAGACATGCAATAACGACAGTTGTTCTCTGGACACATATGACTTTCCATGTAGAGCACAGTATCAGTTATCCATCAGCTCTCCGTTACTGGACGCTCTCAGGACATCCATTTTGTTTTCTTGTGTAACAGATAAGATGTTGGTATGTTCGGCTGGATATAAAAGTAACTGTTTTTACACTTTTATTTTCCTAAACAACAAGTAAATAGTTACTTAATTACATGATATGTAGGAGCATGGGCGTAGGCGCCCCCCAAAAATCTGCCAGAGACCCAAAAAAAATATGTGGCCCTGAGGAATGGTACGTATCCACCACCAATAGAAGCAGTGAATTGAGGCAATATATACATCCTTCAATTATAAAAGTATGGATGAAAGATGAGCTGAGACATCCCTGCATACTAAATCAGCTTGATGAAGTAGAGAGAGAAAAAGAAAAGAAAGTAGCGCTTTACATAAAGAATCGTGAAAAACTGAAATAGCGTTCCAGTGGAAGTAGTAGAGTCAAACACAATTAAGGAAGTAAAACATGGGATAAGCATAAAGCCATCTTAGGGCTGAATAAGCCAGGCTTTTTGGTTGATAGAATGGGGAAGCTAGATGGACAGACATGGGAGAGATAGAGGAAGTGAGAGGCTAGAGGGAGAGAGACAGGAGGGATAAGAGGGAGAGAAGGGAACAACAGATGCAACATAAGGGTATATGCTGCTAGACATGTCCCAATGTTCCCCTTGTTATTATACACATATAGCTATAATAAAACAACATGTCTGCAAAGCAGTCAAAAACTTGACATGTTTTGCTAATGTATTATTCCACTATCATATCATTGCATAACACAGGCTTACTCCCACCTCACTATCATATCACTACATAACACTGGCTTCCTCCTACATCACTATGATATCACTGCATAACTACCCGCACCTCACTATAATATCACTGCACAACTACCCCACCTCACTATCATATCACTGCATAACTACCTGCACCTCACTATAATATCACTGCATAACTACCCCACCTCACTATCATATCACTGCATAACTACCTGCACCTCTCTACAATATCACTGCATAACTATCATATCACTGCATAACACAGGTTTCCTCCCACCTCACTATCATATCACTGCACACGCTCACTCAGTAGTTTGTGATTCCCATATGTTGCAGATGAAATAGAATAAACACCAAACCTGTTAGAGACAATACATTTAGCTGTAAATGATACCAAATCACAGTTAATCAACAAATGTGGTCTTGCAATCTGCATCTTTGGGAAGCTCTCAGTCTGTCAGGACCCTCTGCATATGATAGTGGCAGATATTCACAGTAGTCTGTCCTGTTGGGCTTCAGCTAAACCAATCTTTGAGCTTCTGACTAAACAAAGGAAGTTTCCTTCTTACCACATTGCAGCAGCATGCTTGCTATTACTGCATATGGTAAACCTACACTTACCTGGTATTTCCTTATCCAACTACTGTGGAACTTCAAATTACATTTTCCAACTAGCTGCACCTATCGACACTGACAGTCTGCTCCATATCCTCTAGCACAACTGAGACTTCCAACTGTCTTGTGTGCCTTTAAGCAAGTTACAGTAGCAATCACAAAGCAAAATAGGTCAATCCTCCCACTTGACCTTGTTATTTACTTTGTCACTATCAGCATCAGAAGGAGGTGCATAATCTTGGTCCATCACTGGGAAAATGGTGGCATGAATAGAAGCCAATTATTATGCATAATCAGTTTCTAACAATTCAGTGCAATACACAGAAGAAAGCACCGAGCAATACTCACAACCTTGAATTTAGCTGGGCCACACATAATTAGTCTGTGAGGGTCTGCATACGTCCTGGACTGTCCTACCAGTCTTTGCAGATCCAATAGTTGGTTAAGTTAAAGCTCTCCTGCTGGGAGTTATGTGTTTTCCTTCCAGGTCTCCTTTCCAAGAACAGCAATCTGCAAGAAGGCAAAATAGCATAGTAAATAACAAGCAACCTGTAGCACCAGATCTTGGCCACACTCTCCCCTACCTGTATTAAATGAATGAGCCTGAATCCTTCTTGCTGACATAACACCTTTATCTCTCCCTATCAGAAATATTCTCGGCTATCATTTTTGTGCAGGACCCAATCACTCACCTTTCAGTTCTTACCTAGGAGTTTGTAATTGATGTGCCATCTAACAATAACCCCAAACTAGGTCGTTTCTCACAGTGATCACATCTGGTTCATACTTTGTAAGATCGGTGATCAAACTAGCATTGTGCCCCAACCCTTTAGAGTTAGTAAGTTTGCATATTTACTCTTTTGATATTCCATTACTTCTTTCCACCAAGCCAGCTGCATGTGAGTGGTAAAAATATATAATGTCCCTCTTATTCCTTTTTTACTAGTCAAAAGTTGGAGGATACCTCTGCTAAAGCGGATACCATTACCACTTTTGATTTACTTGGGTATCCCAGACAAGTTGGTCAGACTTTGCAGCATCTTCAGGGTAGTTGGTCTGTTATCTGGGTAGGCAATGATTGTGTCATCCCCAAATATTTATTGGAAATTTTTGTTCTCAGCACTCAAAGATAACGTTGCACTCTCCTTGACACAACATGTGTGGAGTTTCGATTTCTGCCTCTTATCGTATGTGAAGCAAATTAAAACAATCCCTATCTGCTGTACAACTGTAGAAAATAGTAATTTGTTACATTCTCCCTCATTGTGGAAACCACAAATCAGATGAGATTCTCCCCACAACAGGCCACGTGACCTTTACATTGAGACAATTATATCACAATGCAGCTAGAAATATTTATGGCTTCTCAAGCTTAGCTTCCTAGTACAACAACATAAAATTATTATGAGCTTGGTCTAATATGCCCTTTTAGATCTTAGTTCCCATGGACCGGCCATTTCTTTCAACAAAGACATTTATGGTCATCCCAAGATCCTCCTGCTGTTCTTCCTGTACGTGGTTGAGGTGGCTCGCCTAAAGTAGACATTTTGACTTTTCCTTTTGGTGGAAAGAAGTTAGAATTACATCCAAAATGACTATTAGTGGATAAAAATTTCATGCAATATCTCACAATCACGGTCTATAGTCCAAATTGCCCAGATGCAAAGATGTTCATAGAAGTTAGAATTACAACAAACAATTCAAACCAATTCCATTCCATATATGTCCAATGGATATTTGCTCAAGAGACTGCATGAATGTTGTGTTTTAGTGAAGAACCGCACCTCTATTAACGTTCCTCCAAACGGCACAGGGTGGTCCTCTGTTCACTGTCCAGAAGCATCAAACTAAACAGCACCAAAGTGTTAAACCTTAGTGGGGGATGTCATCTCCCAATCAACTAGTGGAAGTCCCAATTATTTTCTGTTTATTTAATGTGAGAACATTTGGCTAGCGGTGAGGGCAAAACTAGTTAGAAACTGACGTTTTCTAATCCCATGGGGGTCAGGAAATTACATTAAAATCTTACAGTACAAATGAAATACGCCATTTTATTTATTTTAATCTGACTTTACTTAACAAGTAAAATGGCAACATTGTTAGAAAAGTTTACACTTTTGTTAAACACTTGTTTATATATTTTTTTATCATTGGAAAGTTTTAATAGTTCTCTCTTAAAAACCTTGCAGCTCTTTAAAAGATTCAAATGACATTCTTAGCAATGCCTTTCCTGGTTTAATTGGTAATAGATGCCATTCAAACAGGAAAGATTCATTGAACAGTTTATATACCTATAGTCAATGCTGATACCGTGAGGGTCCTGGGATATAACTATCTCTGAGACCCCTTCCTAGCAACCAGGCTTATTATCTTTGTTAATAAATATATGTCCTTATTAATTAGCCTAGATATAGCATGGAAGGTCTCCAAAATCTTTCCTACCGTCTTACAGTATATATTTCGTCCTGAAATATTTACATTATTATTCTCCCAGGAAACAACTTCCACATATTTTCTCTAATATTTAATATTATAAAGAAATATAATTTGCATAAGAATCTCCATACTAGCATGGACGCATTCAGTTTATACAAACATGTAAATCTTGCACAATGTGTTTTATATGTTTCTTTTACATGTGTGACAGAATCCCGGGACTTGTGGTAGAAGGATAATATCTTGGGCCAAGGAGTCTTCACAATGTATATCCCATAGAGTCAGATATGCCCCAGGAATATACTGATTGTAGCGCTGATCATCGTGTTAGGGATGTTTAAGGTTGCTGGATTAGAGTAGAAGGAGAACGGGAGGTCACGTGCTCCATCTTACGTCATAGAACTAGTGTCTTGTTAGAATCTCGTCCAATGCTTGAAGCTTTTATTTGAAGATGCAATGGAAATAAAAAGGCCATAAAACGCTGAAAAAAAGTCTGCAATACTTTCCGAGAGACTTTGTGAGCACTTAAGGTAAGGCAGCTCTCAAGCTAAGGTTGGTTGTTATTTACTCTGCATAAGAATCTAATTTCCGATTATCTTTGTAGTAAGTGGAGTTGCCTATGCATCTGATATATCATAATGCAGAAATAACACAGAGAGTAATCATTAACCAACACAAGAAGGCACACAAAAATGGACAGCGGATATGGATAGAGGAGGTAATTAAAGCAATGAACATTAGCATGATGGAGCTCACATAGTCAGTGGCTAACAGCCTGGTGTGCTGCGGAGAGTCGGACACAACTGAATGACTAAACAACAACAATACACAAGAACTTAGCGCTAGTTAATATTATTGCTGTATTTTGGGTCCACTTCAGTTCTTTAATTAAGTAAATTATATGAATTCCATGTTAGGTGTACATATACATAAATCAGATTTAATTTCCTGTAATTCTGACCATGATTACACAAATAAAAGAAATCTAACACTACTGAATATATGACAAAGGGGTTTATGTGCTGTAAATATGTGGATTTCTCTCATATAAGGACAGCTGAACACCCCAAAGGCAAAGCTTAGTTTTCTGTTCCAAACATCAGTGTAAACGGGGTTGGAACACAAATCCAATATCTCCGCTGGTATACGGTAAAATATCCAAGAAGCATTACAGTCTCACCATTCCCCACCTCCCATATTGGACGACACACAATTTGGGAGTCAAATGAATACTGACTTTATTTTGTTGTACAGAAATATTTATACACATCTCTTCCCACAGGCAATACACATGCCCATATTTGGCCACACAATACACATAAAGAGAACAATAGGTGTGGTCACACCTCCCCTAGGCTACCAGGCTACTTTGATGCAATCAGACATGGATCAGATTATACTCTTTGTTCTCGGTCTCATAATAAAACACTTTATACAATAGACTTCCTTATCTTATAAAGGAGTCTCTGTAATAGGATTATCTATTAGCCTAGTAGCTGTAATATTCTGAGCCAATATATTCTGTAGAACATAAAACAACATATCTACAGTACAGCAATGTGATCATATTTTAACCATAATAATTAAATAACCATAAAACAGGGTAAAACAGTGATGGGTTCCGTTACAATCAGAACAACAGCTTGTAGGGAATAGAAGAAATAAATGACAACGCAAACTCAGGACCAAATATTCTGTAATTCATCTACATGTCCATTTAATTGTGATAAGAAGGCACTTATATCCAATGTTAGTGGCAGAGCCATGCTTACAGCTGTTTTAATTTGAGTTTTTGGGGTGCTAATGCTGGATAAGCTTCTGTGCAGTCTGAGAAGGTGTAAGATGAAGGACGTCATAATCAAGCCCAAGGAAACTAAAATCAGAAGCTTTGCTGTGCAGGGTCCCACGTCCAATCCATATGGGTAAACATGAGCAATATTCTTAAAATAAAGCTCCAATGTGGCATTAGTTGTAGTAAAATAAAATGAGTGTGTAATAATCATCACAAGAACCATCAGATTGTAGGATAGCACAATTGAGCCAACAAGAAGTGATGGCAGCAACCTGGAGAATCACCGCTTTAGGTATGCAAGCAAAGTTGACAAATACAGGAAAAAGGCACAGAGCCAAACAATACTCCAGGAGGCAGAGATGATGGTGCCTAAGTAAGCAATAGTAGACCTTGTGGAAAGTCAACACAACTAATTACAAGTTGTCAAACTACAAATCGTTGTCACGCTCGCAAGAACTGCGTCCCTCGCAAAGCGGTTACAAACACACACACAAGCGACAAAATACGAACCGCGGCTCTTACAACGCAAAATTTATGGACTTATCCCAAAAAAATACGAGACGCGTGACAAACTCGCAAAATTACGACCTTAATGGCCGAACCGCGCGCACCTGAAAACATTAAAAACACAATAAATACACACAAAAATACATAAAAAACTTACCCACAGCAAGGGGGCCACCCATGACCTCGGCAAGTGAAGTTACACCTCAATTTAAGTCCAAATTCACGAGTTTACACACACGAAAATCCTCTAAGCGAGGGAAAAAATGGCCGCCGAAAAAACGAAAACAAGGCTACAGGACCCGAACGCAGCAAAACACCATGAAACACATACGGATTTTCAAAAAAACCCGTACGAGGTAAAGATACACTTTAAAGCAAGGACGCTAAGTCATCAACACCCGCGTACCACATACACATTAGCCGCCATTTTACACCACTAACTTACACAATGCAGAAGTACACAGCTACCCTAATGGCTTCCCCTCGCGCACGCAGTCTATTTACACTACACACTGCACACATTGCTGACACTTACACCTCAGCTCCAAAACACACCAAACCTACATTGTATGCTGCAGGAACAGAGAAACAGATTGTCAGCTCTTCAGCACAATGCTTCCTGAATATATTACTTACAAATAGGTAAATTATATTCATTTATTAATTTATTTATTATTTCATTGGCATACAAAAATACATATACACAACACAAAAAAAAAAAAAAAACACGTATCGCAATAAACACAAAAGACATTCACTGCGCGCCTCACAACAAGCGCCAACGCTGCTCATACCACACAAAATACACCAGGTCACAGCCTTGCAATAAGCGCAAAAAGCAGATCAGCGCCAACCTTACAATGTCAGCAAAAGACCCTCTAATAACAAAAACAATAACATCCAATAGCCTCGCAATGAGCGCCCAAGGTCCTCCGCATAAAAAACGGTTTACATTATGTCTCAAACAACTCACTTACAATTTCATGTCTGTCATTTTTTGACGGACAATTCGCTAGTTATTTTATAATTCCAACAAGTAATTGTATACGTTTGCTGAACAGATAGGATAAGATCAGCAGGGCTTTGGTGTCCTCCTTTAATCCAGGATCTGATACGGACAACCAAGATAAAAACATTGAGAGGAATTACACACATGAAGGAAGTGATATTAAGTATTAGATGAATAGCTGAGTCCATTTCCATTTTTTCCCTAACTTGGAAAGTCCAGCTGCTGGATAAAGGTTTGGGGTATAAAAGAAGAAAGGTGACATAACCCAAAGGGACAGAAATCAACAGTAAACTCTTCCATTCTTCTCTTAGCTGTTGTCGTTACTCAATTTCTGGATGCGGCTTTTTATTCTCTCACATACTAGGCTACATAGTGGCATTTCCATAATCCAATACCATATAATTATTTGTGTGCTTCACATAAACTACTTTTTCTTGCATTGCACCTTTTTAATCAAACATTGCTTTGATATCACTCCAAACAGAATTATTATTTTTTAATCAGAAGAGATCTTAAAGAAAATACACTTTAATGACAAGAGAAGGAATTGATTGCCCATTTTGCCAATGTGTGACTTCATGTTGCATAAATGAAGCTCCATACAGCCAATACAAAGAAAAAAACATGTATGTCCAATATCAAGACAAGAAAAGAGTACAACCTGGGTTCACAAGGGGATAGCTGTAATTATAATTTCTCTTAGAGATCCAGAGCATATAAGAATAAGCCGTCTCTAATTCTCTAATGCAGTTATCAAATTTCCTCATTCAAGCCTTAGTAGATTAGATGCACAAGTTCTGACCAGCATAAAGTGGCGTCCACTACAAGTCCTGCCCCTTCTGGATTGCTAGGTGTGAGCTATAACGTGTAGGATCACTCAAGATGGGCAGGTCATAGCAGAGAAGTCAAACAAATTGTTTTCCACTGGAGAATGGACTGGCAAACCACTCTGTCACAACTTTTTTGGTGCCAGGATGGGATCCCCTGAACCAAACAACCAACAACTCTTCAGAGCCCAAACGTGTCACAACCGCCTGGACTCATGGACTCTGTTTTTTGGCGACAATTGACAATAGAGGGACACTAGCACAAGTGGCTACAAACCAAGGGCTATTACAATGGCCATGAGATTTGCCTTAAGGGACTACGATATTTTTACAGTATTATGCGGTGTAATGTTGTACTTCAAAGAGCCAATTCCAACTAGTCATTTGGCCCCACCAGGCTCAGGGTACTTTTTGTAAATTTTAAGCATTTATATTGTGTATATAATTTGCTTTAGGATGTGACACTATTATATAAAGACTCTTCAGGTATTACAGACCTATCTAGTTCAGTGACTCAGTACTGCTGCATGCAACTATTGTCACATAAGAGAAAACAATTACGTCTAAGGACTGGATGTAAGAAATAATAGGGACTTGTTTTAGAAGCACTGTTTGTAGGGATTTCTTGTACTATTCACAGGTTAGTAGAAGTAGTAATTACTGGGCAGCTACGGTCTTATAATAAAGGTAGCAAATATGATCCCATTGGGAGTGATGAGATGAAAATAAATCTATTTCCCATGTTTTCTACCATTTCTGTACTTAGTATACCATTTGTTGGTCTAACTTCTATTTGTGTTGCTCACAATGACAAACCTACAGTACGAGACCTCTCATCCAGACACATGTAGCCCGATTCAATTTGTAGCCCACATCTTGCGGTATACTTGCGGTATACAGGCTGTATGTCTGCGGGCTTGCTGCGTGCTCGCATTCTGCTATAATTACGGTGATATTCAATTGAACAAGAAAGCAAGTTCGGGGCAGAAAACCGAATACTTAAACCATGCACTTGTACAGTATGTAGCATTTCAGGGCAGGTACATGATAAATTAATAAAGACCATATTTACCCATTTAGAAACAGCCAATAGAAAATGAGACCGTCATCATTAGGTCAGTAAAAAATGGAGGTTATATGTCAGTCAATTAGTGTTTGGGGGTCCGATATGCGATCAGACTTGCAAAGCCGCAAAATACAAATGTCATGCCCAGGGCCTGACTGGACTATTTTGGACCATGGCCTAGGCCTGACTGGCAAGAAGTTAGCCTGTTGTTATTATTATGGTTAAGTAATTCTTAGTCCTTATAGTTAAAATATGATTACATTGTTATACTGTATGTATCTTGGTTTATGCTCTGCATAACATTAGCTATTCTGCAGTCTATTGCATCAGCCCCCCACCTAAATTAGATTAAGGCATTTTATGTTGCAGTATTGTTATCTGGTGATGCACTCAGCCCCACCTAAATAAACAAACACAGGGGGTCTTGAGCAGATCAAAAGTCTGAGTGTTTACAGCAAATGGTGAGCGGTAATAAAATCAACAGGATGCAATCTGATCTCAGAGGTACAGGGTTTTCCTAGTAAGCAAGAGGCTTACTGATTGGCCAGTCTGTGTGCCAGAAAATTGTATAAAATTTGCCAATTAATAAAGGTATACAGTGGTATCTACTTACATAAACAAGGTGTAAGTGTCTTTCTGTGCATTAATCCTAATTCTAAGGGATTATATGGTGTTCCTGATATCCTGAGGCCATCTTCTGTACCAGAGGTAGTGAGAACTATGCATACTTCTATTGTCTTTCATCACTTTCCCCGTCAGTTACAGTGCAGTACTGATTTTTTATTTGCATTTACAGTGCTACAGATAGGGGTTAAACCCCCTTGCGGGTCGTCTCTAGTACTCGTAGGATTTTCTACTAAATTTGCTGTTTACAGGTCTGAAAACATTTGTGGGCTTGGGGAATTGCAACAATTGAGTATCGATTTGTGAATTTAGCACTTGGAAATCTTGCGGACAGGAAAGATCAAAGGCTTTATGAGGCTGTAAGTTCCAGGTTCAATCATCGCAAGGATTTCAAGCCTGTAACTTGTAACCCGTTTGTAGCCCACAAAAAGAATAGCAAAATAACTTACAGCCTTACAATTGCTCAACTGAATCAGGCTCTAGGTGCCTTATTCTAGAAGCCCGCAAATGCCTCTAACACATAATTTTGGTTGTGGGTGTTTTTTTTTTCTTCTAAATGTTTAGATGAATTCAGGTGACTCCAGCTCTCAATTTACCTCCTTAAGCCTAAACTCTTAAACCCTGCCTTTTTATGTAGGATTTCAGTGAGCCCGATCATATGATCTGACAATATTTAATCACAGCCAATCGGACACAATGAATTAATGAGAGCCAATAAGTAATATCGGGCTCCCAATCTATAAAATGCATCTGTTCTAGTCCATGTGAGTTTCAAGATATGTATTAACCCATTGAGCCCTAGAATTGATATTATTCAGAAATAACAGTTAAAAATAAAAAAATTTAATTGTATATTTGTGGGTTTGAGACTTTTGTTTAATTAATTCATATGTCTTTCAATGCCTTTCTGTGCTTTTAAAGTACAGTATTGTGTGTTTAATTGATGTTACAGCTCTTATTTTATTTTTTATTTTTTTTTATTATTTTACAAATATAAAATCTACATATTTGCATATACAAAACATTACACAATCAGTACATATCTAATAACTAACACATTTTTGTGCCCTTTCTCTTATTTGGTCATAGTAACATATTTCCTGAAATTTTACCTATAAAGGACATTCTCCCTACACTTAATGATTTCTTTAATAGCCTCTTTTCCCCTCACACCATTTATATCCCGAAAGACCCGGATCATATTAACTTCTAACCTCCTCTGTCCTACCAGGCCTTTTTAGATCAGAGTATCCACCTGGACTTCCGGGAGCTTTTATATAGGCAGATGTGTGGGAGAACCTTATTTTTAGTTTGGCTTTATTATGTTTATTGCTAATATAAGACCTTAAGTGTGTCAATGTATTGAACATAAAAAAGCTGTAAATTGATTCCTAACTTTTAATATTTGGTTGAGAAATCTTCACCCTAGTGAAGAAATCAACCAATTGAGCTTTATCTCTTAAATACCTTTCATAGCCTAATTTCCACCCTTTCATCTCTCAGACATTCTAGCCAGGTTGGAATGGGAAGGTGGGGAAGGGCCAGGGAGGGAATGTTCTGCCAGGGAAAACATGATGTAGTAGTGAGGTACCTCCGCAGGGGTTAATTAGAAATGGAATCCCAAATGGCCCATTTTACAGGATCCTGTTTTAGCTGAAATGCAATATTAAAATCTCTCTCCAATTCCCTATTATATCCCAACATGACCAATATTTCAGATAGTTTTGGAAGAGCATCTTTCTTCCAATTGCGTGCAATTGCAGTTTTAACTACCTAGAAAATTTGAGTCATAAACGCTTTATTTTTTATTTCCAACTTAGGAGGAAACAAATTAAACAACGCAGTCTGCGGATTTGCTATAATATCTGTCTTGAGTATATTAGATAAATATTCAAAGCACTCCTCCCAAAGTAGAAGGGATATAGGACATTCCCACCATATATGAAACATGTCTGCTGATTTCCCAAAATTCCTCCAACATAATTTAATTTCTGGGTTAAATTATATAAAGTACATTTTGGAGGGGACCCAATACCATCTATTAAGTAATTTAAATTGGATTTCTCTCTGGTTTACATTTTTAACAAACCTATTTAAAGATTTTAGAGCTTGTTGCCATGACTCTTTAGATATCCTTAACTGCATGTCTTTAGCCCAGAGATCCATAGGTTTAGTTGTATCCGTCTGTGTTTGCTTATAGATAATCTCACTACACTTTGAAATCAAGTGTCTAGTATTTTGGGACATTATTAATGTTTCAAAGTTGTTTAAGCTATGTCGGTTAATGTCTTTAATTCTATCTTTCAAAACTTGTGACAGTTTGTATGAAGTAAACCAAAGTTTAGTTGAAATATTATATTTCTTCTTTAGCATATTATAATCTAATATTTTACCTTTATCTTTATCTAAAATATGACCCAATAGATATATTCTCTTGTCTTTCCATTCTGGTTCCAGGTAAATATAATTTAAACTAGCGACTTGCCCGTCAAAAAATGACGGCAATGTTATGTATATGTTTGTCAAGTTGTTTAGTTATTAACATATATTTTTGACACTTGTAAGTATTTTAATATGAACGTGTATTTTTGTAAAATGTTGATGTAATGGTTTTTTAAATGTAATTAGTATCTGAAGAATTGTTAACTTGAATATACATTGAATGAATAGGAAAGCCAAAAGTAAAAAGCCTTTTTTAAACGTTGCAAATTTTAACATGAAGTTTAAAATATATGTAAGCAATAACCATCAAAGTATATATTTTTAAACTTGAACTTTATTTTTTATGTAAGTTTAGAAGTTGACAAAACATTGGTATAATTTTGAACATTATAAACAGGAACATAGTGAATACATTTTGTAAAGTAATTTTTTATTAAAAGTATTAACATTTGAATGTAAAAACAATTGACATTTAAATTAATCAGTATTAAAATTCAATTTCTATCACAATAATTGTTAACTTGAATATACATTGAATGTAGAGGAAGGCATACAGTCAAACTCTTCTTAAAACGTACGTAATTAAACTAATTTATTACTGAGCACATAAATTGGCGATAAACATTAATGTAGGTAGTAATCTTAAGATAACAGACAATATTTACATTGTGACTTAAAAGGTGCTTGACCTCTTAACATCCACTTTGTAATATGTTGAATGAAATAACTTCAAAATATATTTTTTAAACTTGTAACATTAGAAACATTAACATAGTGACTTAACATTTTAACATAATTTTTACTAACAATGCAAGGCAAGTATTTTGTGAGGCGAATCATTCATAAACATGACTTCCATTAATTATGACTGAATTAAACAACCAATTGTTATGTATTTTGCAATGCTTTTAAAAAATCTTGGCACCTTTAATTAGTATCCTTCAAAGTTATAGTACTTCATAGTAGACAATGTTTTTAGTAAAAATACGTCCATCTTCTAATAAATCACCTTGACTTTCATTGTTTTCAATGTAAACTTTAATTGCCTGTGGATTTTTGCACCTTGACAACGCAACGTACAATTGACCATGTGCAAAAACTGGTTCTTCCAAGAAAATACCCACAGATTTGAAAGTTTGACCTTGTGATTTATTAATGGTCATGGCAAATGCCATAATAATGGGAAATTGTCTTCTTTGAAGTATAAAAGGGAGACTACTTTCACTTGGTGCTAAATCTATTCTTGGTATGAAAACTCTCTCTCCTCTATGGGTCCCAGTTAAAATTTCAGCATCTATAAAATGGTCCTTTAATTGTTGAACAATTAATCTTGTGCCATTGCATAGGCCTTTTTTGGGATTCATATTTCGCAGTAACATGATAATTGCACCTTTCTTTAGCTGCAAAATATGTGGTGGCATTCCAGAAGGAGTTAAAGAGTTTATGAATTCAGTGGAAAAGTTAGCCTGACTTTCATTGTCATCAGCAAGTACAGAATCAGCACTGTGATAATTTCTTTGTGGTGCATAAATTTTTTTTAAGATTTTATTATTGAGGATTAATGCATCTTTATTTTTACACGTCAGTATGACTTGGTTGGCAAGCTCGGAATATTCTTCGTTATTTATGCTCCCTTCAAATATAGCCGATATAATATCTTGTTGACAAATCATATGAGGTGGGATCTCTACAGTGTCGTCAGGTAAATTTAGTATTTTTTCTGTTCTGCCTTCTCCAATTTTAATAAGCCAATCATTGAAATCAGTTTGGCCTTCTGATCTCATATTTTGTTGCAGTTGAAGATGGGTAAAATGTTTCCATACTGTACTTGACTTTATACATGTTTCGATAATGTCAGTTCGATTTCCATGTACAACAACAGGTAATGTTTGTCTAAAATCGCCACCCAACAACATTACCTTTCCACCAAATGGAAAAATATTATCCATGACTTCACGAAGCAAACGGTCAATACATTGGAGGGCATAGCATGACATCATTGTGGCCTCATCTATTATAATTAATTTACATTTCTTCAATTTCTTTGCTTGTAAGGATGTCATGCGAATATCTGACACAGAATTTTCTAAAATAGGCACTGGCAGTTTAAATCCACTATGAACAGTTCTTCCACCTTCTAATAAAAGTGCAGCAATTCCAGTAGTGGCAAACGCCATTGCTATTTTTCCTTGTGCTCGTACTGAACTCATTAATAAATTGTACAAATATGTTTTTCCTGATCCGCCAGGTCCATCAAGATAGAAATAACGCTCTGTCACCATGTCATCATCTATAGCATTTTTAATGGCATGAAATGCTTGCAATTGTAGTGTATTTAAAGTTGCAAGTCTTTCTTCTGTTCTTTCTGCTTGTAGTTGAATGTCATAGTCTTCAAAGTTAATGTCATCTATAAGACCTGGATCAGGCAAATTAAAACTTGCACAACTTAATCCATGAGTTAAAAAGACTTCTTGGATTTCCATTAACGCTTTTAAGTGTGCAATGGGTTCATTGTATCGTCGCATAAAGTCTTCAGCCATATTACTTTTAAAAGTCTCCCACAAAGCTAATGCATTTGGAGCATTTGAGAAGATACAAATAAAAGCAAATTGTTCTCTCATCTGTCGTGGCATTTGACATTGTGCTGCTTCTTCTAAGCATCTTTCCCACTCTGTATCATCAGCGAGTAAGTTTCTATGTCTTGCAGCTAAATGGAAGGATTCATATACAATGTCATTAACAGTTCTTAAGTGTTCAAAACTTTGTGCTCCAGGAACATTTAAAAGTAATATCCGTAAGCAAAAACGTTCAACATCTCTTGGACTGACTGTGTAAATTCTTGGAATAATTTTATTGCCTCTGGTTTTTCTTGGTCTCCATAATCCATTCACAAAAACATAGTGATATGGAATTTCAATATATAAGTATTGTGTTGCTTCAGCATCAGTGGAATTTAATGCAAACCATGCAGTTAGTGTAGTGTGACGATCTTCACTTTGGGCCAATGCATTCATTTCATTTCCAGCATGGAAATAGACTAAATGTCGTTGTGGCAAATGTACTGCTAACCTATATACTGCATGTGATCTATCATGCATTTCAAATTTTAAAAGCCGCCACATAGCTTCTGGCGCACTGACATAGCGAGCATCTACATGAGATGCAAGTTCATCATGTACTAACTCACTACTTTCAGGGTTGTCTGCACTTTTGACGACTACAGTAGCTGCATCGTAACCTTTGTAAATATATTTGTAGACATATTTAATGGATTTGATGGAAGTGCAGGCTTCTACGTTGATGTGGGCGTTGTACTTCATGAGTAAATGTGGATTGTAGGGTACTACATATCTATTGTCCACTTTTTTCCCACGAATAATGGCACTATCTCCTTCTCTTCTTTTATAAAGTGGATATCCATCACAATTGGCATAGGTTTTGTCTCTATAATCTTTGGGAAATTCTTTGGAACATTTATTATTTTCCATACATGGTGATTGTGGATTAAGGTCACCACAGGGTCCATGAATCATGCGATGAGTAACAATCTCATATAGTCTACCATATAGTTCTGGATCTGGTAGTTCAGCAACAATAACTGCATCCACTTTGTCTGAAGTATCTAATTTATCTTTTTCTTGAAGTATTATTAGAAGATGTGCATGTGGAAGGCCTCTTTTTTGAAATTCAATGGTATATACATAAGCAAGACATTTGCCAAATAACTGATTTATAGTGAAGTCACGTATTAATTCATTTAATTTAATCTTAAAAACTCTGGCTACTAAATCTGGTCGATCTGAAGCAGTTTGTCCAAGAAGTAGATTTAGTGTAATTTCTGGCCATTGTGGATTACATGTAAATGTCACAAATAAATCGGGTTTGCCAAATTTTGTCACAATAGCCATAGCATCATTGTATCTTTCTCTCATATTCCGAGGAGATCCTTGAAAGGAAGATGGTAAAATGATGGCTTTGCCAGCTGTCATGTCTCTGCTTGTAGCCACGTCAGCAACATAGTCCATGAGTCCAGAATATTGTTCTACACGGAGTTTATCTTGTTGATATTTGATAAAGTTTAAATTATTTGCCTCAACTTGCAAATATGAATCAATAATCCATTGTTGTGTTAGTTTCCCACCACATAAAATTGGATTAAATACATTGCGAATGGCAATTTGAGCTACTTTAAATTCAAGCATAGAAACATTATTTCGGATTCTGGCTTTAGCATTTGGGTAACTGGGAAGAGTTAATTTTGGTTGCCAACCTGCTTCTCCGTGTGGGAAAAAGATGGGATATGTCATTGGATCTAAATTTGGACTTAAGATACTCATATTAATAAACGGTTGGTCCTCATTTCTAGGATATATTCGTATGTCTCTTTGAAATGGTGGTTCTCCTTCATCATTGTGAAACACCATTGCAACCTCATTTGTTGTTGGCAAGTTATAACGACGTTTATCAGTATGTCTGTCTCTTTTAAGCACCATATTAACCTTCGGCATTGGTAATTGATGTGTTTGTGAATGAAGTAGTTGTTCATTTTCTACTTCTGCCAATTTTTTATAAGCTTTACTGTAGGGATTGTTGTCCATAATATTATTTAGCTCTATGAAAACAGTGGGTAAGCATTTTTTATTTTCTTCCATCTGCATACGTTGGTCAACAGCTTCCATTGTATCTAGGACATATAGTTGAGCGAATTTTCTTTTATTTCCTTCCTCTGGATGTAAATGGGAAGTGCGATGATAAATTTGTCCTTGGACTTTAAAACAGTAAGGACCATGTCCTGGTACATTAGCAGCCAATGTTGCCCCCATAGATGCAAATGATATGGCACTATTGTAGGATCTTATGTTTGTCTTAAAATTTTTGTAATTTGGAAAAGTAGGTTCAGTCAGAATATTTAGTAAATAGGTTGGAAATTGTTTCCTTTGTGGAAGTTTGAACTTTCCTTTTTGACAACAACTAATAAATTGTCCATCTCGGGGTCTCTCCTGTTTAAAATAATAAGCCTCACAAAATTGACATTGAGTAGTCATGTCCCCACAACTATGAACCTCTACTGCTAAAGACTTCATTAAAGGACAATTTGCAATGCATATTGGATGTTGACTTTGATATTCATCAGATGAAAAGTCATGAAATGTTTCAACAACAGGTTCTAAATGTTTAGTTTTTTTCGTACATTTTCTTGGTATATGTTGGACTTGTTCGGTTGAAATTTCCTGTAAGTTTTTAGTAAGAGTTTGTAAATGCTTTTTTTTGGTATTTTTTTTTTTTGGTCTGTCTTGACTGGTATGTTGTAAAATGTCATCTGATGTTTTAGGAACAGTTTGTAAATGCTTTATTATTTTTTTATTTATTTTGGTTGTATGTTTCATTTTTGCAGCGGATATTCTTTTATTTGCAAGTCTTTTGCGTTCTTTTTCTCTTCTAATTTCTTTCTCCTCCGGTGTCTGCTGGGCGGCCCATCTCTCTTGTCTTTCTCTAGTTTGACGTCTTTTCTTCTCTTCTTTGGTCTCGTTATCAGCCATATTAATCTGTAAACGGAAACAAATAAATGTAATTGTGTATATTTAAATTTGTAATTCCTGTTAAAGATGATTGTGCACAATTGTTGAAATAAAAGGCAAATCATGAATGTATCATTGATATTTAGTTAAATTTATAATTCCTGTCTTCAGTGGCTCAGAATTTTTCCAATGGAATACTGCTGTAAATAAGCATGTAACATATTTATTTAAAATAATGGTTGTATTTATTAAAAACTTTGTTTGTGGATAGATATTTACCACTGCAAAACTTCTTTGCTGAAAAAAAAAGTGATGTGGTTATTGAGCTATGTATTGCATAGTAGCAATTTAAATAAAATAAGTGAGATAGTAAATTAATTAATTTATTTTTCTGTTGAGACGGATGCAACTGAAACCAGTTTCTTTAGTGTTATTCTTTAGTAGTTATTATAGTTTACCTTGGTTGAAGTGTGATTTAAATCCGAATGTTTGTTGCTCCTCGTTTCAAAATCGTTGTCCAATGGTGTGGTCCTCTGTCGGAAGTCCTCGTCCGATGGTGTGGTCCTGTCGCGATAGCCCCTGTCCGATATTGTGGTCCTGTGGCGATATTCCTCGTCCGATGTTGTTGTCCGTTGGTGAAAGTCCTCGTCCGATGGTGTGGTCCTGTGTTGAAATTCCTCGTCTGCTGGTCTGGTCCTGTGTTGAAATTCCTCGTCTGCTGGTCTGGTCCGAGTCCTCGTCCGATGGTCCGGTCCGGTCCTGTGGAAAAAGTCCTCGTCCGATTGTCTTCACGCAGTATCTGTTGTAATGTAAAATAGAAAATGTTGTTTGAGTGAAATGTCTTTTAAATAAGTAAAAAATGTATTAATTTTGCTGTATTGTATCAGTTATGTTTATTTTTTTAAAAAAAATTTTTTTTAACTTTCTGTACAATCCCAAGACTTTTGTTATTCTTATTTAAGGTTCTTAGTAAGGCTTGTGGGTTGTGATATATTACATAAGAATATGAATTTATTTTGCTATGTGTTTATGTTAGTTTTTGTACAATCCTGTTTTGTGCGCACCACTTGTGGTATACTTATTTAACCTTTATTTGGATGGTTATAGTTAGTGAAACATGAAATAATATAATTAATGTAGTTTGCTATGTGTTTGTGTTAGTTATTGACAATCCTGTTTGGTGCACATCACTTGTGCAAAACTAATTTCTTCTTGATTGTACAGGTTATAATTTGTTAAACATTAAAGAAGAATGTTAATATAGTTTGCTATGAGTTTGTGTGCTTTTTTATACAATGCTATTAGGTGCACAACACTTTTGTTATTCTTATTTTTGGTTATTTGTAAGGCTTATAGGTTGTTAAACATTTAGTCCCTCATTCAATTGCGATTTTGCCAATTGAATACGGCTCTAAATAAGCACATAATATATATTTTTTAAAGAAGTTTTTAGGTAGTGAAAACCGTGCTTTTGGATAGATGCTTAATAACTAAAAACTTCTTTAAAAAATATATGTGATGTGCTTATTTAGACCCCTATTCAATTGGCAAAATTGCAATTGAATGAGGGCCTTAATAAGAAATTCTGTTTTGTGTGTAGCAGTTTGTGTGTCATTGAATTGCGATTTGGCTAATTGAATTGTGCTGTAAATGAGCACATAGCATATTAGCATATTAGTTAAAATAATTTTGTAGTCATTGAAAAACTGTATTTTTGATATTTTTTTATTAACTAAAACCTTAGTTTTAAGCTATTGTTATGTTGTTATTTAGAGCCCTATTCAATTGGGCAAATTGCAATTGAATGAGGGCCTTTGTGTGTACCATATGTTGCATAGTTTGGCCCTCATGCAATTGCATTTTTTACAATATAATAGTACTGTAAGGCCGTAATTGAATTGCAATGTAGAAATTTGAATAGGGTTCTAAATAAGCACATCACATATATTTGTTAAAATAGCCATATTTAATTTTCCAAAATAGCAATTGAATAAGGGCCTTTGGTTACTGCATTTGTTATATTGTGAGCTACTTATTCAATTGTGTTTTGGCCAATGGAATAGAGCTCAATATCATCACAGAGCATATGTTTGTACGGAATTTTGTATTTAGTGAACTTGTATCCAAAAGGAACGTGTTCACAAAAGAAAAATTTCCTAAAAAATATGCTCTGTGCTTATATAGAGCCCTATTGAAATGGGCAAATCACATTTGAGTGAGGCCCTTGGGCATTAAAGACATATAGGTCCTCATTGAATTGCAATTTTGCCAATTGAAGAGGGCTCTATATAATTACATAACATATTTATTGAGCAAAGTTTTTAGTTATTGAAAACCTTGATTGTGGTTAGAAGTTCATTAACTAAAAAGTTCTGTTTCCAAAATATGTTATGTGCTTATATAGAGCCCTATTGAAATGGGCAAATCACATTTGAGTAAGGCCCTTGGCCATTAAAGACATATAGGTCCTCATTGAATTGCAATTTTGCCAATTGAAGAGGGCTCTATATAATCACATAACATATTTATTGAGCAAAGTTTTTAGTTATTGAAAACCTTGATTGTGGTTAGAATTTCAGTAACTAAAAAGTTCTGTATAAAAAAAATGTTATGTGCTTATATAGAGCCCTATTCAAATGAGGAAGTTGCAATTGAATAAGGCTCATGGTTATTTCTTGTTTATACTTAATACTTTACCTTGATAGAAGTTTTGAATGACAGACGGTCCCCTCCTGCCAATCTTAATCCGCCGGTCTTCTTTTAGTGTCTGTTTGAAAAAGAAAGTGAAATAGTTATTTGTATATTTATAATTTGTCATCTAGCAAAGCATGTCCTTTTGAGCATGTAATGTGTTCTTGTATCTTACCTCTTCAAATTTGTTGGTGTTCTTTAAAAGGGATTGTGCTTCACAGTGCACGGTGCAAATTGTTGAGAGACGCTGTTGATGCAGAGTCTGTTTGAATATGAAACGAAATAGAAAGATTCAGCTTTATCTGATGTATTGAATTGCAGTAAATTAATTCAATTAACCTTAATTTTTGTTGGGGGCTACACACATATCTCACATACATGAAGCACATTACATAGTTTAATGTAATTATTTTGTGTACGTGTGACATATCAGTATACATGAGTCAAATTTAAATGGTTAAATTAACATTATATTTATTTTTTCCAACACACATAAATGTGTGTGTGTGAGATGTAACTATAGATGATACACATATATGTGCGTGTGACATATCAGTATACATGACATATAATGTCATTAAAATGTAGTTGTTTACTGATTTTGTTGTAAGCTAATTTTGTTGCATTGGTAATACACATAAATGTGCGTGTCACATGTCACTATACATTATAGACATATATGTCGGTGTCAGATGTCACTATGAAGGGGCAATACACAGAAATGTGCGTGTCACATGTCACTATACATTATAGACATATATGTGCGTGTCACATGTAACTATACATTATAGACATATATGTGCGTGTCAGATGTCACTATACATAAAGCTCTGTTTAATTTTGTTTGGGAGCCTATACACATAAATGTGCCATACATGATGACTACATAAATCCTAGTTTATTTTTTTATTTGTTTGACCTGACCTGATAATAAAATGTAATATATTATAGCTTACCTGTCAGTTGTAATTTGCACAATGTAAAGTAGTAAATTAGTAAAGAATTGTCTTCTCAAGTAAAAGCAGCAGTTATCTCAGAAGTCACTCCGTTGATCACCTGAGGAGAAATGTATTTTTTAGTTGGAAATAGGCAGTATTTATAAACTTGTAGAAAGTTCTGGAAAGTGAGACCGTTAGAACGCAATACGCATGCGCTATTTGCGTTCCAGCTTACAATTTGCGTTCCATCCGCCATTTTAGGCGTATTACTGTTCAAAATGGTGTTTAATATGATTGTGATACGTTCCGCATAGTATGTGTTTCATTATTGCGAGTAAGTGTAGTGTAGTTACGTCTGAAGCCTCGTTTTCGTTTTGTTCGTCGGCCATTTTTTCTCTCGCTTAGCGATGGTATTAGTGTCTAAAGTGTTTATTTTGATTTAAATGTAGGTGTAACTTGTTTTTTTGAGGTGCTGGCTGGTTCCTCTTGCTGTAGGTAAGCTTTTTATGTGTTTGTTGTGTGTCTTTGTTAAGTTTTAAATGTTTGTATGTCGGCGTGTTGCGTCCGATGTTTGCGAACTCGTAATGTGTGGTAACGTGTCTCGTATGGTGTTTGCGTGTGTAGCATGGTGTTTGCGTGTGTAGCCTCGTTTTCGTTTTATTCGTCGGCCATTTTTTTTGTCGCTTAACAAAGTATTTAGTGTCGAAACTCTTTTATTTTGAGTGCAATTAAGTTCTAAGTTGCATTTTTGAGGTCCTGGGTGCTTCCTGTTTGTGTAGGTAAGGTTTTTATGTATGTGCTGTGTGTATGTATTGTGTTTGTAATTTTGTAATGTTCGCGAGTTGCGTCCGAGTGTTGCGAGGCCGTAATGTGTGTGAACGTGTGTCGTATGTTGTTTGCGAGTGTCGTAATGTGTTTCAACGTGTGTCGTATGTTGTTTGCGAGTGTCGTAATGTGTTTGGACGTAAACTTTTTTTTTCAAGGGTCGCAGTTGCTGCAACTGAAGACCTCGCTTTGCGAGGTCCTCAGGTGCTGGCATGGAGCGCCTGCGGCGCTCCAAGCCAGCAACTGAGGCCCTCGCTTCGCGAGGGTCCTCAGTTGCTGGCAAGGAGCGCCTGCGCGCGCTCCATGCCAGCAACTGAGGCCCTCGCTTCGCGAGGGTCCTCAGTTGCTGGCAAGGAGCGCCTTCGGCGCTCCATGCCAGCAACTGAGAACCTGGCACAGTGCCCTCGCTACGCGAGGCCCGCGACTCGCTACGCGAGCCCGCAGCGTTAGCAACAACTCGTACGCTCACAACTATATATGTGATGTGCTAATGTTGTCAAGGGAGTAAGTTCACTATACTTCTCTAGGAATTTACATTTTTTATTCATTTTTATCCACTCTTTTACCATTGCAGTCAAAAGAGTTGCTCTCGGGTCGATATATGATAATGCTAGTTTTGGGATAAACAGAAGGGCATTGAGGTCAATGTTGTTGAGCATATTGCTTAACACCTGATTCTCTGGATGAATGGAAAGAGGTTGACTCCGCTTTATATATTGCGCTAATTTGATTGCTTCCTGATAGTGAGAGACTATTGGGTATGCAATGCCACCTTTTATAAATGTTCTACTCATTATTACCTTTTTCACTCTGATCTGACCATTCTTATTAATATATCTATCAATCAACCTCTGGAATTTAGCTAACCATTGGCTTGGAATTGGAAAAGGGAAAGATCTTAATACATAATTGAGTTTAGGAAGAAAAGACATCTTGACTGATGCGATTCTATCAGAGAAGGAGATTTGATTGACCGGCCAATTCTCAATAAGCTCTTTGGATGTTTTATATAAATTATTCAAGTTGGAAGCTTGAATGCTTCGTATGTCCACACTAAAGTTAATTCCCAGATGTGTAAATCCTTTTGTATGAGCTAACGGATACGTGTTAATTAGGCACTCTACATCGTTCTCTGGAATATTAATACTCAAGGCTTCAGATTTCCCTATATTTAATTTATAATTCGACACCTTATTATAATTAGCAATAATTTCCATCAGCGCCTTCATAGATAAATGAGGTTGCTCCATATAGACGACTACATCATCCGCAAAGAGGGAGATCTTATATTCCTTTTTGCCTAATCTAATCCCTTTAAACTCTGATGAAACCCTAATGGCTATGGCAAGAGGTTCTAGGATCAAGGCGAATAGAATGGGAGACAGCGGACAACCCTGACGGGTTCCATTTGTTACCGTAAAATAATCTGATTGTACACATTTTCCCAAAACCGATGCCGAGGGAGCCTTGTATAAAGCAGCTATGGCTTTCGATGCAAAGGCGTCAAACCCATATCTATGCATCATAAAATCCCACCCTACCCTGTCGAATGCTTTTTCGGCATCCATTGATAGGAATAGGGTGGGAATATCTTTTTTCCTCGCATATGTTATTAAGTGGATCAGTTTATGGGAGTTATCGGAACCCTACCTCCCTGGGACAAAACCTGTTTGATCGGACACTATTAATGATTTAGATATTTCTGTAAGTCTTAGGGCCAAAACCTTAGCATATATTTTGGTGTCTATTTTCATAACCGAAATTGGTCTAAAGTCTTTACAAGTGTATGCTTCCTTATTTTGTTTTGGTATAGTAATTATATTGGCTCTAAGCATCTCTGGTGGAAACGTTCCTGTGGTTTTAATTTCATTAAATGAGGCTACTATAGTTGGCATTAACCCTTCCTCAAATATTTTATAGTATGTTGTAGAAAAGCCATCTGGGCCTGGTGCTGTATGATTTTTTAGATTTTTAATAACCCGACTAATTTCTACTTCCGTTATCGGGCTGTTTAATGCTTCCTTTTCCTCCTTTGAGATTACTGGAAAGTCAATCTGATCTAGAAATAATGATATGTCTTTACATTTTGGTGTTATGAAGTTTTCTTCCAAGCTTAAATTGTACAAGGATTGATAGAATTTCGCAAATTGATCCGTAATTTCTTTAGGCTTAAAAATTTTTGTTCCCTGTTTTTCCAGGTAGTGGATATTATAATTTTGATAGTTTTGCTTTTTAATTTTGCTCGCAAGGTCTTTCCCTATTCGATTATTGAAATGGAATGATTTTTGTTGTAATCGCCATAAACTCTTATCTGAGCGTTTTTGGTTTTTGTTATTAATTTCATTCCGAATAGTTTTTATCTTTTGGGTAAGAATGTCATTTATTTTTATTTTATTTTCTTGTTCCAATTGATACAATTTTACATGTAGAAGTCGTAGGGACAATCCTCTCTGTTTAACCCAGATGCTTTTAATCTTGATTAATATACCTCTTATATATGCTTTTAATGTGTTCCAAATTGTTATATTTGATGGAACCGACCCCAAGTTAATTTCCAAATTTTGTTAAATTTCTGTTCTAATAACATATAGTCTTTCCTTGTCTTCTAAAATGTTATCATCCATTCTCCATGCCCTGCTAGATTTTACCGCACCCTTTTCCTGTATTTGAAGGGTAACTGGAGCATGGTCTGAGATGGTTATTAAACCGATTTTAACTTATTGAATTGCATTTAACAGAGTCTCATTCACTATAATATATATCGATTTGTGAATACATCTTATGAGATACAGAGTAGTAGGTGTAATCTCTCTCATTTGTATTTATAAGGCGCCATGTATCATACAAATGGTTTTTCCACCAATAATTTGGAGAAGTCCTGAGCTATTTTTTCTATATGTTTATAGTTTTTAGGAGTCTTTTTATAACTTCTATCCATCTTAGGATCAGGAGTCATATTAAAGTCTCCACCCAAAATACGTCCTCCTATAGCAATCTTGTCCAGTTTCTTTAATAAGCCCTTCAAAAATATATTTTGTTTATTATTTGGGGCATATATGTTTACTTTTGTCATATGTTCGCCATTTATTTCCCCTACCCAAATAATATACCGGCCATTTCCATCCAGAACCACTAATTCTTCTTTTAATTTTAAAATTTTTATTAAACATCATTAAAACTCCTCCTGAGTTTTTTTTTGGGCACGCATTAAATACTTGTGGGAATCTATGTTTGGCCATATGAAATGTTCTTCCCTTAGGGTTCCTGAATTAATACAATATCTGGGTTTGTTTTAATCAGCATTCTGGCAATAGAGGCTCTCTTTGATGGAGAATTTAATCCCCTAACGTTGTAACTCACTATCTTCAAACCCGGCATTCCCCTCCCTCCGCTGAGACCTCCCACTCTCCCACACCCCGTGGCTACATCCACAATTCCAGACTTACAACACTCTCTCTTTAAACCATAATGGTCCAATCTATCCATTCAATTCCTACCCCTTCAGAGGGGGTTACAACTACAGCCACCTAGTTTCGTAACCTATGGACGTAAACGATGAAAGGATATGTGAAGTCCTCCATGGAGGTTTCCCCAAGCCAATAAATCTTTAATGAATCTAGATTCCCTTCTTATTCCCAACCCTCTCTCTACCCTCCCCAATTATGCTTCTTTCCCCCCTACTCTATCCAAGCATTTTAGTCCGGGATAAGCTCTCTTTACCTGACCATTTCTATTGATTAATAGTTTTACCTAAAAAAATTGAATGGGTCATGTCTATTGCCACATCAAAATTGCTGTGTTTTATCAGTAGTTGTCAAGTTTCTGCTGGTGTCAAGTATCATGCTATAAGAAGAGATAATTCTGCTCCTCTACTGTGTGCAGATGTACCCTCTGACAATCTATGTCATAGTCTAATACAGACATCAGACCAGCTACTATTAACAAAAATTTTCTTTGTGTCCAAAAACCTTTCCACTATAGAACATAGAGAAATCAATGATACGTGTCTGGAAAATAGGTATACCTGGGGTTCTGTAGCCTTTCTGTATTTTCCCTTAACCTTGTAGAGACAAGAAACTGTCATGACATCTATTATAATCCCAGCTTTAATTGTACCCTTCTCCTTCACTTGGGTGGTAAGAGGGTGAAAACCGAAAAAGAAAAACTAAGTCAGAGGTGCTCATCAGAGAACTAACCAACCTTAATAGGTGATAAGCCATGATAAGCCACTCTAAGAGGGTGAAAACCTTCATATGATCATGATTGTCAGTGCTTACTCTTTATGCAGAGTCCCCACTTTTCATGACCTGTCTAGTAGTAGTTGAGTTTACGTTTTTAACAAACACAAATATGTTCTCATTTGTTAAAGTAGCAAGTCGTACATATGTGAGTAATTGCCTCCAGAAATGACACTTTTCCAGGATTGTAAAAGTTATACCCCCCACCCCAACAGTCTATATAATTCCAACATGAACTGACTACATTGATTTTGCCCTCATGAAGAGGCAGAGAAAGATCATGGATAATCAGTTATGTCTTATATAGATCAATTCAATTCCATTTCGCCCCAATATAATTCAACATCACTAAGTTAACTTTTGCAAGCTTCAAATCACTACCAGCCTGATTAAATAGAGACAAGGACATGCTCATAAAAGCCTGCTTTCCAAATATTGCTTTATGAGTAAGTAGGAGGCAGAATAAATAAATAATTGCAATTCAAATCCATGGTCCTGTGATTTCATACACCCAAGAGTGCAGGCTTGGATATGTGAGAAAAGCTAATGTTAGAAGACCTCTGAGCAGTCTCTGGACATGTAAGATGATCGTGCTGACAGTCGTGAAAGATAATATTAGAAAAGTGCCCACATTTAATCAATGGTTCTATATACAGTCAGGTCCATAAATATTGGGACATCGACACAATTCTAATCTTTTTGGTTCTATACACCACCACAATGGATTTCAAATAAAACTAACAATATGTGCATTAACTGCAGACTTGCAGCTTTAATTTGAGGGTATTTACATCCAAATCAGGTAAACGGTGAAGGAATTACAACAGTTTGTATATGTGCCTCCCACTATTTAAGGGATCAAAAGTAATGGGACAGATTAACAGTCATAAATCAAACTTTTACTTTTTAATAGTTGGTTGCAAATCCTTTGCAGTCAATTACAGCCTGAAGTCTGGAATGCATAGACATCACCAGATGCTGAGTTGCAACTGTCTTCAGTTCCTGCTTGTTCTTGGGGCATTTTCCCTTCAGCAAGTGAAATGCATGCTCAATCGGATTCAGATCAGGTGATTGACTTGGCCATTGCATAACATTCCACTTCTTTCCCTTAAAAAACTCTTTGGTTGCTTTTGCAGTATGCTTCGGGTCATTGTCCATCTGCACTGTGAAGCGCCGTCCAGTGAGTTCTGAAGCATTTGGCTGAATATGAGCATAATATTGCCTGAAACACTTCAGAATTCATCCTGCTGCTTTTGTCAGCAGTCACATTATCAATAAATACAAGAGAACCAGTTCCATTGGCAGCCATACATGCCCACGCCATGACACTACCACCACCATGCTTCATTGATGAGGTGGTATGCTTTGGATCATGAGCAGTTCCTTTCCGTCTCCATACTCTTCTCTTCCCATCACTCTGGTACAAGTTGATCTTAGTCTCATCTGTCCAAGGCTTTTTTAGATGTTGTTTGGCAAACTCTAATCTGGCCTTCCTGTTTTTGAGGCTCACCAATGATTTACATCTTGTGGTGAACCCTCTGTATTCACTCTGGTGAAGTCTTCTCTTGATTGTTGACTTTGACACACATACACCTACCTCCTGGAGAGTGTTCTTGATCTGGCCAACTGTTGTGAAGGGTGTTTTCTTCACCAGGGAAATAATTCTTCGGTCATCCACCACAGTTGTTTTCCGTGGTCTTCCGGGTCTTTTGGTGTTGCTGAGCTCACCGGTGCGTTCTTTCTTTTTAAGGATGTTCCAAACAGTTGATTTGGCCACACCTAATGTTTTTGCTATCTCTCTGATGGGTTTGTTTTGTTTTTTCAGCCTAATGATGGCTTGCTTCACTGATAGTGACAGCTCTTTGGATCTCATATTGAGAGTTAACAGCAACAAATGCAAATAGCAAACTTGAAATGAACTCTGGACCTTTTATCTGCTTTTTGTAAATGGGATAATGAGGGAATAACACACACCTGGCCATGGAACAGCTGAGCAGCCAATTGTCCCATTACTTTTGGTCCCTTAAAAAGTGGGAGGCACATATACAAACTGTTGTAATTGCTACACCGTTCACCTGATTTAAACCAATGAGAAAGGTGTGAAACATGTGTTTAACCCATCTGTATTAGTTAAAAGTTATAATTATGTATAACTAGAAGACATATGGTCTGGATGAATAGAAGGTTCTGTACAACATAAGCATTATAACATTAGGCAACTAGGCATGATAACTCTTTACAAAAGTATGGCAGAAACAGCAATCCTGTTATGCTCTTACATTTAGAGTTAATGTTCTTAATAACGGCTTTATTGGGAGCCAGACCAACCCTATTATGTATACTAGAGCTTTATACTTAGGAGATATCGCTGAATAGCATGCGGACCTGAGCTTCAGTGCTGACTTGAGAAATAAGCACAATCACATATAATATTTGTCAAACTACGAATCGTCGTTAGGCTTTGAGTGCTCGCGAAGCGGGACGCAGTTTGGTCCGCAAATGCGGACCCTCGCAAAGCGACGGGCCGCATTTGCAGGAGGTGGAGGCTCCAACATCAGCTGCAATGAGCCGAAGGCTCAATGCAGGCCGCAAATTCGGACCCTTGCGAAAAAATGGCCGCCCAAAAAACGAAAACGAGGCTACAGGTCTCTAAACGCGCAAAACACCACCAAGCACATACGGATTTTCAAAAAAGCCATACGAGGTACAAGATACACTCGTAACAAGGACGCTACATCATAAACAGCCGCGTACCACATACACATTAGCCACCATTTTACAACACTAACTTACACTATGAGGAAGTACACAGCTACACTAACGGCTTCCCCTCGCACACGCAGCCTATTTACACTACACACTGCACACATTGCTGACACTTACACCTCAGCTCCACAACACTGCAAACCTACATTGTATGCTGCAGGAACAGCGAAACAGATTGTTAGCTCTTCAGCACAATGCTTCCTGCATATATTACTTAGAAATAGGTAAAGTATATTCATTTATTCATAATTTCACTGGCATACAAAAATACACAAAAAATTAAAAAATAAAAATATCTCACAATTAACACCAAAGACATTCACTGCGTGCCTCACAACAATTGCAAACGCTGCTCATACCACACAAAATGCCCCAGGGGACAGCCTTGCTATAAGCGCAAAAAACACATCAGCCCCAACCTTACTATGACAGCAAAAGCACCTGTAATAACAAAAAAACAACATCCAACAGCTGAAGGCACTCAGCGCAAGCCTCGCAATGAGCGCAGAAGGTCCTCACGGTAAAAAACGCTTTACATTATGTCTAAAACAGCATTCCCTGGCTTACAATTTCATGCCCGTTATTTTTTGACAGGCAATTCGCTAGTAATATAATAATAACAGTATATGACTTATAAGCAATTACTCTTCCTAAAGCCTGAGGCCTGTTATTATTTTATGTCCATAAAAAAGCATGCCACAATGTGACTATTTTTCTTGACCTAAACACTGTTCAAACTTTTTCATGTCACTGTTTGTATTAAACCATTTGCTGCTTCATTCACATCATTTAACTTTAACCTCCACCACCCAATTCTAAAGCCCTCAGGGGTTTTATAGAGGAGATCAAGGATGCTCCTGTGCAAAATCTTAGGTAAGGTCACTCTTTGGCCCTTACCAACTTGGTGCAGTGACTTTGGATACACCTACACTGTGCACTCCAATCTGTGCTCCGGTATCAAGTGTGTATCATCTTTTTGTATGGAACCTGACTATACTATATTTGCATATAAAACAGTACCAGCATGCAACAAATCATTAAAAAGCAGGCAATAATTAGTACTGTATTCCATTTGGCATACATGCGTGCTGTCAAAAGACAATGTATGCCGTTTAAGGCACCAGCTACTGAGCAACAGTGCTCAGTTGTTTTGTCTTGTGCAGCATCTCAGAGTTCCATCCTTTGTACCTATTTTGACCATTGGCTCCATTCTGTCCATTCTACCTTCAGACACCCAACCATTCATTTTCCAATGAGACTGAGCTAATTATCAGTAGCCAAAGTTGCTCTTCAAGTCAGAAACAGCTCCCATTAATTCATATATATTTCTTACATACTCTTATATAGGCTAAAATACCTAATTGAAGAGAAACCATCACTGAAAACAAAAGTGTTTCTGCTTTGGTTTATACTGATATTCTCAAATTAAATATCATGAAAACAGGACTGTCATAGTGACATTTTTTTTAAGTAAATTAATCGAAAGGAAACTGAAATTGCCCTTTATTGATACATTATTATTATTATTATCGTTTATTTGTAATGCGCAAACATATTCCGTAGTGCTACATTAAATTGGAATTATTTCTGTGCAACAAAAAGTTGTTTTAAAACACGGACATTTACCAGTTTAAAGAATGAGCTTGTTCTAGTTTATTTTATCTAGTGAGCCGCTCAGGTTTCTCTTTGGTTCCTCTCTGTTCTCCAGTGATTTTCCTGTAGTATATAAATATACAGCAAAGTCAAAACACCAAAGCAAATCAGCTGTGGAAATATTCAAATCCCAGTGATATCTTGTCACATTATCACACTGTTTAAGTTTAATATTATTAATGACCTCCTGCTCAAACCATAGCTATGAGCATACTACAAGCAGTAGCGTATGCAAGGTGGACACAGCGCCCCGGGTGTCATCTCTTTGGGGGCAGCCCCCACCTGCCTTTCCCCGGTGCTCTCATTCCCCTTCAACCGGTCCCCTGCTCCCTGCTTCTGTCTGCTGGCAGGGGGAGGCGCCAGCAGAGGGAAGAGGCAGCAGAACGGGGGCACGGAGCAGGAGGTAAGAGACATGAGAGAGGCATGAAGGGAGGGGGAGACATGGAGGGAGAGGGGGAGAGGGAGGCATGGGGAGAGAGGGGGAGACATGGGGGGGAGGCAAGGGGAAAGAGGGAGACCCATGGAGGAGAGGCAAGGGGAAAGAGGGAGACCCATGGAGGAGAGAGAGATTTAAGGAGGAGACATGGAGAAAGAGGGGGAGACATGGAGGGAGAGGGGGCATGGGGGGAGAGGGAGATGCATGGGGAAGAGAGGCAAGGGGGAAAAGGGAGATACATGGATGGAGAGAAAGGGAAGGGGGAAACATTGAGGGAGAGAGGAAAACATGGGGGAAGACAGAGGCATGGGGTGAGAGGGAGACATGGGGGAGTGGCAATGGGAAAGAGGGAGACACATGGAGGGAGATAGAGGTAAGGGGGAGACATGGGGGAGAGACATGGGGGAGATGGAAACATGGGGTGAGAGGGAGAGGCAAGGGCAAAGAGGGAGACATATGGAGGGAGAGATAGGTAAGGGGGAGACATGGAAGGAGAGGGGGATACATGGGGAGAGGGAAACATAGATGTAAATGAGAGGCATGGGGGAGAGAGGCAATGGGAAAGAGTGAGACACATGGAGTGAGAGAGAGGTAAGGGGGAGAGATGGAGGGAGAGGGGAGACATTGGGGAGAAGGGAAGACAGGCAAGGGGGAAGAGGGAGCATATGGAGGGAGAGAGAGGTAAGGGGAGACATGGAGGGAGAGGGAAGACATTAGGGAGGCATGAGGAGAAGGGGAGACATGGGGAGAAGGAGAGGCATGGGTAAAAGAGGCAAGGGGAAATAGGGAGACACATGGAGGGAGGGAGAGACAAGGGGAGACATGGAGGGAGAGTAGGAGACATTGTGGGAGAAATGCATGGGGTAGAGGGGGACATGAAGGGAGGGGGACTAAGGGAGAGAGGGAGAGAAATGGGGTAGAGAGGCAAGGGGAAAGAGGGAGACACATGCAGGAGAAAGAGGCAAGGGGGAGAGGGTGATATATAGGGCAAGAGGGAAAGGCAAGGGGAGAAAGAGAGGCAAGGGGGGTAGCTAGATGAGGAAAGAGGGAGAGAAAGAGGGGGAGTGAAAGAGAGGGAGAGAGTGAGAGAAAGAAAGAGTGATAGAATGGGAAGAAAGAGGGAGAGAAAGAGAGAGGAGGATAGAGAGGGTTAGAAGAGAGAGGGGGTGGGGGGTGAAAGGGAGGGAGGGGAGAGAGAGAGAGAGAGAATGAGAATTGGGGATAGGGAGAGAAAGAAGATAGAGATAGAGTGTAAGGGGAGAGAGGGGAGGGAGACATGGAGAGAGATGGAGATAAGAGGGAAAGAGAGAGGGGGAGATTGAAAGAGAGGGAAAGAGAGAGGGGGAGATTGAAAGAGAGGGAAAGAGAGAGGGGGAGATTGAAAGAGAGGGAAAGAGAGAGGGGGAGATTGAAAGAGAGGGAAAGAGAGAGGGGGAGATTGAAAGAGAGGGAAAGAGAGAGGGGGAGATTGAAAGAGAGGGAAAGAGAGAGGGGGAGATTGAAAGAGAGGGAAAGAGAGAGGGGGAGATTGAAAGAGAGGGAAAGAGAGAGGGGGAGATTGAAAGAGAGGGAAAGAGAGAGGGGGAGATTGAAAGAGAGGGAAAGAGAGAGGGGGAGATTGAAAGAGAGGGAAAGAGAGAGGGGGAGATTGAAAGAGAGGGAAAGAGAGAGGGGGAGAGGGAAAGAGAGAGGGGGAGAGGGAAAGAGAGAGGGGGTGAGGGAAAGAGAGAGGGGGAGAGGGAAAGAGAGAGGGGGAGAGGGAAAGAGAGAGGGGGAGATTGAAAGAGAGAGGGGGAGATTGAAAGAGAGAGGGGGAGATTGAAAGAGAGAGGGGGAGATTGAAAGAGAGAGGGGGAGATTGAAAGAGAGAGGGGGAGATTGAAAGAGAGAGGGGGAGATTGAAAGAGAGAGGGGGAGATTGAAAGAGAGAGGGGGAGATTGAAAGAGAGAGGGGGAGATTGAAAGAGAGAGGGGGAGATTGAAAGAGAGAGGGGGAGATTGAAAGAGAGAGGGGGAGATTGAAAGAGAGAGGGGGAGATTGAAAGAGAGAGATTGAAAGAGAGAGATTGAAAGAGAGAGATTGAAAGAGAGAGATTGAAAGAGAGAGATTGAAAGAGAGAGATTGAAAGAGAGAGATTGAAAGAGAGAGATTGAAAGAGTGCAGAGAAAGAGAAGGGAGAGGGAGATGGAGAGAAGGGTGAGAGAAGGATAAGTGTGAGAGATTGAAGGATATATATATACTAGCGACTTGCCCGTCAAAAAATGACGGCAATGTGATGTATATGTTTGTGAAGTTGTTTAGTTATTTAAATATATTTTTGACCCTTGTAAGTATTGTGATATGAACATGTATTTTTGTAAAACGTTGATGTAATGGTTTTTAAAAATGAATTTTGTATCTGAAGAATTGTTCACTTTAATATACATAGAATCCAGAGGAAAGTAAAAAGTAAAAAGACTTTTTGCAACGTGCCGAATTTTAACATGAAGTTTAAAATATATGTAAGGAATAACCTTGAAAGTATATATTTTTAAAATTGAACTTTATTTTTTATGTAACTTTGGAATTTTTGCAAAACATTTGTGTAATTTTGAACATTATAAACAGGAACATAGTAAATACATTTTGTAACATAATTTTGAATTAAAAGTATTAACATTTGAATGTAAAAACAGTTTAACTTTAAATTAATCAGTATTAACATGCAATTTGTATCAGAATAATTGTTAAGTTTAATATACATTGAATGTAGAGGAAGGCATACAGTAAAAACTCTCCTTAAACCGTACGTAATTAAAGTAATTCATTACTGAGCACATAAACTGGCGATAAACATGAATGAAACATTAACATAGTGACTTAACATTTTAACATAATTTTTCATAGAAATGCAAGGCAAGTATTTTGTGAGGCGAATTATCCATAAACATGACTTCCATTAATTATGACTGAATTAAACAACCAATTGTTTTGTATTTTTGAATGTTTTTCCAAAATGTTTGCATGGCTTTAGTTTGTATCCTGCAAAGTTATAGTACTTCATAGTAGACAATGTTTTTAGTAAAAATACGTCCATCTTCTAATAAATCACCTTGACTTTCATTGTTTTCAATGTAAACTTTAATAGCCTGTGGATTTTTGCACCGTGACAACGCAACGTACAATTGACCATGTGCAAAAAACTGGTTCTTCCAAGTAAATACCCACAGATTTGAAAGTCTGACCTTGTGATTTATTAATGGTCATGGCAAATGCCATAATAATGGGAAATTGTCTTCTTTGAAGTATAAAAGGGAGACTACTTTCACTTGGTGCTAAATCTATTCTTGGTATGAAAACTCTCTCTCCTTTATGGGTCCCAGTTAAAATTTCAGCATCTATAAAATGGTCCTTTAATTGTTGAACAATTAATCTTGTGCCATTGCATAGGCCTTTTTTGGGGTTCATATTTCGCAGTAACATGATAATTGCACCTTTCTTTAGCTGCAAAATATGTGGTGGCATTCCAGAAGGAGTTAAAGAGTTAATGAATTCAGTTGAAAAGTTTGCCTGACTTTCATTGTCATCAGCAAGTACAGAATCAGCACTGTGATAATTTCTTTGTGGTGCATTAATTTTTTTTAAGATTTCATAATTGAGTATTAATGCATCTTTATTTTTACACGTCAGTATGACTTGGTTGGCAAGCTCAGAATATTCTTCGTTATTTATGCTCCCTTCAAATATAGCCGATATAATATCTTGTTGACAAATCATATGAGGTGGGATCTCTACAGTGTCGTCAGGTAAATGTAGTATTTTTTCTGTTCTTCCTTCTCCAATTTTAATAAGCCAATCATTGAAATCAGTTTGGCCTTCTGATCTCATATTTTGTTGCAGTTGAAGATGGGTAAAATGTTTCCATACTGTACTTGACTTTATACATGTTTCAATAATGTCTGTTCGATTTCCATGTACAACGACAGGTAATGTTTGTCTAAAATCGCCACCCAACAAAATTACCTTTCCACCAAATGGAAAAATATTATCCATGACTTCACGAAGCAAACGGTCAATACATTGGAGGGCATAGCATGACATCATTGTGGCCTCATCTATTATAATTAATTTACATTTCTTCAATTTCTTTGCTTGTAAGGATGTCATGCGAATATCTGACACTGAATTTTCTAAAATAGGCACTGGCAGTTTGAATCCACTATGAACAGTTCTTCCACCTTCTAATAAAAGTGCAGCAATTCCAGTAGTGGCAAACGCCATTGCTATTTGTCCTTGTGCTCGTACTGAACTCATTAATAAATTGTACAAATATGTTTTCCCTGATCCGCCAGGTCCATCAAGATAGAAATAACGCTCTGTCACCATGTCATCATCTATAGCATTTTTAATGGCATGAAATGCTTGCAATTGTAGTGTATTTAAAGTTGCAAGTCTTTCTTGTGTTCTTTCTGCTTGTAGTTGAATGTCATAGTCTTCAAAGTTAATGTCATCTATTAGACCTGGATCAGGCAAATTAAAACTTGCACAACTTAATCCATGAGTTAAAAAGACTTCTTGAATTTCCATTAAGGCTTTTAAGTGTGCAATGGGTTCATTGTATCGTCGCATAAAGTCTTCAGCCATATTACTTTTAAAAGTCTCCCACAAAGCTAATGCATTTGGAGCATTTGAGAAGATACAAATAAAAGCAAATTGTTCTCTCATCTGTCGTGGCATTTGACATTGTGCTGCTTCTTCTAAACATCTTTCCCACTCTGTATCATCAGCGAGTAAGTTTCTATTTCTTGCAGCTAAATGGAAGGATTCATATACAATGTCATTAACAGTTCTTAATTGTTCAAAACTTTGTGCTCCTGGAACATTTAAAAGTAATATCCGTAAGCAAAATCGTTCAACATCTCTTGGACTGACTGTGTAAATTCGTGGAATTATTTTATTGCCTCTGGTTTTTCTTGCTCTCCATAATCCATTCACAAAAACATAGTGATATGGAATTTCAATATATAAGTATTGTGTTGCTTGAGCATCAGTGGAATTTAATGCAAACCATGCAGTTAGTGTAGTGTGACGATCTTCACTTTGGGCCAATGCATTCATTTCATTTCCAGAATGGAAATAGACTAAATGTCGTTGTGGCAAATGTACTGCTAACCTATATACTGCATGTGATCTATCATGCATTTCAAATTTTAAAAGCCGCCACATAGCTTCTGGCGCACTGACATAGCGAGCATCTACATGAGATGCAAGTTCATCATGTACTAACTCACTACTTTCAGGGTTGTCTGCACTTTTGACGACTACAGTAGCTGCATCGTAACCTTTGTAAATATATTTGTAGACATATTTAATGGATTTGATGGAAGTGCAGGCTTCTACGTTGATGTGGGCGTTGTACTTCATGAGTAAATGTGGATTGTAGGGTACTACATATCTATTGTCCACTTTTTTTCCACGAATAATGGCACTATCTCCTTCTCTTCTTTTATAAAGTGGATATCCATCACAATTGGCATATGTTTTGTCTCTATAATCTTTTGGAAAATCTTTTGAACATTGATTATTTTCCATACATGGTGATTGTGGATTAAGGTCTCCACAGGGTCCATGAATCATGCGATGAGTAACAATCTCATATAGTCTACCATATAGTTCTGGATCCGGTAGTTCAGCAACTATGACTGCATCCACTTTGGCCGAAGTATCTAATTTATCTTTCTCTTGAAGTATTATGAGAAGATGTGCATGTGGAAGGCCTCTTTTTTGAAATTCAATGGTATATACATAAGCAAGACATTTGCCAAATAACTGATTTATAGTAAAGTCACGTATTAATTCATTTAATTTTATCTTAAAAACTCTGGCTACTAAATCTGGTCGATCTGAAGCACTTTGTCCAAGAAGTAGATTTTGATGAATTTCTGGCCATTGTGGATTACATGTAAATGTCACAAATAAATCTGGTTTTCCAAATTTTGTCACAATAGCCATAGCATCATTGTATCTTTCTCTCATATTTCGAGGAGATCCTTGAAAGGAAGATGGTAAAATGATGGCTTTGCCAGCTGTCATGTCTCTGCTTGTAGCCACGTCAGCAACATAGTCCATGAGTCCACAATATTGTTCTACACGTAGTTTATCTTGTTGATATTTTATAAAGTTTTAAATTATTTGCCTCAACTTGCAAATATGAATCAATAATCCATTGTTGTGTTAGTTTTCCACCACATAAAATGGGATTAAAATCATCTCTAATGGCAATTTGAGCAACTTTAAATTCAAGCATAGAAACATTATTTCGGATTCTGGCTTTAGCATTTGGGTAACTGGGAAGGGTTAATTTTGGTTGCCAACCTGCTTCTCCGTGTGGGAAAAAGATGGGATATGTCATTGGATCTAAATTTGGACTTAAGATATTAATATTAATAAATGGTTGGTCCTCATTTCTGGGATATACTCTAATGTCTCTTTGAAATGGTGGTTCTCCTTCATCATTGTGAAAGACCATTGCAACCTCATTTGATGTTGGCAAGTTATAACGACGTTTATCAGTATGTCTGTCTCTTTTAAGCACCATATTAACCTTTGGCATGGGTAATTGATGTCTTTGTGCATGAAGTAGTTGTTCATTTTCTACTTCTGCCAATTTTTTGTAAGCTTTACTGTAGGGATTGTTGTCCATAATGTTATTTAGCTCTATAAAAACACTGGGTAAGCATTTTTTATTTTCTTCCATCTGCATACGTTGGTCAACAGCTTCCATTGTATCTAGGACATATAGTTGAGCGAATTTTCTTTGCTCTCCTTCCTCTGGATGTAAATGTGAAGTCCGATGATAAATTTGTCCTTGGACTTTAAAACAGTAAGGACCATGTCCTGGTACATTAGCAGCCAATGTTGCCCCCATAGATGCAAATGATATGGCACTATTGTAGGATCTTATGTTTGTCTTAAAATTGTTGTAATTTGGAAAAGTAGGTTGAGTCATAATATTTAGTAAATAGGTTGGAAATTGTTTCCTTTGTGGAAGTTTGAACTTTCCTTTTTGACAACAACTAATAAATTGTCCATCTCGAGGTCTCTCCTGTTTAAATAATAAGCCTCACAAAATTGACATTGAGTAGTCATGTCCCCACAACTATGAACCTCTACTGCTAAAGACTTCAGTAAAGGACAATTTGCAACGCATATTGGATGTTGACTTTGATATTCATCAGATGAAAAGTCATGAAATGTTTCAACAACAGGTTCTAAATGTTTAGTTTTTTTCGTAGCTTTTCTTGG